>VHKM01001304.1:0-133168 GCA_007210695.1 Neogobius melanostomus | reverse complement strand
CTCCCCGTGTAACTTTATTTAGTTCCTTATAAAGGAACGTGTTTAAACGCCTCTGTGTGACTTTATTAGTGCCTTTATAAAGGAGCTGTTAAACTCGCTCTGTTGTGACTTATTAGTTCCTTTTATAAAGGGCTGTTAAACTCCTCTGTTATGACTTTATTAGTTCTTTATTAAAAAAGGAGCTGGTTTTAAACTCCCGTGACTTTATTAGTTGTTCCTTTATAAAGGAGCTGTTTTTTAAACTCCCTGGACTTTATTATATCCTTTATAAAGGAGCTGTTAAACTCCTCTGTGGAACTTATTAGGTTCCTTTTATTAAGGAAGTTGCTTTTTTAAACTCCTCTGAATGTGACTTTATTTAGTTCCTTTATAAAGGAGCTGTTTATTCTAAACTGCCTCTGTTGACTTTATTAGTTTCCTTTATAAAGGAGTTGTTAAAACTCCTCTGAGTGACTTGATTTAGTTCCTTTATAATAAGGAGCTGCGCGTAAATCCTCTGCTATAACTTTATTTAGTTCCTTTATAAGAGCTGTTTTAAACCTCCTCTGTGACTTTATTAGTTTTTCCTTTTAGAAGGAGCTGGTTTTTAAACGTCCTCTGCTGACTGTTATTAGTCCTTTTAAAGGAGCTGTTTTTAAACTCCTCTGTGTGTGACTTTATTAGTTCCTTTATAAAGGAGTGGTGTTAAACTCCTCTGTGACTTTATTAGTTCCTTATAAAGGAGCTGTATAACTCCTCTGTTTGTGACTTATCTAGTCCTTTATAAAGGAGCTGGTTAAACTCCTCTGTGTGACTTTATTAGTTCCTTTATAAAGGAGCTGCTTAAACTCCTCTGTTGACTTTATTAGTTCCTTTATAAAGGAACTGTAAACTCCTTCTGTGTGACTTTATGTAGTTTTTCCTTTGATAAAGGAGCTGTTTAAACTCCTCTGTTACCTTTATTAGTTCCTTTATAAAGGAGCTGTTAAACATCCTCTGTGTGACTTTAATTAGTTCCTTTATAAAGAGCTGTTAACACTCCCTCTGTTGTGACTTATCTAATTCCTAGTTTTATAAAGTGAAGCTGGAAACTCGCTCTGTTTGACTTTATTAGTGTTCCCCTTTATAAAGGAGCCTGGCTTTTAAACCTCCTCTGCTTATGACTTTATAGTTCCCTTTATAAAGGAGCTGTTTAAACTCCTCTGGTTGACTTTATTAGTTCCATTATAAAGGAGCTGTACAACCCGCGAATGTGACTTTATTAGGTTCCTTTATAAAGAGTTTGGTTAAACTCCTCTGTGATAGTAGTTCCTTTATAAAGGAGCTGTTAAACTCTCTGTGTGACTTTAATTTAGTTCCTTTTAAAAAAGGAGCTGTTAAACTCCTCTGGAGTGCTTTATTTTAGTTCCCTTTATAAAGGAAGCTGGTTAAACTCCTCTTTGACTTTATTAGTTCCTTTAATTATATAAAAGCAACTCTGTTTTTAAAAAACTCCTGCTGTTGGACGTTTATTAGTTCCTTATAAAGGAGCTGTAAACTCCTGCTGTGACTTTTATAGTTCCTTTATAAAGGAGCTGTTAAACTCCCTCTGTGTGACTTATTAGTTCCTTTTATAAAGGAGCTAGTTTTTTTTTAAATCCTCTGTGGTGTGACTTTATTAGTATCCCTTTAAAAGGAGCTGTTAAACTCGCTCTGTCGGACTTTATTAGTTCTTTATAAAAGAAGCTGTTAAACACCCCTCTGTGTGTGACTTTATAATTAGTTCCTTTATAAAGGAGCTTTGTTAAACTCCTCTGTGTGACTTTATTAGTCCTTTATAAAGGAGTTGTAAAAAATCCTCTGTTGTACTTTATTAGTTTCCTTTATTAAAGGCAGCTGCGTTAAACTCCCTCTGGAGGTGGACTTCCCCTTAGTGTTCCTTTATAAAAGGAAGCTGTTTTTAAACTCCTCTTTGTGACTTATTAGTTTTCCTTTATAAAAGGAAGCTGGTAAACCTCCTCTCTCAGCGTGTGACTATTTTCTTAGGTTCCTTTTATAAAGAGTTGGTAAACTCCTCTTGTTGTGACTTTATTTTAGTTCCTTTTATAAAGGAACTGTTAAAAACTCCTCTGTCTGTGTTTGACTTTATAGTTCCTTTATAAAGGAGCTGTTTTTTAAAACTCCCTCTGTGTGGGACTTTATTAGTTCCTTTTTATAAAGGAACTGTTAATTTAATTTAAACCTCCTTCCTGTGACTTTATTAGTCCTTTACTAAGGAGCTGTTTTAAAACTCCTCTCTCTGTGTGACTTTATTAGTTCCTTTATAAAGGAGCTGCTTAAACTCCTCTGTTGACTTTATTAGTTCCTTTATACAAGGAGCTGTTAACTCCTCGTCTGTGATCTTATTAGTTCCTTTATAAAGAGTGCTGTTGTTTTAAACTCCTCTGTGTGACTTTATTAGGTTCCTGTATAAAGGAGCCTGTTAAACTCCTCTGTGTGACTTTATTAGTTCCGTTTACTAACGGAGCTGTTAAACTCCTCTGGGTGACTTTATTAGTTCCTTTATAAAGAGCTTTAAACTTGCTCTCTGTGTTGACATTTATATTCCTTATAAAGGAGCTGTTTTTTACAACTCCTTCTGTTGTGAACTTTATTAGTCCTTTTATAAAGGAGCTGTTAAACTCCTCTGTCTGTTACCTTTATTAGTTTTTCCTTTATAAAGGACTGTCTTTAAACTCCTCTGTATGAACTTATTAGTTCCGTTTATAAAGGAGCTGGTTAAACTCCTCTGTGTGACTTTATTAGTTCCTTTATAAAGGAGCTGCTTAAACTCCTCTGTTGACTTTATTAGTTCCTTTATAAAGGAGCGTTTTTAAACTCCTCTGCTGACTGATAGTTCCTTCTTTAATAAAGGAGCTGTTTCTTAAACATCCTCTGTGACCTTTATTAGTTCCTTTTATAAAGAGAGCTGGTTTTTAAAACTTCCTCTGTATGACACTTTATTAGGTTTCCTTTATAAAGGAGCTGTTAAACTCCTCTGTGTGACTATTAGTTCCTTTACTTAAAGGAGTGTTAAAACTCCTCTGGTTGAACACTTTATAGCTTCCTTATACAAGGAGTGTAAAAATTCCTCTGTTGATTTGATTAGTTCCCTTTAATAAAGAGCTTGTTAACTTCCTCTGTGACTTTATTAGTTCCTTTATAAAAGGAGCTGTTAAACTCCTCTGTGTGACTTTATTTAGTTCCTTTATAAAGGAGCTGTTTAAACTCCTCTGTTGACCTTTATTAGTCTTTATAAAGGAGCTGCTTAAAACTCACTCTGCTATGACTTTATATGTTCCTTATAAAGGAGCATGTTTGTTAAACTTCCTCTGTTGACTTAATTTAGTTCCTTGTATAAAGGAGCTGCCTTAAACTCCTCACTGTGTACTTTATTTAGTTCCTTTATAAAGGAACTGTTAAACTCCTCCTTGGACTTGTATAGTTCCTTTTATAAAGGAGCTGTTAACTCCTCTGTGACTTATAGTTCCCTTTGATAAAGGGAGCTGTTTAAACTCCTCTGGCTGGACTTTATTAAGTTCCTTTATAAAGGAGCTTTAAACACTCACCCTCTTGATGACTTTATTAGTGCCTTTATAAAGACTGTTAAAACTCCTCTGTGACTTATTAGTTCCTTTAAAGAGAAGCTGTTAAAACTCCTCTGTGACTTTATTAGTTCCTTATAAAGGAGCTGCTTAAACTCCTCCCAGTATGTTGTGACTTATATTTTCCTTTGATAAAGAGCTGTTAAAACTCCTCTGTATGATTTATTAGTTTCCTTATAAAGGAGCTTGTTAAAACTCCTCTGTTTGACTTTATTAGTTCCTTGTATAAAGGAACTGTTAAAACTCCTCTGTCGTGACTTGATTAGTCCTTTATAAAGGAGCTGTTTTTTAAACTCCTTCCTGTGACTTTATTAGTTCCTTGTTATAAAGGAGCTCGTTTGTAACTCCTCCTGTGACTTTATGTAGTTCCTTTATAAAGGAGCCTGTTAAACTCCTCTGTGTGACTTATTAGTTCCTTTATAAAGGAAGCTGTTTTTAAATCCTCTATGGAACTTTAATTGTTCCTTATAAAGGAGCTGAGTTAAACTCTCTGTTGACGTTATTAGTTCCTTTATAAAAGGAGCTGTTAAACTCTCTGTGACTTTATTAGTTCCTTTATGTAAAGCGAATGTTATTTCAAAACTCCTCTGTGTGACCTTTATATTAGTTCCTTTTATAAAGGAGCTGTTTTTTAAACTCCTCTGGACTTTATTAGCTTCCTTTATAAAGAGCTGTTAAACTTCCTCTGTTGACTTTTTGATTAGTTGCCCTTTATAAAGGAGCCTGTTTTTTAGAACTCCTCTTGGTATGACTTTATATTCCCTTATAAAGGAGCTGTGTTAAACTCCTCTGTGATTATAGTTCCTTTATGAAAGAGCTGGTTTTTTTTTAAACTCTCTGCTGTTGACTTTATTAGTCCTTTTAATAAAGGAGCTGTCTAAAACTCCTCCTGGTGTGGGACTTTATTAGTTCCTTTATAAAGAAGCTGTTAAAACTCCTCTGTGACTTATTTTTAGTTCCTTTATAAAGGAGCTGTTTTTTTAAACTCCTCTGTTCCTGTGACTTATTATTCCTTTATAAAGGAGCTCTGTTAAAAACTCCCTCTGTTGACTTTATTGTTCTTTATAAAGAGCTGTTAAACTCCTCTGTGTGACTTTATTTAGGTTCCTTATAAAGAGCTCGGTTTTAAACTCCTCGTGACTTTATTAGTTTCCTTTATAAAGGGAACTGTTAACCTCCTCTGTTGTTGACTTTATTAGCTCCTTTATAAAGGAGCTGTTAAACTCCTCTCGTGTGACTTTATTAGTTCCTTTATAAAGGAGGCTGGTTAAACCTCCCTCTGTTGACTTTATTAGTTCCTTTAATAAAGGGGCTGTTAAACCCTCTGTTGCTGAAATTTATCTAGTTTCCTTTATAAAGACTGTTAACTCCTCTGTGACTTTATTAGTTCCGTTTTATAAGGAGCTGTAAACTCCCTCTGCTGTGACTTTATTAGTCCTTTTATTATAAAGAGCTGTTAACTCCTCTGTGTTGACTTTATTAGGTTCCTTTAATAAAGGAGCTGTGTCTAAACTCCTCTGTATGACCTTTATTAGTTCCTTTAGTAAAGGAGCTGTTAAAACTCCCTCTGTGATTTATTAGTTCCTTTATAAAGAGCTGTTAACTCCTCTGAGTGACTTTCATTAGTTCCTTTCATAAAGGAGCTGTGTTTTTAAACTCCTCGTGTGTGGACCTTTATTAGTTCCATTATCAAAGGACTAGTTTAAACTCCTCCTGTGGACTTTATTAGTTCCTTTTATAAAGGAGCTGTTAAAACTCCTCTGAGTGACGTTATAGTCCTTTTATAAAGGAGCTGTTTTTGCTTAAACTCCTCTGTGATTTACCTTTATTTATTCCTTTATAAAGGAGCTGGTTTAACTCCTTCCCGTGTTGACTTTATTATTCCGTTTATAAAGGAGCTGTTTAAACTCCTCTCTGTGACTTTTATTATTCCTTTATAAAGAGCTTGTAAACTCCTCTGAGTGACTTTATTTAGTTCCTTTATTAAAGGAGCTGTTAAAACTCCTCTGCACGGATGGTGACTTTATTAGTTCCATTATAAAGGAGCTGTAAACTCCTCTGTGACTTTATTAGTTTCCTTTTTTTATAAAAGAGCTGTTTAAAACTTCCTCTGAGTGACTTTTATTAGTGCCTTTAGTTAAAGGAGCTTGGTTGTTAAACTCCTCCTCTGTGACTTTATTTATTAGTTCCTTTATAAAGGAGCTGCTTAAAACTCCTCTGTGTGATGTGACTTTATTAGTATTCCTTTATAAAGGGAGCTGTTAAACTCCTCTGTGTGACTTTTATTAGTTCCTTTATAAAGAGCTGTTTAAACTCGCCTCTGTGACTTTATTAGTTCCTTTATAAAAGGAGCTGGTTAAACTTCCTCGCTGTAAGCTTTATTAGTTCTGCTTTATTAAGGCAGCTGTGTTTTTTAAAAAAACTACCTCTTGTGTGGGAGCTTATTAGTCCTTTATAAAGGCAGCTGTTAAACTCCTCCTGTGTGACTTTATAGTTCTGTTATAAAGAGCTGTTAAACTCCTCTGAGTGACTTGTATTAAGCGCTTTATAAAGGAGATGTTTTTAAACTCTCTGTGTGACTTATTAGTTCCTTTATAAAGGAGCCTGGTTAAAACTCCTTCTGTTTTGACTTTATTATTCCTTTATAAAGAAGCTGTTTAAACTCCTCTGTATGACCCTTTATTCAGTTCCTTTTATAAAGGAGCTGTTAAACTCCTGCCTGTGACTTTATTAGTTCCTTTTAAAGGGAAACTGTTAAAACTCCTCTGTGACTTATTAGTTCTTTGATAAAAGGAGCCTGTAATCCTCTGTGTACTTTACATTAGTTCCTTTATAAAGGAGCTGTTAAACCCTCTGGACTTTAGTTAGTTTCCTTTGTTATAAAGTAGCTGCTTAATACTTCTCTGTGTGACTTTATTAGTTCCTTTTATAAAGGAGCGTTAAACTCCTCTGTGACTTATTAGTTTCCTTTATAAAGAGCTGTTAAACTCCTTCTGTGACATTTATTAGTTCCTTTATAAAGGAGTCTGTTTAAACTCCTCCTGAGACTTTATTAGTTCCTTTATAAAGGAGCTGTTTAAAACTTCCTCTGTACTTTAATTAGTTCCTTTTATTTTAAAGGAGCTGTTTTGTAAACTCCTCTCCTGTTGACTTTATAGTCTTCCTTTATAAAGGAGCTGTGTTAAAAACTCCTTTCTGTGTGACTTTATTAGTTCCTTTATTAAAAGGAGCTTGTTAAACTCCTCGTGACTTTATTAGTTCTTTATAAAAGGAGCTTGTTAAAACTCCTCTGTGTGACTTTATTAGTTCCTTTAATTAAAGCGAAGCTGTTAAACTCACTCTGTGACTTTATTAGTTCCTTTTATAAAGGAGCTGTTAAAACTCCTCTGTGTGACCTTTGATAGCTTCCTTTTAATAGCAGGCTTGTTTGTTAAACTCCTCTGTGGACTTATTAGTTCCTTTATAAAGGAGCTTAAACTCCTCTCGTTCGTCTTGTGACTTTATTTAGTTCCTTTATAAAGCAGCTGTTTTAAACTCCTCTGTGACTTTATTAGTTCCTTTATAAAATGAGCTTGTCTTAAACTCCCTCTGTGTGACTTTATATCCTTTATAAAGGAGCTGTTAAATCTCCTCTGTGGACCTTTATTAGTTCCTTTTCATAAAGGAAGCTGTAACGTCCTCTGTGTGACTTTATAGTCCTTTTATAAAGGAGCTGTTAAAACTCGCTCCTGGTGATGACTTTATTAGTGTCCTTTATAAAGGAGCTAGTTAAACTCCTCCTCTGTGTGACTTAATCTAGTTCCTTTATAAAGGAGCTGGTTAAACTCCTCTGTGACTTTAATTAGTTTCCTTTATAAAGGAAGCTGTGTAAACTCCTCTGTGTGACGTTATAGTTCCTTTATAAAGAGCTGTTAAAACCTCCTAACTGATTGACTTTAATTAGTTCCCTTTATAAAGAGCTGAAACTCCTCTGTATGACCTGTTATTAGTTCCTTTATAAAGAGCTTGTTTTTTAAACTCCTCGTGACTGTTTTAATTAGTTCCTTTATAAAGGAGTTCGTTAAACTCCTCTGAGTGACTTATTAGTCCTTTATAAAGGAGCTGTTTAAACTCCTCTGTATGACTTTATTAGTTCTTTATAGAAGGACTGTTAAAACTCCTCTTTGACTTATTATTCCTTTATAAAAAGAAGCTTGTTAAACTCCTCTGTGACTTTATTAGTTCCTTTATAAAGGCAGTTGTTAAAACTCCTCTGTGACTTTATTAGTTCCTGTATTAAAGGAAGCTGTTAACTCCTCTGTTGACTTTATTAGTTCGCTTTATAAAGAGCTGTTAAACTTCCTCTGTGACTTTATTTAGTTCCTTTATAAAGAGCTTTAAACTCCTCTGTGACTTTATAGTTCCTTTATAAAGAACTGTTAAACTCCTCTTTGACTTTATTTATTCCTTTATAAAGGAGCTGTTAAACTCTCTGTGTGACTTTATTAGTTCTTTATAAGGAGCTGTTAACCTCCTCTGTAATGACTTTCAGAGTTTCCTTTATAAAAGAACTGTTAAACTCTCTGTGTGACTCTTATTAGTTCCTTTATAAAGGAGCTGTTAAAACTCCTCTGTATGACTTTATTAGTTCCTTTATAAAGGAGCTGTTAAACTCCTCTGTGTGACTTTTATTAGTTCCTTATAAAGGCTGTTAAAAACTCCTCTGTGTACTTTATTAGTTCCTTTATAAAGAGTTTAAACCTCCTCTGTGTGACTTTATTAGTTCCTTTATAAAGGAGCTGTTAACTCCTCTGTGTGACTTTTATTAGATCCTTATAAAGAGCGGTGTTAAAAGTCCTCTGTGTGACTTTATTAGTTCCTTTATAAGGGAGCTGTTAACTCCTCTTATGGACTTTATTAGTTCCTTATAAAGGAGCTGTGAAAATCCTCTGTTGTGGACTTATTAGTTCTTTATAAAGGAGTGTTAAACTCCTCTGTGACTTTTATATTCCTTTATAAAGGAGCTGCTTAAACTCCTCTGTGTGACTTTATTAGTTCCTTTATAAAGGAGCTGTTTAAACTCCTCTTGACTTGTATTATTCCTTTATAAAGAGCTTGTTAAACTCTCTTGTACTTTATTAGCTTCCTTTATAAAGAGCTGTTAAACTCCTCTGTACTTTAGTTAGGTTCCTTATATAAAGGAGCTGTTAAACTCCTCTGTTGACTTATTATTCCTTTATAAAGGAGCTGTTAAACCTCCTCTGTATGATTTTTATTTTCCTTTATAAAGGAGCTGTTTAAACTCCTCTGTATACTTTATTTAGGTTTCCTTATAAAGGAGCTGTTGTAAAACTCCTTCTGTGACTTTATTAGTTCTTTAGAAAGAGCTGTTAAACTCCTCTGTGACTTTATTAGTCATTTTATAAAGGAGCTGTTAAACTCTTCTGTGACTTTATTAGTTCCTTTATAAAGGAGCTGTTAACTCTCTGTGTGACTTTATTAGTTCCTTTATAAAGGAGCTGTTAAACTCTCTGCTGAGAGAGAAGATTTCCTTATAAAGGAGCTTTTTAAACTCCTCTGTGTGACTTTATTAGTCTTTATAAGGAGCTGGTTACTCCTCTGTATGACTTTTTA
This sequence comes from Neogobius melanostomus, assembly GCA_007210695.1. Taxonomy (NCBI): domain Eukaryota; kingdom Metazoa; phylum Chordata; class Actinopteri; order Gobiiformes; family Gobiidae; genus Neogobius; species Neogobius melanostomus. The sequence continues at coordinate 123,953 of VHKM01001304.1, read as the reverse complement.
GTTCTTTATAAAGGAGGCTGGTTAAATCCTCTGTGTACTTTTATAGTTCCTTTATAAAGCTGTTAAAACCCTCTGTATGACTTTTATTAGTTCCTTATAAGAGCTGTTAAACTCCTTCTGTGACTTTATTAGTTCCTTTATAAAGGAGCTGTTAACTCCTCTGTGTGACTTTATTAGTTCCTTTATAAGAGCTGTATAACTCTTCTGTGACTTTATTAGTTTCCTTTAATAAGGAGCTGTTAATCCTTTGTTGACTTTAATTTCCTTTATACAAGGAGCGTTAACTCCTCTTGACTTTATTAGTTTCTTTATAAAGGAACTAGTTAAACTCCTCTGTGTGACTTTTAGTTCCTTTAATAAAGGAGCTGTTAACTCCTCTGTGACTTTATTAGTTCTTTATAAAGGAGCTGTTAAACTCCTCTGTATGACTTTATTAGTTCTTTTAAAGGAGCTGTTAATCCTCTTGTGACTTTATTAGTTTCTTTATAAAGGAGCTGTTAAACTCTCTGTGTGGACTTTTATTAGTTCCTTTTAAAGGAGGCTGTAAATCTCTGTATGCTTATTAGTTCCTTTATAAAGGAGCTGTTTAAACTCGCTCGTGTGAACTTTATTAGTTCCTTATAAAGGAGCTTGTGTTACGTCCTCTGTATGACTTTTATTATTCCCTTATAAGGAGCTGTAAACTCCTCCTGTGATTAATTAGTCTTTATAAAGGAGCTGTTAAACTCTCTGTGCTTTATTAGTTCCTTTATAAGGAGCTTTAAACTCCTCTGTTGACTTTATTAGTTCCGTTCTATAAAGGCAGCTGTTAAACTCTCTGTGTGACTTTAATTAGTTCCTTTTATAAAGGACTGTTTAAACTCCTCTGTGACTTATTAGTTCCTTTTAAAGGAGCTGTTAACTCTCTGTATGACTTTTTATTAAGTTCCTTTATAAAGGAGCTGTTACTCCTCTGTGTGACTTTATTATTCTTTATAAAGAGCCTGTTAAACTCCTCTGTGCTTATTAGTTCCTTTATAAAGGAGCTGTTAAACTCTCTGTTACTTTATTAGTTCCTTTATCAAAGGAGCTGTTAACCCCTCTGTGAACTTTATTAGTTCCCTTATAAGGAGCTGTTCGAACCCTTGTGTGACTTTATTAGTTCCTTTATAAAGGAGCTGTTAAACCCTCTGCTGTGACTTTATTAGTTCCCTTTATAAAGAAGCTGTTAACTCCTTGTGTGAGCTTTATATTCTTTATAAAGGAGCTGTTAAACTCCGGTGACTTTATTAGTTCCCTTTTAAGGAGCTTTAAACTCCTCTGTATGATTTAATTATTCCTTTATAAAGGAGCTGTAACTCCTCGTATGTTTATAGTTCTTTATACAAGGGAGCTGTTAAACTCCTCTGTGAACTTTATTGTTCCTTTATAAGGAGTGTTAAACTCCTCTGTGTGACTTTTTAGTTCCTTTATAAAGGAGCTGTTAACTCCTCTGATGACTTATTAGTCCTTTATAAAGGAGCTGTTAAACTCCTCTGTATGACTTATTAGTTCCTTTATAAAGGGAGTGTTAACTCCTCTGTGACTATTATTAGTTCCTTTATAAGGAGCTGTTAATCTCTGTTGACTTTTAGTATCCTTTATAAAGGAGCATTTAAACTCTCTGTTGACTTATAGTTTCTTTATAAAGGAGCTGTTAAACTCTCCTCTGTGTGACTTTATTAGTTCCTTTATAAAGGAGCTGTTAACTCTCTGTGTGACTTTATTAGTTCCTTTATAAGGAGCTGTTAAACTCCTCTGTGGGTGACTTTATTAGTTCCTTTATAAGGAGCTGTTAAACTCCTCGTGACTTTATTTAAGTTCCTTTATAAGGGTTAAATCATTGTGACTTTTAGTTGCTTATAAGGAGCTGTTTACTCCTCTGTGAATTTATTAGTTCCTTTTGGAGCTGTTAAATCCTCTGTGTGACTTTATTGTTCCTTTAAGGATGATATATTAGGGTAGACTTTATTAGTTTCCTTTATAAAGGAGCTGTTACTCTGTGTGCTTTTGTTTTTTGGATTGTAACCTCGTGTGACTTATTAGTTCCTTTATAAAGGAGCTGTTAACTCCTCTGTGTGACTTTATTGTTCTTTATAAAGGAGCTGTTAAACCTCTGTTGTGACTTTATTCAGTTCCTATTATAAAGGACTGTTAAACTCACTCTGTGTGACTTTATCCTAGATTCTTATAAGAGCTGTTAAAACTTCTGTGTGACTATTATTAGTTTCCTTTATAAGAGCTTTAATCCTCTGTGACTTATTAGTTCGCTTTATAAAGGAACTGACTCCTCTGTGATTTATTATGTTCTTTATAAAGGAGCTGTTACTCACTCTGTGGTGACTTTATTAGTTCCTTTATAAGAGCTGTTAAACTCCTCTGTGACTTTATTAGTTCCTTTATAAGGAGTGTTAAACTCCTCTGTGTGACTTTATTAGTTCCTTTAGGAGCTGTTAACTCCTCTGTGTGACTTTATTAGTTCCTTTATAAGGAGCTGTTAAACTCCCTCTGTGTGACTTTTAATTAGTTCCTTTATACGAGCTGTTAAACTCTCTGTGATTTATAGTTCCTTTATAAGGAGCTGTTACTCCCTCTGTGATGACTTATTAGTTTCTTTATAGGAACTGTTAACTCTCTGTGGTGACTTTATTAGTTCTTTATAAAGGAGCTGTTTAAACTCTCTGTATGTATTATTAGTTTCCTTTATAAAGGAGCTGTTAACATCCCTCTGTGACTTTAATTTGTTCCTTATCAAAGGAGCTGTTAACTCTCTGTGTGACTTTATTCAAAGTTCCTTTATCAAGGAGCTTTTTAAACTCCTCTGTAACTTTATTAGTTCCTTTATAAAGGAGCTGTTAACTCCTCTGAGTGACTTTATTAGTTCCTTTAATCAAAGGAGCTGTTAAACTCCTCTGTGTGACTTTATTAGTTCCTTTATAAAGAGCTGTTAACTCTCCTGTGAACTTTATTAGTTTCCTTATAAAGGAGCTGTTAACTCCTCTGTGTGCTTATTAGTTCCTTTATAAAGGAGTTGTTTACTCCTCTGTGACTTTATTAGGTGCCTTTATAAAGGCGCTGTTAACTCCTCTGTGACTTTATTAGTTCCTTTATAAAGGAGCTGTTAAACTCCTCTGTGACTTTCATTAGTTCCTTTATAAGGAGCTGTTTACCTCCTCTCTGTGACTTTATTAGTTTCTTTATAAAGGAGCTGTTAACTCCTTCTGTGACTGTTTAATCTCAGTTCCTATAAAGGAGCTGTTAACTCCTTGTGTGACTTTAATTCAGTTCCTTTATAAAGAGCTGTTAAACTCCTTCTGTGTGACTTTATTAAGTTCCTTTATAGGAGCTGTTTAAACTCTCTGTATTGACTTTATTAAGTTCGCTTTATAAGAGCTGTTAAACTCCTCTGTATGACTTTATTATATCCTTTATAAAGGAGCTGATTAACTCTCTGTGTGACTTTATTAGTTCCTTTATAAAGGAGCTGTTTAAACTCCTCTGTGACTTTATTAGTTCTTTATACAGGAGCTTTAAACTCCCTGTGTGACTTTATTAGTGTCCTTTTAACAGCAGACTGTTAACTCCTCTGTATATTTATTAGTTCCTTTAAAAGGCAGCTGTTAAACTCTCTGTAGACTTATTAGTTTCCTTTATGGAGCTGTTAACTCCTCTGTTGACTTTATTTATTTCTGTTTATAGGAGCTGTGTCCTTCATCCGTCCTGTTTGGCTCACCAGAGCTCTAAATGTGGAAAAAACTCTTAACGCTCCGGGTCAGATTTACTCAAATCTAAAAGTACCTAGTACCTAAAGGCCTTAGTCGACTTCTGTTTGAACTGAAGGTCATATAACATCTTTCATTCATCAGACTCTGGAGCAAAAACAAGACCAATAGCTCAGACTCATGGATGTTCTGTTGCTCTGTGTGGTCTGTCCACACTTTGAAACAATCAAACGATTATTTGTTGCCTTTAAAACAAACTCTATCTTTTATTTATTTATTCATTAATCAAGAAACGATGCTGAATATTTTCAGTTTTTTTCTGAACAGTCATAAAGTATAACTCGATTAAGGAGACGTCTCTGTTTCACACCTGCCCCTGCTGGCCAGCCCTCACACCTGCACAAGTAAACTGAGCAGCGCGGCCTGATGACATCATCACACAGCGCCGGTTTGTTTTTATGTCAGACAAAAGCATGAGCCGTGAAACTCAAAAGGAAAATAATCCCAGCGGCCTGAAATAAGTCTGCTTTGCAAAAAAGAAAAGAAAGAGAAATTATTATGCTCATTTTGTCATCGTTTAGTGTAACAATCGAAATCGTAATCAAATTTCGATTAATTGCACAGCCTTTTATTATTTATATTATTTATCTAATTATTCTTATGCATAGCCTATATGTCTTACAGTTTAAAGTTGTATAGCTTACTTTAATCTAGAGTCTGTGTTTTATGTTTCATGTTTTATGTTTTATGTTTTATGTTTTATGTTTTATGTTTTATGTTTCATGTTTTATGTTTCATGTTTTATGTTTTATGTTTATGTTTTATGTTTTATGTTTTATGTTTCATGTTTTATGTTTTATGTCGCACATTTGCACAGAGAAACATTCCTAGTTTGTGAAGCTGTTCTCAAACCGTGGTTATAAAAGTGATTCTGAAGCAGAAGAATATAAGAGGGAACTGGAGAGATAAAAGCAGAATAATAACAGCCTCCTCTGTGTCTTTGTAGTGAAACTGGATCTGCAGCGGCTCCGCTCTGCAGCCTCTCACAGACGCTCCAGCGCCGCTCTCTGATTGGCCCGTTCCAAAGCAGCCCCTCCCTGAAGGCGGAGCCGCGTTCAAACCAGAACAGCAGAAAGAGAAAAGAGAGAGAGGGATAACGGACGAACAGCTGGACCAAAGCTACAGGACGGGTTACAGATGTTTCCCTGATCTTTAAAGAGATTCTTCTGCTGAAGGTCCAGCTCCTGCTTTTCAGGATCGTCTCCACTGGTGCAAAGCCTTCAGAGATAATGACTGTGGTTCATACAGACTACTACTCATTATCTGCTTTACCTTCTGACGACATGAACTCCTGTGATTCACGTTTGTAACCTCCCTGTGAAGAACCAGGACGAGTGAGTTTGGAATCTTCACTGCTCTGTTTGTGAAACAGCTCCAGGTTCTTTAAAGCTCTGAGTCAGACAAACTGAAGCAACTGAAGAATCTCCTGAAACATCAGCAGCTTTAGGATCAGACAGAGTTTAGTTTGAGTGAACTGTGAGTCAGAGTTAATGTGAAAAACCCGACGAGAGAGAAACGCCACACGCTAATCCCGTCGTCACGGTTACGTAACAGGGACGCAGCAGCAGCGTTTATAAAGGTTTAAACGTGAGGATCGAAACTGAACCTCAGAGCAAAGACTAAACTGCAGTGAAACATTCACGTCTAAACAAACGCCCCCCTCCCTCCCTCACTCTCCCCCCTCCCTCCCCCTCCCTCCCCCTCCCTCCCTCACTCTCCCCCTCCCTCCCCTCCCTCCCCTCCCTCCCTCACTCTCCCCCTCCCTCCCTCCCTCTCTCTCCCCCTCCCTCCCTCCCTCTCCCTCAGTATCAGCTACAGATTACACGCTGTGACATCATCGCGTGGGCCTCAGACAAAAACAAAGAGTTTCATCACTTTGGAAAAACAGCTCGTCCTCTTCATGTCCGAGGCCACTTTAACCCTTTACTTTAACCCTTTACTTTAACCCTTTACTTTAACCCTTTACTTTAACCCTTTACTTTAACCCTTTACTTTAACCCTTTACTTTAACCCTTTACTTTAACCCTTTACTTTAACCTTTACTTTAACCCTTTACTTTAACCTTTCTTTACTTTTAACCCTTTACTTTACTTTCGTCTGCTTTAACCGAGCTCATTCTCTCCAGCTCGGCTTTAACCAAATCTAAAAGCTTCAAGATGGCGACGAAAACGAGACGTAAATCAGGATGAAAATGCAACAAATGAACAAAACTGTTACAACACAAGGAAAAATCTCAGTTTTGTTGGTCTTAACTTTCAAATAAGGCGTTACTCTGGCCTATAGCTCTCCAGTCAAGAAGCTTTTAGATTTGGGTAAAGCTGAACTGGAGAAAACGATGGGGTTAGAGGTTAAGAAACACAGTATAAAATATTAAATACAGTATGTTCAGAGTTTATAGAAGCAGAGGTTAGACCAGCGTACGGCCACAAGGGGGCGCCCCTGGCTCGGCGTTGACTCCTTGTGTGTGTTTGTGTTTAAAGAGAAACTTCAGCCTCAAACATAAACTTTCACCTGGAAACACAAAGACCCCTGATCTTCACACAAACATGTTTCATTATTCACTGATTCATCATCTACACTTTAGTCGCTCCTACAGACTCCACTCTTTACTCCCACTCAGCTACATTTGGAAGGATTTTTTACAGATCTGATACTGACGGATTTATTGAGCTTTGAACAAATTAATAACTAGTTTATTCCAAAACTAAACCAGATCCTAAACCCCTCTGAGCAAATCTGTGTTACGGATATGTCACAAAATAAAACCACACATTTAACCTGGAAATGAATATTATTTAGATTTTGTTGTTCCTGAAAATATCAGTGATTTTGGACATTTTTATGAATAAAACGCCTTATTTATCTGAAACATAAAATGGCAGAAAATGCTAGGGCGAACGCTAGCTTGTTCATGACATTTGTATGCCAAACAATGTGGGCTGCTAAAACAAAGCACTTCAGACACATACAGTAACTTATTACATTCGCTTTTTTAATATATATTTTTTATTATTTTATTTTATTCTGTCTCTTAAAGTGTCTTTGGCTGTAATGTTATGTTGGGCAACCTGTGAATAAATATATATATATATATATATAAAAAAAAAACGTATTACATTCGCTGCTGTCTTGCTCTCCTTCCTCCTCTTTATCCTCCTTTTCTTTCATTTTGCTGCCAGAAGCAAAACCTCTCCACATTCTGTCAGAGCTGTGTCTGTTTACTTCCAACACGCTGCTCTCTCTCTCTCTCTCTCTCTCTCTCTCTCTCTCTCTCTCTCTCTCTCTCTCTCTCTCTCTCTCTCTCTCTCCCGGTATTCTCTTGGTCGTTTCTGTCAAATCTTTATTTATGATTAAAACCTAAACACCAGCTCTGTCTCACTATAAAATGTTTGTTGTAGAATTGTGTAGAATAATTAAACTTGCAGTAAAATGACACTGCACTTTGGGAACCCCTGCCTTAAACCGTCGGCTGTAACTGCTGCACAATAGACACTATATACTATAAAGAAGATATTATTATTACTCAGAGTTTGTCACAATCACAACTGTCACATTGTATTTGTGCCTATGAGTTTAAAAGCAAAATTAATAAAACCTACAGATTTAAGGGGAGACACTGCAGTTTTTTTTCAGGTTTTGGGCCAAATTGATCTCTGAATATATAAACTTTCACCTGGAATCAAAGAATATACCTAATCTTCACAATAACATATTCAAATATTTCACTGATTCAATGTTTCTCACAGATTTATTGGACATAGTCAATTCAAGGCCATTTTCTAATAATGCATTTTTCTCAACATCAGTCGCTCCAACAGACTCTGAACTTCCCAGGCTCGGACTCAACAATATATATAAGGTTTTTCAGAGGGATTTCTGCATCTCTAATTCCTAACCTGATTTATTGAGTTTGGAATTTCAAAAAAACAAAAACAAATATCATTTTTTACAGACAAAAATCAGCTTATTTTAAAAGTTAAAAATAAAAACGTCTGACAAAGTCTTTGTAACAAATATGTCACGAAATAAAACCATAGATTTGAACCTGGCTCTGTCCGTTATTCAAATTTTTGCAGCTGAAAATACAGGAGATTTAGGGCATTTTTAGGCATAAAGAGCATTTTTTTAATATGAAAACAAAAAAAATACTGAGAACTAGCAATATTTTTTTTCTCTAGAGCAGAAGTTTCACATTGATATCTTTATTTATTTTTTCCCCTGTTCACCTGCAGTCTCTCCTTTAACATGAGATTGACACTCCCATCTAGTTTCTTTGATACATATGATCTGTCCACTCACTATAATAATTACACAAATAAAACACACCAGAAGAAGAAACATTTGATGAAGTCCCGTATTCTACTAGATTCTGATCATAAACTATTACACACATGAAAACCTCGACTCGTCAGTTTGACTGAAGCCTCTAAGATCTACTTTCACACCAAAATAAAACCGTTTCTGCTCCAAACACATCTGACAGTCGGCCATGTTTTGGAGAATGGACCTCAGGGCACCTCCATGCTCTCTTCTGCAGGTGGTGCCTCCTCCTCCTCCTCCTGGTTTGCCTCCTCCTCCTCCTCCTGGTTTGCCTCCTCCTCCTCCTGGTTTGCCTCCTCCTCCTCCTCCTGGTTTGCCTCCTCCTCCTCCTCCTGGTTTGCCTCCTCCTCCTCCTCCTGGTTTGCCTCCTCCTCCTCCTCCTGGTTTGCCTCTGCCAGGAGCTTCTCCTCCAGCTCCTCCACAATCTGTGTAAAGAACAGCACTGGTTAGAAATGACCTGAACACAGGGCTGTAGAAGTTGAGGCCCTGAGGTTTTATACCTTCTTAACTTTGTCCAGATCCAGACTGACGTCCTTCTTAGCAAAGACATGGAGCCACTGCTTGTCATTGATCTGCAGTATAGACAGCTCTTGCTTCTGGAAAGAAGTTTTGCAGCAGAAACGTTCGAGTCAGTGAATTTGTATAAAATTAAAAAAACAACAACTTTGAATTGTCTGACCTTTTCCTGAACTCGGTTCTTCTGGAGCATCATTTCATCTTATCATAAACTTAATGCGGCCCGTGGGGTCTGTTCCCGTGGGGTCTGAGCCTGAGGGGTCTGAGCCTGAGGGGTCTGAGCCTGAGGGGCCTGAGCCTGAGGGGCCTGAGCCCGAGGGCCTGAGCCCGTGGGGTCTGAGCCTGTGGGGCCTGAGCCCGAGGGGTCTGTGCCCGCTCGTTTGCAGAAGTGTATGGTGTTGACCTGATCAAAGACAAGAGTGAGATATTACACAAACTCTGGTCCATGTGAGCGGGAACAAAGTCACTTACGTAGAAGCCTATGTCTTTCTCTTCCAGTTCAAGCTTTGTTTTGATTTCTTCAGTTAGTCGACGTTTGAATATCTCCTTTAAACACAAATGAAAGTACAGTGTCTCAACAGCAAAGAAATAAAGCACAGACAGAAACCAGTTACCTGCTCTTCAGGAGTCTGAAATTTGACTTCAACTCAAGCTTTCCTCGATGCTTGTAGAGTTTCCGTGAGTGGATGTTTTTCACAATGTCTTTGGCCTCTTCTACAGTAGCTCTGTCTCCAAACAGGCCGTCTGTAAACAAACATCAGTGTTAAAGGTTAGAACATATTAATAAGTAAGTGAAGTGACTGTGATCGAACCTGTCAGCTCAGAGTAAATTCCTTCTTTTGTCATATGTTGTATTTCTTTGTCCATAACGTCTGACATCCTGAGAAAACAAACATTAGTGGGTTGAGACCGTGGGGGGGGGGGGGGGGGGGTGCATAGACGGTTAGGGTAAAAGTTTGTGTGTGTGTAGTGTTTGTATATCCAGAGGGATGGGAGGGGGTGCCAGGCGTATTGTTTTAAATGTTGTAATCTGTAAAGCACTTTGTGATACCTTTCAGTATGAAAAGCTCTTTATAAGTAAAGTTTGATTTGATTTGATAAATGTCTTTGGAAAACACATTTATCACTGTCTACAAGGAGGAGCCAGATTAGCTTATAGATGGATATGGACATGGATGGATGTATGGTCAAATGGTAAATGGGCACTTATAAAGTGCTTTTCTGCCTTTATCAGGCCCAAAGCGCTTTACAGTAAGGAACCCGTCACCCATTCATTGTCATTCATACACCAGGGTACACAGACACTGGAGGTGAGGAGGGTGAAGAGTCTTGCCCAAGGACACAACGCATTTGCGGGATTGGGATTGGGTTTCGAACCCACGATCTCTCGATCATGAGACGATCCGCTCTACCAACTGTGCCACCGTTGCCCCACCGTAAATGGATAGATATGGACAAAGATGTAACCCAGGTTAAAACCTTCCCTATTCTAAATATATACTAAAACATTTGTATATGGGTTCTGCCATCCTGTCCCTCTAAATCACTGGTGTAGTGCGTGCCCTGTGACCTCTCGCACCACCGAGTCATGTGATCGCGCTAAGCCAACCGCGTAGCGGAGCATGAGTGTTTTAGCTTGCTGCAGCGACTTGCTCATTCAGAGGAGTGGGGAAGCCGGCCGACAGCTGTGGACAGGTTTGTGTCTCATAAACTTATAATACAAATATTTGCTCTTTCACTTCATTTACCCAGTTGTGATTATTGTAACTTTTAGTGCTTCCTACTGGCCTGCAGGGAGTCCGTGTCCGCCATCGTGACTCATATAAATTAATGGCTGCTTGTAAAAGAGATTCACGACGCAAGGGACCGACATTGCTGTAGTCCCTCCATATAGTGGCAGCAGAACAAGCTAGTATTACATTGCATAGCATTGGACTTTAGACACGTTCTAAACAACTGTAAAGCTGTAAAACTTTATACAGCCAGATATTGCTACTGTGATAACGCTTGATAACTTGTACTAATGAGGGTCGAGCTGTTAGCATTGGAGCTGCGCGGCTATGACCGAACTACATGTCATGCAAGGGCGGAGTCTACAGTGAAGATCCCGCCCTTATGCCCTTATTAGGAACATGCTTCGTCAGAGCTGGGGAGGAGGAGTCTGTAAATCCGCCATGATTTCCCCCTCGAACGTGGTCATTATGGTAAACGGGGAGGAGTGAGGAGGAGTCTATTATTTCTTACGGTCTATGGTGTAAATAGAGGAACTGGTGAGTAATGAAGGTAATGAATGAAATGCTACATGCTAAGCTAGCGGCGCCGAGAGTTAGCATGAGCATATTAGCATTAGCATTGGATCTGATACAACTGAGTTTTGAGTTCATCTCCTGTTTATTGTAAAGTCTGTTATTCTGACTTGTGATTTATGAACTTGGTTCTATGAGATGAAGTGTGCTTACCTGCACAATGGGAATTAGATTACACAGTACTGTTGGATTGTTTATTGAACTAATGCAACTTTAATATATCACTTTTGACTGGTTTGTCAAACACTTGATGTTTATTTTTGTAATTTATGCATCATGTAATTATTTAAGAATGTGTACATATTGAACTTATTACGTGAAGGTTAAAGAAGCCCTTGAATTCGAATGTAGGTTATTTACTGGTCCTGTTTGTTGTAGAGGTTCGTTCGGGCCAAAAAAATCAAGCCTGACCCGACCCGAGCCCGCGGCCCTAAAGCCCGACCCAGCCCGAGCCCGAGCAATTAACTTGAATTGTCGGCCCGAGCCCGAAACAAACCCGACGTAAATGATGTATTTAAGGCTCGGATAGGAGCATCTGTGCAGTGTTTTCAGCAGCATCATGTGTGAGAGGTACGCGGCTACGCGCACGGCACACGTGCACGCACAGCACATACCTGGGCAGGCCGAGAGATGTGCGCGCAGCTCAATGTGTCTCTCTCCTCCGCCTCCTCGTTGTTCATAAACATCGCGCTGCATTTACAAAAGCTACTTTTTACGCAGTAACAGGAACCAAACTGCTGATTTATCCTGTAAATGAAACACTGTCCTGAGAGAGAGAGTGAATAGCCATGTTCACTGTGGCGCCGCCAGTATCAAAGCCTGACCATGCTGCTTAAACGTGACAACACAGCAGCACGTGTGCTCGCACCAACTCCCTGAGTATAACCACATTTTGTATCCAATATACTAAGCCTACAATATAGATTTTGATTAGATATTATAATGACATTAAAAAAAATTAAAAAAAAAAAAAAAACTCGAAGCCCGACCCGACCCAAACCCGACTGTCATGCGTGAAATCTCAGCCCGGCCCGAATGTCGGGTCGGGCTCGGGCCTAAAAGCTAACCTCTAGTTTGTTGTACTGTTTCTATTCTGAGACTATTGATGGCGAGCTTGAACCTACAGCTGGAGCTACTGTGTCCACCTAACATCCAACAGAACCTACTGGTCTGGTAGGAAGGCTGGCCGCAGCCTGTCCCCCCACACACTCCATAAGACTCTGATGCGTATCCCACTCACTTCCTTCTCCTCTAAAGTTATAGCTCTTCTTGATCAATGCGGCGACATTAATCCCGATGACATTATTGATGATAGCGAATCAGAATTTCATCATATGCTCGTTGTTGAATTTATGTCGGGAGCGTCAGTCGCAAAACTGTCTTCACGACTGCCGTATACATTTATTTCTGATACAAGCAATGAATTTCATACTAAGAATCTATCCCAAAATTAATATAACCTATTTGTCTGACCTGAAGGACATTGTTGTGGAGCATGTGGTCTGGAGCAGTGATACATCTATGCATGCCACCCACCGGCTGAGACCGTTCTCGGGTAAAGTGCCCCGGCCAAACCATGAAATGGACTATGACACCTGGCAGTTGTAATGGAGCATACACTGGACCAAAAGTTCTACTTGGTACAGGAGGAGGTACAGATGGCTCTGGAGGGTTTCTTGTTTAGTCAGCTGTCCCTAAAACAATTTTAGGGACATTGTTTAGGGACAATGTCCCTAAAATTTAACAATTTTAGGGACATTTCCAGCAGCGGGATGCAGTTGTGCTATAGCTTGTTGAATCTGGGACATAATTTCACCAAAAAACCATCGAATAATCTTTTCCAGATATTTTAGCAATGTCCTTCAGGTCAGACACAATATATACAGCTCCTCTGGAAAGTACTAATACACCTTGAACTTTTGCACATTTTGTCATGTTTACAATCCTAAACATAAAGGTTTTATTTTGAATGTTTTACTGAAAGTTCACACACAAGTAACAGACAACTGTGAAGTGAAAGCAAAATGATACATGATTCTGTTATTTTACAAACAATAGAAAAGTGAAAGTGGGGCGTGCATAAGTATTCATACAGCATTTTCTGAGTGCATTAAATTGCCTTTATAACATTCCTAATGACTGCAGAATGTTCACACCTTGCCCTAACCATTAAATAGAGGCCACCTGTGTGTAATCTACTCTCAGTATAATTCCAGCTGTTCTGTGAGGGCCTCAGAGCTATGTCAGAGTGTATTGGTCACTAAACAACATCATGAAGGCCAAGGAGCTCACCAGAGAGGTCAGGGATAAAGCCTTGGAGAAGTTTAAAGCAGCGTTAAGTTATACAAAGATTTCACAAGATTTGAACATCTCACGGAGCACTGTTCAATCCATCATTCAGAAATGGAAAGAGTATAGCACCACTGAGAACTTACCAAGACACGGCCGTCCATCTAAACTAACAGACCGAACAAGGAGAGCACTGGTCAGAAATGTAACCAAGTGCCCTAAGATAACTCTGGAGGAGCTGCGACGTACTGCGCTGAGCTGGAGGAATCTGTACATGGGACAACTATAAGTCTCTACACAAATCTGGCCTTCATGGACGAGTGGAAGAAGAAAGCCATTATTGAAAGGAGGCCATAAGAAATCCTGTTTGAAGTTTGCTAGAAGTCATATGGAGGACACAGCTACCATGTGGAAGAAGGTGCTTTGGTCAGATGAGACAAAAACTGAACTTTTTGTCCCAAATGCAAAACGTTATGTATGGAGCAAACCTAACACTGCTCATCGTCCTGAGTGCACCATCCCCAGTGTCAAATATGGTGGGGGAGCATCATGCTATGGGGCTGCTTTTCCTCAGCGGGGACTGGGAAGATTGTAAGAATAGTTGGGAAGATGGATGGAGCCAAATACAGAGACATTTTGGAGGAAAACCTGCTGGAGTCAGCAAGAGAATTGAGGCTGGGGCGGAGATTCACCTTCCAGCAGGACAATGACCCTAAACACAAAGCTAAATCTACAATGGAATGGTTAAAAACAAACATATTAATGTGTTAGAATGGCCCAGTCAAAGTCCTGACCTAAATCCTATTGAAAATCTGTGGAAAGACCTGAAAACTGCTGTTCACAAACGCTCTCCTTCTAATGTGACAGAGCTTGAGTTGTTTTGTAAAGAGGAATGGGCTAAAATGTCTCTACATGTGCAAACCTTGTAGTCAAACCCCAGAAGACTTGCTGCTGTTATTGCAGCAAAAGGAGGTTCCACAAAGTATTAAGTCATGCTGTATGAATACTTATGCACGCCCCACTTTTCACTTTTCTATTGTTTGTAAAATAACAGAATCATGAATCATTTGCTTCACTGCACAGTCGTCTGTTACTTGTGTGTGAACTTTCAGTAAAAATTCAAAATAAAATCTTTACGTTTAGGGTTGTAAACATGACACAATGTGCAAAAGTTCAAGGTGTATTAGTACTTTCCAGAGGAGCTGTAAATGTATACGGCCCATCCACTAAGACAGGATTAGGACTTTTCCCCCAAGGTTTTCTGAAACTTCCATCGCAAAAAACAGACTGAATGAAGTATTATTTTATTCTAAAGTGTTAATTACTGTACAAACCAGCTCCTTGCTAGCTCGCAAAGATGTAGCAGGTATTTGGGACTCGCTAATATATATTAATTAGTTATTAATACTAATAGTAGGGAATTGATATTGGACTGGGTATGAAACCAAATACGGAAACAAAACACAGGCTAGTGGGGAACAGAATGTCTAGATTCGATTACAGGAACTGGCAGACAGTAATTAAAGACACAGAAACAGAAGGGAGTAAGTGGATTAACAAAGTATTACAACAACAGAAATAAAGGGAAGACATTTTTTTTGCAACTGCAGTTTTAGATTGGTTGTTAAGCGCAATTTAAAGTTATGGTTGGTTCGGGATTGATTGAATAAAATAAGCATAAATGTCACACAACAGAACAAAATAATATGTAACAGTCCCAAAACCTGATGTAACAACCCACGAGGGTTCGGTGATAGGTTTATTAAATGTCCAACGGTTATTGTTAGGAGAAGGAGGTGAGGGGGGGGGGCACGCTGCCTTCCCTCGTCTAAGATCACGGTATCAAAACAAGTAGCCGCAGTTACTACTTCTGACCTGTGACCTGACCTGTGATCGCATCCAAAGAGCACTGCTGCCCCCTGCTGACTCAATAAAATAATGTCTACAACTAAAATATTTACATCAGAGCTGCATAAGGCATGCACCCATTCCCACTGAAAAACCTCATTGACGAAGTCAACGTTCAGATTTCAATTGACGTCTGTAGACTTCAATGGCAGTCAATGACTTAAAACAACTGTTGTTGACCAAAATGCTGCACAAAAAGGTCTACAGTACAGAAAGAAAAATATAAACAATACAAGACTTCAACTACCGAGTACAGAAGATGACTCATGTACCTTAACTGAAGATATAAACAATACAATACAATATACAAGCAGCACAGCACTAACAGCTCAGATTTGGCCATGATATGTGCTACACCAGGGGTCACCAACGTGGTGCCCGCGGGCACCCAGGTGCCCCTTGGGGCATGCCCAGTAGCCCTTGAGACTTTTTCTAAGGTGTAAAACACCTAATTTTCTTTAATCTGATTCTTAAAAATACAGTCATTTCTGTTCTTGTGACTCAGTACGAGTTAAAATAAAGCTATTTTGATATAATATGAGGTCAATAACCTATAAGTAAACAGTGTACGTTCAAGTCTTTAGGATTTGTTTTTAACTGGTAGCTCTCGAACAACTTAATGCTCTGAAGTAGCCCTCGGCTGAAAAAAGGTTGGTGACCCCTGTGCTACACAGTGTTAGAAGCTTTTGAGTAGAAATGTGTCTTAAGCAACGATTTAAATGGTCAAGTGTGCAGCTCTTATGTGCTGAGGCAGGTCATTCCACAGTTTGGGAGCTGCAACAGAGAAAGCCCTGTCCCCTTTGGTCACACGCTTGGAGCGAGGAACCTCCAAAAGCAGCTGATCAAGTACAGTTAAATACACCATCCAGGAGTATCCACTGTCAAAGAGTCTGGCATCACTGCAAACCTACCAAGACCCGGCCATCCTCCTAAACTTACTGACCGAACAAGGACCGCACTGACCAGAGCTGTTACCAGAAGCCTATGATGACCCTGGATGAACTGCAGAGAGCTACAGCTCAGGTGGGGAAACTGTACACAGGACAACTATTAGTCGTACACTGCACAAATCTGGCCTTATGGCAGAGTGGAATTTTTAAAATAAAACCATAAGAAATACCGTTTTCTGTTTGAAGCCACATGGAGGAAACAGCAACATATGGAAGAAGGTGCTTTGGTCAGATGAGACCAAAATTGAACTTTTTGGTCTAAATGCAAACCCTATGTTTGACGTAAAAGTAACTCTGCACATCACCCTGAAAACTGTCAAACATGGTGGTGGTAGCATCATGCTCTGGGGGTGCTTCTCTTCAGAAGGGACAGGGAAGTTGGTTCAGGTTGATGGGAATATGGATGGGACCAAATACAGGGCAATCTTGGATGAAAACATGTTGGAGTCTGAAAGGTTTGAAACTGGGGCGGAGGTCGACGGCCCTAAACATAAAGCCAGGGCAACAATGGAATGGTTAAAAACAAAACATATCCATGTGTTAGAAAGGCCAAAGTCCAGACCTAAATCCAATCAAGAATCTGTGGAAAGACCTGACACATTTAAACTAAGAATAAAACATTTTTAGTAGCTGGATAGCATTAAATTTGAAATCATGAAAATAGTAAAAGTCAGTTTGAAAAAGCCAAATAGATTTATGACTGTGGTGACTGTAGTCTATAGTGCACTGTAAAGTTACTGTATGTGTGCAGACTGCATGAAAAGCAAATAGTAAATGGATGAGGATAAGATTAATGCTGTGTAGATCTTTGTATCCTGAACCTGGAAATTAAGTACAATCTGATATGAAATCATTCTAGCCGATCAAAACTGAATGGGAAATTCTGTGTTGTGATTTTATATTTTTACCGGTATATGTATATTGTCGTTTTAATTAAATGTTGGACCCCAGGAAGAATAGCGACAGTTTGGCTGCGCTAATGGGGATCCTTTCAATAAACATAAACATAAGCCTGAAAACTGCGGTTCACAAGTGCTCTCCATCTAATCTAACTGAGCATGAGCTGTTTTGCAAAAAGAATGGGTAAAAAAATCTCAAGATCAGTCTCAAGATGTGCAGGACTGATAGAGACGAACCCCAACAGACTTAAGCTGTAATTGCAGCAAAAGGCAGTTCCACAAAGTATTAACCAAATATGGTTTGAATGAATATCTCTATGTAGTGACCTGGGTGTACACTGTGTGGCGCTGTCTCCATAAGCACAGAGGCAGTTTGTTTGGCTGTGTTCATGTTGTTATGGACTTTTAAGTTCTAATATAATTTTTCACTGAAATAAAACCTGTCTGGACCTGTGGACTCTCTTTGATGAACACGAAGCAACAGGTAAACAGAACCCGCCTAGTGCCCAGGACTGGACCTGCAGAGCCCTGTTAGTAAAGGGCTGGTTCATAAGGACAGACACGTTTCCAAAGTGTGAATAAGTGAATGTGGTGTGATCTGTGTAAAACAAAACCATGCAGAGTTTATAACAGTGCAGACACTTGCATCAGCTGGATGGCCATGGTCACGTTGTGCTGGTAAGCTTTACTGTGCAGAGCAGCGCTGGTGTGGAACAGGTCATTTATGGTGCTCATCACCTGCAGAAAAATAACTTAGTCAAATGTAACTCAGTTAATCATAAAGTGTGAGTGTGTTCACCTTGTCTCTGTAGCAGATTACATTCTCATCTGGAAACACTTTGGCAAATTCAATGAGGCGCTGATGGTCAAAGTCAGTCTTTAGGCCGAGCTGATAACAGTCCCTACAGCAGAGAGATAAAGGTCAGATAAAGGTCAGCTCTCACAGTCTCATGTAGATTCATATCATTTTACTGAAGTGAACCGTCACCTGGCCACACGGTCAAAGACGTTCACATCGACTCCGTTGTTTGGTTGTTCACGATGTCATAAAGGAAGTGCTTTTCCTTTACACGACCTGTTCGTCTTCCTCCTTATGAAGAACATGAGATCAGTTTGTGATTTACAGAGGATTCGAAAAGCAGATCTAGTACCTGTTTCACTCCTTTGATCATTTCTTCAATAAACGTCTTGTCCATCTCATTAAGAGTCGTATCTTTATCAGGACACTCCTTCAGTGCTGTCAGATCCACCTTCTCTGGATTTGCAATTTCGTCAAACAGTTCAGCAGATTCTGTGCTCTTCTGGATTAAAGAAATACATACTATTAGTGATTTATTAATAACAATATAACACAGTGCAGTTTTCATGACACATTATGTAGAATACACACAATGTTCTTATTTACCTCAGTCTCAAAGTGTTCTTGAAGAAATGTTTCATCCAAATCCTCAGAAAAAGGCCAAAA
This sequence comes from Neogobius melanostomus, assembly GCA_007210695.1. NCBI lineage: Eukaryota > Metazoa > Chordata > Actinopteri > Gobiiformes > Gobiidae > Neogobius > Neogobius melanostomus. The sequence goes on along the minus strand of VHKM01001304.1, from coordinate 105,500 downwards.
TCCTGCAAATATTAAACACTAATCACTGACTATAAAGTTATGACATTTCAAATGTGTAAATATACTAAAGCTAAAACATTACATGGTTAGAAAGATATAGTTAAGTTTCTATTCACCGAGGTTTAGGCACAGACCAGCGATTTCCACACAAAGTATGTCTTTGTCATCAATAAGTTCTGGCTGATCTTGATGAAGTTCTGGCTGATCTTGATGAAGTTCTGGCTGCTGCTCATCACGTTTTTGCTGCTTCTCTTTTAAACTTTGCACCAGTTTTCCTGCCAAATGTGCGACTCTGAAAAGCACGGTTAGTTTTAGCTGAAACATTGACCCTGTAGACGTTATCGTGTAAATACCCAGTGAGTGCTCGAAGCAGTTGTGTGACGCTCCAGGATAACAAACGAAGCTGCTCCCAGCTGTTTGATGAAGCGCAGTCTCTGAAACTCAGGCGTGTCGATGATCTTCACCAGGACAGGGTGGAACTTCATGGGCCCATGGATGGGGTCATGAAACACCTGAGAACACGTGTATTTAGCTTTAACATGGGAGATAAACTGGAGATAAACTGGAGATAAACTGGAGATAAACTGGAGATAAAAGCTGAGAGCAGAACACCTTCGGCTGTGGCTCGGCTGGCTTTAGATGAGGAGGATTCTTGGATCGTTCAGGAGGTTCAGAAAGAAGAAACATGATTAAAGATGTGTTTATTACAGTCAGGGTTAGGCTTAAGCTGCAGACTCATTACCGGAGGAGTGGAGAAGTTCTTTTTATTTTTACAGCACCACTGGTAGAAATGTCTGTAGGCCACAGTCTGAAGGTTTTCAGAGTTCCTGTAGTAGACATTGATCCATTTCTCAGAGAAGTTTCTGGGCAGGTGAAACTGAGAAACCTGAGGAACATCACTTTGTTTCAAACTGAACACAATAAAGTGCAAATGTAACAAGGTTATTTTGTTTATTGAATGTCATCAAAATGTATCTGATTATTAAAATCATAATCAGCTTTAACACCCCCTTTTATTTGGAGTGTATTTACTTGGCAAAGGTGGTTTCCATGGCTACGCACTTTGCTCCTCCCCTTTGACTGCTGTGTGATTTGACAACGGTATGTAACTGGTTTGGCTGTGATTTATGATCATTTTGGTAATTTACTCAACTTTATAGCAGTTTAATTTGTTTATCTGTAACATAAGTTTTAAGTTATTATTTGAATTTTGGGGGATTTATATTGACATTTGGTCAAGTTTAGATGTTGTTAATCTTTGTCAGTTGTCAGGGGAGTAACTGCCGTAGCTCCATAGATACGATGTACAGCTCATACTTTGTAATAATACTCTTGTATCTGGTGTGGTGCGTTTAGGGGCAGGAGACACTGTCAGACCACCTGTAATCACCTGTCCTGTCTGTGTGATTCCAGAGCTTCATATAAAAGCCACAGAACCTTCCTGAGTGGTCTCGTCATTGCAGCCTGGGTTAAACTTCAAGGGGTTACACAAACAGTGAGAAAACAGTCCTGACCTGCTCAGAGGGAATCTTCACGGCTTTCTCTTGGTCAAACTTGCTGTAGAAATGCATGTTCTCAATGGGGTTCATTTCTTTCATCCCAAAGTCAAAGGGAGTTTCCTGAAAAAGATAAAATGGTAAGGTATACTTTATAAATTATTAGTTATACTTTATTAATCCCCGTAAGTAAATTCATCTCTACATTTGACCTGTAGGAGCAGTGAGCAGCATGGGCCGATGCTCAGGGACACATCTCCAGATGTGGAGCTAGGCTAATGGTCAGAAACATGTGGCTGGAGGATTAACCTTTTGCACATGATTTTAGAGGTGGGGAAACCGGATCAAACCTACTCAGACACGGGGAGAACAAACTCCACAGAAAGGCCCCGTCCAGAACCCGGGACCTTCTAGCTGTGAAGCATAAGCGCTAACCACTGCCCCACCGTGCCGCCCAGTCCCTTCATTTGAAAGGGACGATTGTGGCAAAAAATCTAATAGCATTTTTTTTTTTCAAATATTGCAATTTGAATAATATATTTAATACATTCAAATGCATAAAATGCTAAATTGATGAACGAGGGAAGTCGTTCTTCAGACAACACAATAATCTACTTTCAGCTCCTTCTTCTGGAGGAGTTTCCCCGACATTCAGAGTAACCTCTGGGGACAGCCACGTGAATAAAATAAGTCTGGGATAGAATCACAAACACTTTAGAATCTGCTTCATGGAAACCCAGACAAACACATTCTGATCAGTGACATTTATCACTCAAATGCAGAGACAGAAGAAACTAAACCCTCAGCCTCTTGAGGTTATTGCAGTCGTTATAACCTCGATTGGGATTCGATATCGATAAACCTTGCAGCCCTGTTAATTAGTCCTTTTCACTCACAATGATTTCGAAGTCCTTATTTGTGAGTCTTCGTTCATGTTGAAAAGTGCTCACACTTATATTTGCCAGTTCTGTTTTCCACTGATCTTTCAAGCCCTAGGAATAAGAAAAGAATATTCATAAGCACAAATACATAGAAAATATCACACCTCTGAAACGGTGAAGACGGGGGAGCATCACACGAGCAGCTGCTACGGACGCTGACCGGATGGTTAAATCCAACCTTCAGACGATTTTGAATAGTCATTGTTTTGTTCGAGAAAAAGAGAGAAATTTACCCGAGATGCCTGTTATCGAGCAGACCAGTAATAAAACAGAAAGTATCTGCTCTCCCTGGAGATGCTCTGTTGCAGTAACCCGTCTTTCTGCTAAGCTATTCTACTCTGATGCTCAGTTGCAGGCCTAAACACTCAGAGGGCAGGCATAGTGTGTGTAGTGCAGCGCTGAAGGGAGGGAACCTGAGAGCAGCAATGATGGATTTGCTCTTCTGGTGGAATTTGCTGAAGTGCAACTACAAGCTGCACGTCTTCATCTGTTTTAACAAGAATCGCGATGACGGAGCATCCCTCTTGTGGACTTAGAGGCCATCCTCTCGTCTCCTCTCGCACTGACGCTTTCTTCATGGCTTACAGCATCAAGTGTGTCTCCTCATCTGATGATGAATAAAACCACGTTTGTGTTCCATAGCTGCACACCTGTATCATTGTTGGGCATAGTCTTGAGTTCAGTATGTTGAGGTTTTCTTGTGTGTTGCCACGTGCTGTTTTTGTAATAGTTTAGGGGCGGCTGGTCTATTATGGGCGGTGGGGCGCCGCCCTTATATCAATCTTTGCAAAGTTTTAAGTTTGGCAAAATCATGACTTTCTTCTGTACAGGTGTTTTATACACTGGTGGGAGGGGAAGGAGTGTGTCATTTTGTCTGCCAGCTTCATCGTGTGCCAACAGCATCATAAATGTGTAGTTTTATGTTTGGGACAGCGAGGAACGGCGCCCTCGCGATCTAACCAATGGCGCTCTACTATGGTATAAAAACGTCACTACATATCATTAATTCAACCAATCAGAGACGTGCAATAATAATTCTCCGATGGGCGTTTGGCCTCAGCGCAATCGGAGATTAAACAGGTGAAAGACGAGGAGGCGTCTACTGTAACAAACGCGAGTAGCAGCTCTGAGCTCACGGACGATCGGAGGAAAACTTCTCCTTTGAGAGACCGGAGTCAGAAGTCACGTCTAAATGGACTTTGCTGGAGGTAGCATTACGAGGCTAACTAGCATTAGGAGGCTAACTAGCATTACGATGCTAACTAGCATTATGATGCTAACTAGCATTATGATGCTAATTAGCTCGTCTGCTATAGCTACTGCTTGTTTATTTGACACTTTGGGACAACCCTCACTGACTTGGACAGTTATGTCCCAGGATGTGGACATTTGATGGAGTGAAGATTCAGGACCGTGAGGAGCAGAGACAGAAGAGGGGAACATCATTGAGTATTATGTTAATGGGAAATGTCAAACTTTACCTCCATCTATGTCGCTTCCTGTCAAGAGCTTAAACATTCAAATTAAAATAACAATAACAATCTGCCCAACATTTCTTACTTCACTGAAATAAAATAATGATTACTTACACTGATGTAGGTAATCTACTTTGAAAGTTATAAACATGCTGTGTGAATGACTTTAGACTTAACAGAAAGGTCACACTGGTCACGAGTGAACGGTGTATTACATAAACACAAATACACAGAAAATATCACACCTCTGTGACTTTAGTCTTTACGTCGATTTTGTTTTCCCAAGATATTTGTACAGTTTTCGAGAGACAACCTTCTTTAGAATGTCTTTTGCTTTCTTCAAAGGACCATCATCAGGAGAATAGAGTATGTCTTCAAAAACACAATCTAAAACACAGAACAGAATATGAACATGTATGGAAGCATTAAAAGAATGGATTAAAGGCAGAGACGATCCTCTGACCCGTGAGCTTAGTGTATTTCTCCATGTCTTTAATCGCATCAGAAATGTGAAGTGTTTCATCAGCTTCGAGTAAGGCCTCTGTAATCCTGTAATAAAGCAAAGATGATGAACTGTTTCAGAGCAAACTCGACTCTTTGGATGAACTTAAACACACATGTGATCTATGATCTTCAGAGTTTTGTGCTGGCACACTTTTCTGTGGATGGCGTGCCTCGTGTGGAAAACTTCATAAATATTGTCCAGTTCCTGCAGATGAAACAGAAAAGTAGATTCACATGATGAAAGATCATGTTCAGAGCCTTTATCACAGCACCTTGTCTCTTGTGCAGATCTGTCGTTCTCCGTCCACTTCACAGACTCGGGCAAAGGTTATAAAGCGACGGTGGTCATACTCATTCTTTATTCCAAGATGATAGAAGTCTCTGTTAAAACAGAATCAATGTGACGTTCATCAAACTCGTGAATGTTCCTGAAATAAACAAACCTGGCGAAATAGTCCAGTTTATCCACGTCAACGCCATTTCTCTTGTTGGAGATGATCTCGTAGAGAAAAGCCTTTTCCCGTGGGCGGCCTTTGTATTCGCCCTGTTGGAAACTCAGTCAGTGTGAAACTCGGTCAAAACGATCCAGAGTGCAGAGAGTTTACCTGGTGAGTGGGTCCGAAGATCATCTCTCTGATAAAGGCCAGATCATCTCCATCATTCTCCTTGTTCAGCTCCTCCAACACTGATTCCAGGTCAAAACCAGCCTTTTTCAGGTTTTTCACAATGAAATCAAACATATCGACTGACGCTTTCTCGTGCTGCAGAGGAAATATCCCAGATCAGTCCAAAACGTTCATTTCACACTGAAATAAACATAACTGTCCCTTACCGTCCACTTTTCAGGTTTGGCATCAGCTTGGACATTAGATTGCCTCTTTTTTCAAGTGCTTTGGGAATGAACTCTTGATCAAACAAGTGAGAAAATGGTCCGTGTCCTAAAACACCAAAGAACTCTTTAGTGACACAAAAGTAAAAATGTTTAAAATAATAAAAACATTGTGCATTACACTAAACTAAACTAAACTAAACTAAACTAAACTAAACTAAACTAAACTACACCACCCAGGCCCTACGGTGCAGTTAGTGTCTAAAGACCAAACTTATTTCATGTAAATAAAACATGACACTCACCCAAGTCATGACAGAGACCGGCTATTTGAACACACAGCACGTCTCTGTCGTCGATATCAAGCTCAGGTTGATTGTCTTTCAAACTTCGCACGAGCTGACCTGCTAAGTGTGCCACTCTGTAAAAACATCATTACAATCACTTTGACCAGTGAGTGAACCAGTATAACAGTGTTGGGGAGAAGACTTTGAAATTGTGTTTAGTCACTGAATACTTAAAACCTAAAATATATTTTGTAACGTATTCCGTTACTTTGTCTAATCAGAGTACAGTATTCTGAATGACTTGAATAAAAATGTTATGTTTTAAAATGGTTTCACATTAGACTAGGATTGTTGGAAACCTGTTATAAACTCACTTACTGTTAATGATGAACTCTCTCTTGGCAAACGCACAGGAGCATCATGTGACACATGTGTTTGTATGAACTGTGACATGAGCCATTTGGAAATGATTTTTACAGGATAATTTACAGGATAAATAAACAGTTTGTTTCCTGTTACTGTGTAAAAGTCACTTTTGTAAATGCAGCGCGATGTTTATGAACAACGAGGAGGAGGAGAGAGAGAGACGGGAAAGAGGAAACAGAGACACTGAGCTGTGACTCGGGTACGTAACCTGCCCCCAGGCCGCACACATCTGTCATCCTGCCCAGGTATGTGGCTCCTGCTGTGTGCACGTGTGCCGTGCACGTAGCTGCATACCTCTCACACACGGTGCTGCTGCTGAAAGCAGATGCTCCTATCCCAGCCTTACATAAATAATTCACGCCGGGTTTGTTTCGGGCTCGGGCCGATAATTCAAGTTAACTGCTTGGGCTCGGGCTTGAATTTTTGGGCCCGATCTAACCTCTAATCAGAAGGATGTTGTGTGAAACCGTGTCAAAAGCTGCACTAAGATCTAAAGGAACAAGGATGGATAGTTGTCCCTCATCAGCAGCACACACGAGATCATTAGTCACTTTAACCAAAGCCGTTTCAGTGCTGTGTTTAGGTCGAAAACCAGATTGAAAACACTTGTAAATGTTACTGTCATTAAGATGGGGTTGGATTTTTTTCAAGTATTTTTGCAATCAAAGGTAAATTGGAGATCGGGTGATAATTATCAAAGTTGTTAGGATCAGCACCAGGTCTTTTGAGAATAGGAGTTATAGCTGCAGTTTTGAGGGGTTTGGAGAATCACCAGTTGTCAGAGACTAATGTATAATGTGTGTAATTAATGCTGTTAGGGCGGATGATCAAGCCCGGACCAAATAAGTGGGAAATGGGTCAAGAGTGGAGGAGTTAGACTTATGTATGAAATGGGAAATGTACAGAGAGATTGAGTTTGCTGATAAAGACTGTTGGTGAATTGTACAGATTGTGTCATTAAAGAAAGACACACATTTGTTACATTGGTCAGAGCAGTACAGATTTCATGATTAACTGTAGAGAACAATGCCTTTGAATTGCCATGATCAGAGTTGATAAGTTGTCACAACTTATCAACTCTGATCATGGCATAGTATTTGTTTTTTTCATCTGAGAGAACTTTTATGTACAGAAGTATGTGTTCATTATACAAGTATGTGTCATTATACAAGTATGTGTTCATTATACAAGTATGTGTTCATTATACAAGTACGTGTTCATTATACAAGTATGTGTTTGTTTGTTTGTTTGTTTGAGTTTTATTTCGAGCTAAGGCACAAAATCCAAGAAAAAAACAGAAAAATATATATACACAATAAAAGAAAAAGAAAAAAAGAAAAAATAATAATATACATTCTAACTCGAAAAGGAGTGGGAAGAAGACAAGCTTATTGACTCCCACCCCTGTTCATAAACTTAAATAACAATAACTAACAACACTGCATATTTCTTACCATCTTACAAGACAACTGTCAACCGAGTTGGTTACATTTCAACAGATGCCATACTGCATTATACCAGGTCAACACTCACAGTATCTCACACGCTACAACCATTGTATTATTTCTGTTTCCCATACCGAATTCATTACCGTGTTGGCATTATCGTTATTCATCATCACCATTACAACCCATATAACATTACTCTGTATCAAAATGTTTGATACATAACATACTCCACATTTATTCATGAAAGGTACATTAATCGCAGACCGATTGATGCTCATAATAACAAGAATGATCTTAATGATGTGTGTTACAAGGGATTCGTTTTTTTTTTTTTTTTTTTTTTGTTTGTTTGTTTTTTCTCTGTGACTGGACCTGCTGCCAGAGGGGAGCAGCCCCCGAGTAACCGGACCATCATTTGTTAAGTGTCCTATACTATGCATTAAAAGAGACAAATGTTTAGGAGTCTGCTGCCAGAAGAGGGTTTCCTCGAGCTGCCGACCCCCACCTGTCTGCCCTATACTACGGGTTATGTTGAATGCGGAGTACATAGATATGTGCATGTTTTACTTCTAAGAATTTAGTTCCTTTATATCACCATCAGCATCAATAGCAGTACTGCTGTCTGGATCGATTAAGTTTGATTCTAAGAATAATCTACAGATTATTAGGTAATAATCCTAGACTGTTACATTTAAAGTTTAAAGTTAAAATAGTGATGATAACAACACAACAGCAACAACAATAACAATGGCAATAACAACTGCAATAGTATATTAGTAACAACCACAATATATTTCATTATTAGTTAGATCTGACCTTTAAAGTATACAGCACTTTGTGACACCCATTAGTAAATCAAGTAAATCAAGTACCCATTTCCTCCTTCTGGTACTTTGTGTTCATTATACAAGTATGTGTTCATTATACAAGTATGTGTTCATTATACGTACCCCAGAGAGTGCTCGAAGCGGGTGTGAGACGCTCCAGGATAAACAAAATAAGCTGCTCCCATCTGTTTGATGTTTCGAAGTCTCTGAAACTGAGGCGTGTCTATGATCTTCACCAGGACAGGGTGGAACTCCATATGTCCGTGGATCGGGTCATGGAACACCTGAAGAGCACATTTTAACATGAGCTCAGGAACTGTGACTGAATGGGCGTTAAGTCAATACTACCTTCGATGTCTTCTTCGATGGTGGTGTAGGTGGGACCGGCCCTGAAGTGCTCGCCTCAGCTGACATTATGAGCGATGTGTTTAAGTCTGTGGGACTTCAGCAGCTCTTGAACATTTGCTCACGTATGACCTTAAAATTAACAACAAACATGATGCTTCACAGAGGCAGGTAATTATAGTGAGTTCACTCAGGGCGGTCCAGTTCCCAGTCTGTGATCCTGTTCACTGGCAATAAATCTATTCTGATTCTTTGTAGCTAATATGTCACAAAGTTAAACCTCACATTTAAAATATCGACAGTTTGTCCAAATAAAATGCCCTATTTTTATATGAAAACATAACATGACATAAAAGTTGGCATTACATTGTTTCTCTCATATTTGTCAGTAATCTACAGCAGAAGGTTCACACTGATATTTCTACATTTCATTTGTCTGTGTTCTCCTGCAGCTTCCCTTAAAATAACAAAACCTAAAACAAATATATGCTGACAAATACAAAAGTGTGTTACCTGCTGCGTCTGCTGATGACAGATTTGATCGAACAAGGAAGTGCAGGTGTCTTTATCTCCACCACACCCGCCCCTCGCTGTCCTGTCCCTCTGAGTCCCGCCCCTCACTGTCCCGTCCCTCGCTGTCTCGCCCCTCACTGTCCCGCCCCTCACTGTCCCGCCCCGTCCCTCGCTGTCCCGCCCCTCACTGTCCCGTCCCTCGCTGTCTCGCCCCTCACTGTCCCGCCCCTCACTGTCCCGCCCCTCACTGTCCCGCCCCTCACTCGTCTCTTCCTTGTCAAAACATCTTTGGCCGTAGCTTTTCCTTAGCAGATGAATTCCATTGTAAATTTAAAAATGAATGTAACTGATTTTCAAAATGCAATACGGAGTCAGAATCCTTTATTGTCTTTGTACACTTTATAAAAAGGCGAGGAGTGGAAGGAGTGTTTGCCTGGCCTGCCAGACACTCCTCCTTTCTGTTCAAAAGAAGAACCGTCTGGGCGGCTGCTCGCAGCCAATCATTTCACGATTTGACCCACATCGGTCCAATCACGCACCAAGAGACGGAAGCCGTCACCTGTCACCACCACGCACTCTTCCAAAACATTAAAGATGGCGGCCGATACACTGTTTTCTTCGGCTCTTTCGTCTGTTTTAAATCATTTGGAAAATATGAAATCCCTAAAACCGGAGCAAGAAACAGCGTTCGAAGCGTTCCTCGTAAAAAGGAGGTTTTGGAAAGGCTTTCTGCCGCTTGTTACTGCAACGTATCTAGCGTTGCTCTAATTGGTTGATGCCGTCTGTCAATCACGCCCACCGGGAAATTGTTGAGATCACGCTCGCTCCCAGACTATATGTCTTTGAAATATCTATGAAAGGGCATGTCGTTTGGCAGGCCAGGCAAACGGAGTGTGGGGACGGGACAGTGATGGGCATTACGGAGTCAGAATCCGTTATTGTCTTTGTACAACAAATAAAAGCAGCTCCACAGTGGTCTCAAATCAGCCCTCACAATCAAAAAGGTAAAACTCATGAATAAATAATCATAATAATAAAACACAAATTCATCATTCACTTATCAGACTGACCGTTGCTCATGTGCTGCACCATTTTTTATATATATATATATATATATATATATATATATATTTATTTTTGCTTAAATTCTGCATTTTCATCCTTTTTATTTCAGTTAATCTTGTTTACTGTTGTCTAATGTCTTTGATGCCAACACAACCATATAACGATGCCTCTGTTAGGATGTTCCTAAAAAGAGAAAGAGCCAGAAATGTACTGACCAACCTTCTGTTGGGTTCAAGAGGCTGTACTAAAAGTATTAGCAAGATTACATTATATTTAGGACTTACACTAATCCATCTGAATTTTCTTGGTGACAGTTCCTGAAGTTCACTTCAGAGTACAAATATTATATATTATCCACTAAGATGTGGACTGCCTCAAACCTATAGCTGCAGACTTTGACTTTGTGGGTGCTTGTTTTGTTTTAGAGCTTGTTTTGGTCATCTTCAACTACTAAATAGCTTTTGCTCTCACCCTCACTGACTGAGCTTTTGACTCATGTCTCCTGATATCCCCGTGAACTAGGATCAGACTGAACTCTTCTGACAGGCCATTCTGCTCTCATGATCTATGCTTCCTGTCACTGCCTGTGAGAGAGTAGGTACCATGACGTTTTCGTGAAGTGTCTGTCCTGAGACCAGAATTGGGAGACAATTGACAAGTTCTTTCCAGGACCAGTTAAGTTATCCACAATTTGCCATCCCAGTGCGAGATCGGTGCAGTCTATAGTCTGGCCTTGCCATTTCCCAAATGAGCAGTAGCAATGATGCTGTCCTTCTAGCTCATATTTAAATCATTGTGGGAGTTGAACAACACTTTTAATACTTATAGTCTCATTGCACTTTACCAGCACCACTCTGTCATTATTAGTTTACTCGATACTCAGTGTTTGTAGCAACCTTGCCCTGGGGTAGACTGATGGAGGTGAGGCTGTCAATCTGCGCCATCGGCCCCTCCGAGTCATAGGCTCATGTACATGTTTTTAGTTGTAGGAGAAACACTTTGCACACACACAAACTCCAAGGCCCCGATCAAACCCGGACCTTCTAGCTGTGAAGCCCAAGCACTAACCACTGAGCCACTGCCGCCTTCTCCTTGTGCTGGAAGTTTAGAAGTTTTAAAATAGTCTTCGGTCCCTCCAGCCAGACAGAACTTGCAGAATGTGCAACTCTTGCCATTGTCCAAATCAGAGCCTAACCCTTAAAATTTGATTCAATGCACAATTATCACAAAATGATCACAGGAGGTTCAGGACTGTGGGATTTCTCGACGTTTCCCAAAGCGCGTCCACCACATATTTTCAATGTGACGCTTTTGGTGTGAACGTTCCAAAAGAAAAGCTGCATTTGTGCTGAAGCGGCTCCTTGTCTGTTTATGCTCATGTTGCTTTTTTAGACTCACTGTGGGTCATATATTGACGTCTGGAGAGTAAAATACCGAAACTTGTTTTTCAGTACCGCCCCCTACAGGAGCTTTTCAGTCAGTATCAAGTACCGTTAAACAGTTCCCAGCCCTAAATGAGTAGCAGTCTGGGGGAAGCATGGAGAGGCGGCGGCACCACAACATCACCATAAGTCTGTCCACCTCCTGTCCTGCCCACTTTCAAAGAGCGCCACCCGTGAATGTCCTGAATAAATCAGCTCTATGCCCCTCATACAGCGCCCCTGCTGTCACAGTTCAACTCTGACACGTTTAGAAGCTTCAGAGAAGAGACCATTTACCATACACAGGATTATAGACCAGTCATTGGCCTCAGAAAAACACATCGACCTCTGTTAGGTATATTTTTATATATTTCTATGATTGAAACCTTTACTATATTAATACAGGAGGCTATTGGAGAGATTAAAATGACATCAAATGAAATGACCTAAAACATCGGCCTATTTATCAGCTATCGGCAAAACCCCTTCATTTCAGTATCAGACCCCAAACTCCAGATCGTACGGGCCCTAATCCTTTCAATACCTATAATATATATATACAGGCGCTCGTCATATACACTCACCTAAAGGATTATTAGGAACACCAGTTCAATTTCACATTAATGCAATTATCTAAACAACCAATCACATGGCAGTTGCTTCAATGCATTTAGGGGTGTGGTCCTGGTCAAGACAATCTCCTGAACTCCAAACTGAATGTCAGAATGGGAAAGAAAGGTGATTTAAGCAATTTTGAGCGTGGCATGGTTGTTGGTGCCAGACGGGCCGGTCTGAGTATTTCACAATCTGCTCAGTTACTGGGATTTTCACGCACAACCATTTCTAGGGTTTACAAAGAATGGTGTGAAAAGGGAAAAACATCCAGTATGCGGCAGTCCTGTGGGCGAAAATGCCTTGTTGATGCTAGAGGTCAGAGGAGAATGGGCCGACTGATTCAAGCTGATAGAGCAACTTTGACTGAAATAACCACTCGTTACAACCGAGGTATGGAGCAAAGCATTTGTGAAGCCACAACACGCACAACCTTGAGGCGGATGGGCTACAACAGCAGAAGACCCCACCGGGTACCACTCATCTCCAGTACAAATAGGACAAAGAGGCTACAATTAGCACAAGCTCACCATATTTGGACAGTTGAAGACTGGAAAAATGTTGCCTGGTCTGATGAGTCTCGATTTCTGTTGAGACATTCAGATGGTAGAGTCAGAATTTGGTGTAAACAGAATGAGAACATGGATCCATCATGCCTTGTTACCACTGTGCAGGCTGGTGGTGGTGGTGTAATGGTGTGGGGGATGTTTTCTTGACACACTTTAGGCCCCTTAGTGCCAATTGGGCATCGTTTAAATGCCACGGACTACCTGAGCATTGTTTCTGACCATGTCCATCCCTTTATGACCCCATGTACCCATCCTCTGATGGCTACTTCCAGCAGGATAATGCACCATGTCACAAAGCTCCATCCATCCATCCATCCATTTTCTTCCGCTTTATCCGGGGCCGGGTCACAGAGGCAGCAGTCTCAGCAGAGATGCCCAGACTTCCCGATCCACGCACACCTCCTCCAGCTGTTCTGGGGGGACCCCGAGACGACACCAGGCCAGCTCGGAGACATAGTCCCACCAGCGTGTCCTGGGCCTTCCACAAGGCCTCCTCCAATAGGACATGCCTGGAGCACCTCCCGAGGGAGGCGACCAGGAGGCATCCGGAACAGATGCCCTAGCCACCTCAGCGACTCTACCCCGAGCTCCTCCCGGTAACTGAGCTCCTCACCCGATCTCGGAGGGTGCGCCCAGCCACCCTGCGAAGGAAACTCATTTCGGCCGCTTGTATTCGCGATATTGTCCTTTCGGTCATTACCCAGATCTCATGACCATAGGTGAGGGTGGGAACGTAGATCGATCGGTAAATCGAGAGCTTTGCCCCCTGACTCAGCTCCCTCTTCACCACAACAGTCCGATACAGCGACCGCATCACTGCTGACGCTGCACCGATCCGTCTATCGATCTCACGCTCCATCCGTCCTCACTCGTGAACAAGACCCCGAGATACTTGAACTCCTCCACTTGAGGTAAGGACTCCCCACCGACCTGAAGCGGGGAAGCCACCTTTTTCCGGTGGAGAACCATGGCCTCAGATTTGGAGGTGCTGATCCTCATCCCGGCCGCTTCACACTCGGCTGCAAACCGCCCCAGTGCAGCTGAAGGTCCTGATTTGATGAAGCCAACAGAACAACATCATCTGCAAACAGCAGAGATGAGATCCTGAGGTTCCCAAACCGGACACCCTCCGGCCCTGGCTGCGCCTAGAAATTCTGTCCATAAAGGTAATGAACAGAACCGGTGACATAGGGCAGCCCTGGCGGAGACCAACACGCACCGGAAACAAGTCTGACTTACTGCCGGCAATGCGAACCAAGCTCCTGCTGCGGTCATACAGGGAACGGACAGCCCTTAGCAGAGGGCCCCGCACCCCATACTCCCGGAGCACCCCCCACAGGGCACCACGAGGGACACGGTCGAACGCTTTCTCCAAATCCACAAAGCACATGTGGACTGGTTGGGCGAACTCCCACGAACCCTCGAGCACCCGATGTAGGGTATAGAGCTGGTCCAGTGTGCCACGACCGGGACGAAAACCGCATTGTTCCTCCTGAATCCGAGGTTCGACTATCGGCCGGATCCTTCTCTCCAGCACCCTGGAGTAGACCTTACCGGGGAGGCTGAGAAGTGTGATCCCTCTGTAATTGGAGCACACCCTCCGATCCCCCTTCTTAAAGAGAGGGACCACCACCCCGGTCTGCCAATCCAGGGGCACTGTCCCCAACCGCCACGCGATGTTGCAGAGACGTGTCAGCCAAGACAGCCCTACAACATCCAGAGACTTAAGGTACTCGGGACGAATCTCATCCACCCCCGGGGCCACCGAGGAGCTTTCTAACCACCTCGGTGACTTCAGCCTGGGTGATGGACGAACCCCCCTCCGAGTCCCCAGCCTCTGCCTCCTCATCGGAAGACGTGACAGTGGGATTGAGGAGATCCTCGAAGTACTCCTTCCACCGCCCGACCACATCCCCAGTCGAGGTCAACAGCTCCCCGCCCGCACTGTAAACAGTGTTGGTGAAGCACTGCTTCCCCCTCCTGAGGCGCCGGATGGTTTGCCAGAATCTCTTCGAGGCCGACCGATAGTCCTCCTCCATGGCTTCTCCGAACTCCTCCCAGACCCGAGTTTTTGCCTCTGTGACTGCACGAGCTGCAGCACGCTTGGCCTGCCGGTACCTCTCAGCTGCCTCCGGAGTCCCACAAGCCAACAAGGCCAGGTAGGACTCCTTCTTCAGCTTGACGGCATCCCTTACTTCCGGGCGCCACCACCGGGTTCGGGGATTGCCGCCGCGACAGGCACCAGAGACCTTACGGCCACAACTGCGAGCAGCCGCATCGACAATGGAGGAGGAGAACATGGTCCACTCGGACTCCATGTCTCCAACCTCCCTCGGAATCTGGGTGAAGCTCTTCCGGAGGTGGGAGTTGAAGACCCTACTGACAGAGGGATCCACCAAACGTTCCCAACAGACCCTCACAACACGTTTGGGCCTGCCAGGTCTGACCGGCTTCCTCCCCCCTGCCAGCGGATCCAGCTCACCACCAGGTGGTGATCGGTTGACAGCTCAGCCCCTCTCTTCACCCGAGTGTCCGAGACACGCGGCCGGAGATCAGATGACACAACTACAAAGTCGATCATCGACCTCCTGCCTAGGGTGTCCTGGTGCCACGTGCACTTATGGACACCTTGTGCTCGAACATGGTGTTCGTTATGGACAAACTGTAACTAGCACAGAAGTCCAATAACAGAACACCACTCGGGTTCAGATCGGGGAGGCCGTTCTTCCCCATCACCCCCGTCCAGGTCTCACTGTCGTTACCCACGTGGGCGTTGAAGTCCCCCAGTAGAACAATGGAGTCCCCAGTCGGAGCACTATCTAGTACCCCTCCCAGGGACTCCAAGAAGGCCGGGTACTCTGCACCGATGTTGGGCCCGTAGGCCGAGACAACGGTGAGAGACCTGTCCCCAACCCGAAGGCGTAGGGACGCGACCCTCTCGTTCACCAGGGTGAACTCCAACACGTGGCGGCTGAGCTGGGGGCTATAAGCAAACCCACCCCAGCCCGCCGTCTCTCCCGCGGGCAACTCCAGAAAAATGGAGAGTCCAGCCTCTCTCCAGGAGTTGGGATCCGGAACCCAGGCTGTGCGTGGAGGTGAGCCCGACTATATCTAGCCGGTATCTCTCAACCTCCCGCACAAGCTCAGGCTCCTTCCCCCCAGCGAAGTGACGTTCCATGTCCCGAACGCCAGAAGCTGCGCACGCGGACCAGGTCGTCGAGGCACCCGCCTTTGACTGCCACCTAGTCCTCTCTGCACCCGACCCCTACGGATCCCTCTGCGGGTGGTGGGTCCACAGGAGGGCGGGCCCGCGTCGTCCCTTCGGGCTGTGCCCGGCCGGGCCCCGTGGGCAGAGGCCCGACCACCAGACACTCGCATTCGAGCCCCAACCCCAGGCCTGGCTCCAGGGTGGGGCCCCGGCTGCACCATACCGGGCGACGTCACGGTCCTTGATTTTGTACTGTCCATAGAAGTCTTTGAACTGCATTTAGTCTGACCCGTCACCTAAGACCTGTTTGCCATGGGAGACCCTACCAGGGGCATGAAGCCCCAGACAACATAGCTCCTCGGATCATTCGGGCACTCAAACAACCCCACCACGTTAAGGTAGCAGTTCACAGGGTTGCACAAAGCTCCAATCATTTCAAATTGGTTTCTTGAACATGACAATGAGTTCACTGTACTACAATGGCCCCCACAGTCACCAGATCTCAACCCAATAGAGCATCTTTGGGATGTGGTGGAACGGGAGCTTCGTGCCCTGGATGTGGATCCACAAATCTCCATCAACTGCAAGATGCTATCCTATCAATATGGGCCAACATTTCTAAAGAATGCTTTCAGCACCTTGTTGAATCAATGCCACATAGAATTAAGGCAGTTCTGAAGGCGAAAGGGGGTCAAACACAGTATTAGTATGGTGTTCCTAATAATCCTTTAGGTGAGTGTAATTAGAATATAATGAAAAAGTGCATTACTTCTGTTATTCATCTTAAACTGTGAAACTATGATAGACTCATGACCTGCAAAGTGACATATGTCAAGCCTTTATTTGTTATTTTGATGATTATGGCTCAATTTGTAAAAACCCCAAATAAAAAAAGTCTCATAAAATTAGAATATTTGAAAATGGACTGTAAGCCATAATCATCAACATTATAACAAACAAAGGCTTGGCATATGTCACTTTGCAGGCCATGAGTAGAGAATTAATGATGTTCGCAGACACTGGAGGCAGGGAGGGTGAAGTGTCTTGCCCAGGGACACAATGACAGTGTACACCTTCAGGAGGTGGGATTCGAACCCCCAACCTTTCAATCATGAGACGACCCACTCTACCATCTGTGCCACTGTCGCCACTTTTCTTTTTCAGTTTCTGCTTTCCATACTTTTATTGTTTCGATACCAGCACCACCTGACCTTTATTTTCCGATCTGAAACATCGTTTAACAGAACCTTACTCAGCATTTAGAATAAGGCCAGTGGATTATTCTCATTAAAGTGTTTCCATCAAACATCAGTCAGTAACTAAAGACAGTTTTTCCACTGACCTTTTCCAGAATAATCAATGATTATGCAAACCTTCACACATGTGCTGCTGCAAACAGTGGAGGAGATTCAAAGTGATTAAATCACATTTATAACTGAAGGAAAAGTCCAAAAAGAACATGTCGAGCCCATTACAGACGTGAGACCTGAGCAGAGCCTCTTCTTTAAGACTTCTCTTGCAGTTTCACATCATTTTTGTTTCATTTGAATAAAGTAAGAGCCGAGAGTCGCCTCATATTCAAATGTTACACAAATGTCAGCTTTGAATACGCAGAGTACACACACAGACTTTCATTGTAATCTTTACAGTGTGCTCTCATCACTAGCTCTGTGCGAGCTGCTGTAATAAGTACTTTATGTACACATTATACTATAACCGTGATTACAGAGTAATAACCATCTTGGTGTTGTTAATAGTTGACAATGGACTGTCTCATAAAGGCGTCCGGAAATGGAGACAAACTTTCAGCAGAAAAGAACTAATTCATCGCAAATCTACAGAATTTTAATCACGATTAATTATTATTAATTAACGCCTAAAGTTTCCTAGACTTGACTGTGGCCATGAAAAAGTGCTGGTCCTGAGGGTTAACTATGACACATATCAAACTTAAAGGTGCTATACGGTATTTTAAATAATGTTCCAATTAGAATGTACAAAACATCAATAGTGTTTTGTTATAATAGAAAATATCATTAGCAGAAATAATTAACATTTGATCAACTAATGATTGTAAAGTCTACTGTAACAAACGCTTTAACATTATGTGGTCACATGACGCAGCATTTGGTGGTAACAGGTTTCTATGGTAACGCTGTCTCCTTTGGTCCATGTGTTTTGTGAAGGACACAAACAAACAAACAAACAAAGCCCAATATCACAGCAGGAGTCGCCTCACAGGACTCTACAAACATTAAAGCAACAGACTCTACAAACATTAAAGCAACAGACTCTACAAACATTAAAGCAACAGACTCTACAAACATTAAAGCAACAGACTCTACAAACATTAAAGCAACAGACTCTACAACATTAAAGCAACAGACTCTACAAACATTAAACAACAGACTCTACAACATTAAACAACAGACTCTACAAACATTAAAGCACAAACAAACATAAACAGATTACAAACATTAAAGCAACAGACTCTACAAACATTAAAGCAACAGACTCTACAAACATTAAAGCAACAGACTCTACAAACATTAAAACAGACTCTACAAAACATTAAAAAAATTAAAATTAAGCAACAGACTCTACAAACATTAAAGCAACAGACTCTACAAACATTAAAGCAACAGACTCTACAAACATTAAAGCAACAGACTCTACAAACATTAACACAGACTCTACAAACATTAAAGCAACAGACTCTACAAACATTAAGCAACAGACTCTACAAACATTAAAGCAACAGACTCTACAAACATTAAAGCAACAGACTCTACAAACATTAAAGCAACAGACTCTACAAACATTAAAGCAACAGACTCTACAAACATTAAAGCAACAGACTCTACAAACATTAAAGCAACAGACTCTACAAACATTAAGCAACAGACTCTACAAACATTAAAGCAACAGACTCTACAAACATTAAAGCAACAGACTCTACAAACATTAAAGCAACAGACTCTACAAACATTAAAGCAACAGACTCTACAAACATTAAAGCAACAGACTCTACAAACATTAAACAACAGACTCTACAAACATTAAAGCAACAGACTCTACAAACATTAAACAACAGACTCTACAACATTAAAGCAACAGACTCTACAAACATTAAAGCAACAGACTCTACAAACATTAAAGCAACAGACTCTACAAACATTAAAGCAACAGACTCTATACAAACATTAAAGCAACAGACTCTACAAACATTAAAGCAACAGACTCTACAAACATTAAAGCAACAGACTCTACAAACATTAAAGCAACAGACTCTACAAACATTAAAGCAACAGACTCTACAAACATTAAACAACAGACTCTACAAACATTAAAGCAACAGACTCTACAACATTAAAGCAACAGACTCTACAAACATTAAAGCAACAGACTCTACAAACATTAAAGCAACAGACTCTACAAACATTAAAGCAACAGACTCTACAAACATTAAAGCAACAGACTCTACAAACATTAAAGCAACAGACTCTACAAACATTAAGCAACAGACTCTACAAACATTAAAGCAACAGACTCTACAAACATTAAAGCAACAGACTCTACAAACATTAAAGCAACAGACTCTACAAACATTAAAGCAACAGACTCTTAAACACAACTCTAAACATTAAAGCAACAGACTCTACAAACATTAAAGCAACAGACTCTACAAACATTAAACAACAGACTCTACAAACATTAAAGCAACAGACTCTACAAACATTAAACAACAGACTCTACAAACATTAAAGCAACAGACTCTACAAACATTAAAGCAACAGACTCTACAAACATTAAACAACAGACTCTACAAACATTAAAGCAACAGACTCTACAAACATTAAAGCAACAGACTCTACAAACATTAAAGCAACAGACTCTACAAACATTAAAGCAACAGACTCTACAAACATTAAACAACAGACTCTACAAACATTAAAGCAACAGACTCTACAAACATTAAAGCAACAGACTCTACAAACATTAAAGCAACAGACTCTACAAACATTAAAGCAACAGACTCTACAAACATTAAAGCAACAGACTCTACAAACATTAAAGCAACAGACTCTACAAACATTAAACAACAGACTCTACAAACATTAAAGCAACAGACTCTACAAACATTAAAGCAACAGACTCTACAAACATTAAAGCAACAGACTCTACAAACATTAAACAACAGACTCTACAAACATTAAAGCAACAGACTCTACAAACATTAAACAACAGACTCTACAAACATTAAAGCAACAGACTCTACAAACATTAAAGCAACAGACTCTACAAACATTAAAGCAACAGACTCTACAAACATTAAAGCAACAGACTCTACAAACATTAAAGCAACAGACTCTACAAACATTAAACAACAGACTCTACAAACATTAAAGCAACAGACTCTACAAACATTAAACAACAGACTCTACAAACATTAAAGCAACAGACTCTACAAACATTAAACAACAGACTCTAAAACATTAAAGCAACAGACTCTACAAACATTAAACAACAGACTCTACAAACATTAAAGCAACAGACTCTACAAACATTAAAGCAACAGACTCTACAAACATTAAAGCAACAGACTCTACAAACATTAAAGCAACAGACTCTACAAACATTAAAGCAACAGACTCTACAAACATTAAAGCAACAGACTCTACAAACATTAAACAACAGACTCTACAAACATTAAACAACAGACTCTACAAACATTAAAGCAACAGACTCTACAAACATTAAAGCAACAGACTCTACAAACATTAAAGCAACAGACTCTACAAACATTAAAGCAACAGACTCTACAAACATTAAGCAACAGACTCTACAACATTAAACAACAGACTCTACAAACATTAAAGCAACAGACTCTACAAACATTAAAGCAACAGACTCTACAACATTAAAAACATAAAATAAAGCAACAGACTCTACAAACATTAAAGCAACAAAAAAAAACAGACTCTACAAACATTAAACAACAGACTCTACAAACATTAAGCAACAGACTCTACAAACATTAAACAACAGACTCTACAAACATTAAACAACAGACTCTACAAACATTAAACAACAGACTCTACAAACATTAAAGCAACAGACTCTACAAACATTAAAGCAACAGACTCTACAAACATTAAAGCAACAGACTCTACAAACATTAAACAACAGACTCTACAAACATTAAAGCAACAGACTCTACAAACATTAAAGCAACAGACTCTACAAACATTAAACAACAGACTCTACAAACATTAAACAACAGACTCTACAAACATTAAAGCAACAGACTCACAAACATTAAACAACAGACTCTACAAACATTAAACAACAGACTCTACAAACATTAAACAACAGACTCTACAAACATTAAAGCAACAGACTCTACAAACATTAAAGCAACAGACTCTACAAACATTAAAGCAACAGACTCTACAAACATTAAAGCAACAGACTCTACAAACATTAAAGCAACAGACTCTACAAACATTAAACAACAGACTCTACAAACATTAAACAACAGACTACAAACATTAAACAACAGACTCTACAAACATTAAAGCAACAGACTCTACAAACATTAAAGCAACAGACTCTACAAACATTAAAGCAACAGACTCTACAAACATTAAAGCAACAGACTCTACAAACATTAAGCAACAGACTCTACAAACATTAAACAACAGACTCTACAAACATTAAAGCAACAGACTCTACAAACATTAAAGCAACAGACTCTACAAACATTAACAACAGACTCTACAAACATTAAACAACAGACTCTACAAACATTAAACAACAGACTCTACAAACATTAAAAAAGACTTACAAACATTAAAAACAACTCTAAAACATAAACAACAGATTACAAAATTAAAACAGACCAAAACATTAAACAACAGACTCTACAAACATTAAACAACAGACTCTACAAACATTAAACAACAGACTCTAAAAACATTAAACAACAGACTCTACAAACATTAAACAACAGACTCTACAAACATTAAACAACAGACTCTACAAACATTAAAGCAACAGACTCTACAAACATTAAAGCAACAGACTCTACAAACATTAAGCAACAGACTCTACAACATTAAGCAACAGACTCTACAAACATTAAACAACAGACTCTACAAACATTAAAGCAACAGACTCTACAAACATTAAAGCAACAGACTCTACAAACATTAAAGCAACAGACTCTACAAACATAAACAACAGACTACAAACATTAAAGCAACAGACTCTACAAACATTAAAGCAACAGACTCTACAAACATTAAAGCAACAGACTCTAAAAAAAAAAAAAAAAAAAAAAAAAAAAAAAAAAAAAAAAAAAAAAAAAAATTAAAGCAACAGACTCTACAAACATTAAACAACAGACTCTACAAACATTAAAGCAACAGACTCTACAAACATTAAACAACAGACTCCTGTCTCTTCTCTATTGTTCAGTGCCCTCCCTGCGTGTGGGCGGGGCAGCTGTGCGGTCAGAGCGCTGAGTTGCCCCAGTGAGCAGCAGATGTCCGCGGGGTCAGGCTCCATGCACTGTCTGTACAATATCAATAGGCCCGAGCCCTACCAAGCCGCTCAGGCCTAATAATAATAATAATAATAACACAATAATCATAAGATTTTATTTGTATAGCACTTTTCTAGACACTCAAACACGCTTCACAGAAAAACAATAATAAAGATTAATGAATGTCACGTTGGCTGTCTTCACCGATTCCTCAGGTTTAAGTGACTGTTCACTTTGCTCTGACCAAACCAAAGAGCCATCAGCCAAAAAGGTGAGTTTGGATTTTTGTGATGCCACATGATTGGCATCAGAGGCGTTGGCATCAGAGGCGTTGGCATCAGAGGCATTGGCATCAGACGAACTATATGTGGGGCTTCTATAGGTTTCCACCGTCTAACCAAAGGCGGCAATAATAATAATAATAATAATAATAATAATAATAAAAATTTATAATTTATATAAAGTCACAGTGCATGTGCAAATTTAAAAAGGAAGGTCTTGAGTTGAGTTTTGAAAGTAACTAAAGAGTCCAGCTGACGGAGGGGCTGAGGTAAAGTGTTCCAGAGCTTTGAGGCAGAGTAACTGAATGCTCTGGCACCCATAGTGACCATTCATACTGTGGGGATGGAGAGGAGCCCAGCAGAGGATGAGCGGAGGGAACAGGACGGAGTGTAGGGGTGAAGCAGAACAGACAGGTATGGAGGAGCTAGATTATGGAGTGCTTTAAATGTAATAATAATAATAATAATACATCGAACTTGTATAGCGCTTTTTTGGACACTCAAAGATGCTTTACATGAGGAACAAAATGTGAGCAGGAGGAGTTTGTACTGGATTCTTTGGGTTACGGGGAGCCAGTGGAGCCAGTGGAGCCAGTGGAGCCTGTGGAGCCAGTGGAGTTGGATGAGTGTGATGTGCTCCATGGATTTGGTTCGAGTGATTATTCGTGCTGCAGCGTTGTGGACATTTTGGAGTCGTTGGATGAGTTTTTGGGGGAGGCCGGTGAGGAGAGCATTACAGTAATCCAGGTGTAAAGTAACAAGAGCATGAACAAGTACTCTGGTGGAGTGTTGTGAGAGAGACGGGAACCAGGCAGCCGTCAATGCAAATATTGAAGGGTGGGGATTTGGATAGAGTGGATTTAGAGCTCATGAATAGTATTTCACTTTTATTGCTGTTGAGTTTGTTTGCTGACATCCAAGCTGTAATGGCCTGTAAACAGTTGGTTAATGTGGAGGGGCAGGTGGAACCGGGTTTTGTGGACAGATAAAGTTGTGTGTCGTCAGCATAACAATGAACTGAATACCAAAGTAACGAAAAATATTGCCAAGGGGAAGAATGTAAATTAAGAACAAGAGTGGACCTAAAACTGAGCCTTGGGGAACCCCGTGATGTAATGGTGATGGAGAAGATTTGATGTTTTTGACCTGAATGAATTGTTCTGTCGGTGAGGTAGGATGTGAACCAAAGGAGAGCAGTGCCTGTGACCCCAGTGCCAGCCAGACGCTCAAGCAAAACTGAGTGAGAGATGGAATCAAAGGCGGCACTGAGGTCGAGGAGGATGAGAATGGAGAGGAGGCCTGAGTGTGGGTAGACAGGATTTTACTAGTGACGTGGGAAGTGGATCCAGAGAGCAGCTGGATGAGCGTGCTGAGGTGATGAGCTTAGAGATTTGCTGTATTGACGGTAAACAAAACTCTGACAGGGTGTTGGTAGGTGGTGGCAACGTTGACCAACAGTTGTCGGAGTGTGATGGAGAAAATGTAGGGAGGAGTTTATGTATTGAAGCAATCTTGTTGTGTAGAAAGTCCAAAAAATACTGGCAATGACAGACAGAGGTAAAATGAGTAGTGGTTTCAGGTGGCTTGGTGAGCTTTTGAACTGTAGAGAAAAGTGTTCTTGTGTTTGTTTTTGGTCGATTAATGATATTAGCAAAATAATCCTGTTTGGCTGTATTGAGAGCATTTTTGTAGGTGGTAACATTATCATTGTACATTTGCTGATGTATAACCAGTCCAGTTTTTTTAGAAAGACGTTCCAAACGGTGACATTGTTGTTTTTGTAGACGGAGGTCAGGTGTGAACCAGGGGGAAGGTTTAGTAAAAGTGACAGCACGTGTTCGAAGAGGTGCCAAAGTATCAAGTACAGAAAGAAGGGTGGTATTGTATTGATTGACCAGGTCAGAAGGGGAGGACGATGGTTGACTGAAGGTGGCAAATCGGGCAGACAGAACATTGTCCAAGTCTATTATATTGATATTTTTTATATTCCGAAATGTTATGGAACGTTGTTTGACTGAGTTGGACTTGGGAATAGAAACATTGTAGATTTGTTTGTTTGTTTGTTTGTTTGTTTGTTTATTAAGATCCCCATTAGCCATCGCCTTGACAATGGCTAGTCTTCCTGGGGTCCAGATTATAAAATCACAATATAAAACAACATAAATACACAATTACAACATATTTCATTTGTTGAAGTGTGATAACAGAGTGTTTTTAAAAATATTTATGTCTGCAATGTTAGAAATGTCTTTAGGCAAAGAGTTCCAGGATTTCATTCCTCTGAACACAACAGCCTTCTGTCCAGTCTGTTACATGATGGAAGAGTAAAGACTGAATGTCTTGTGTTAAACTTATGTATGGAACAACTGAATACAAGTACATCATATAAAACCTTAGGGAGTTTTAACACAAGAATCTTTTTGAAAGAAGCAAAGAAGAGCAAAATGTAGTCTATTCTTCACCAATGTCCAGCCTAAAGTTTGGTGCAACCTTTGAATATTTGTATATTTTGAGCACCTCAGTGCAAGACGTGCCGCCTTATTTTGCACTAACTGTAGCTTCTCAATGTCTTTTTCGGAGGCACTGGACCACACCATTGGGCAGTAATGTAAATGGGACAGAACAATAGTCTTGATCACTAGCAAAAGAAGATTTTGGCTTAAATAATTTGAACATCTTCTGATAACCGATAATTCTCTTCCCATAACAGCAACAGTACGATCAATATGCTTGGACCACTTAAGTCTGCTGTCTATAATGACTCCGAGAAGTTTTGTAGATGACAAACTTATGATCAGAAATGGGGAGGTCGAATGCACTGATATTATAAGGTTTGAGTCCAGAGCAGCAAATTAAATCCAGTGTGTGACCTTTATTGTGGGTTGGAAAATCAACAAACTGACCAATATCAAAACTGTCCAATGTGTTAATGAAATCTCTGCAGAGCGGGTCACTGGGTTTATCAATGTGAACATTTAAATCACCAGTTAAGATTACGTTAGGGGCACACAGATCTGCTAAAACAGATGTAAATTCACTGATAAAAACAGAAGAGGGCTTTGGGGGGGCGGTACACAGTCACAATGAGGGTGAGAGTTGGACCATTCAATTGAACAGCCAGAATCTCACAGGATGTAGTCTCCCTGACTGATACTGGCGTGATCTTGAGGCTCTCGCGATACAACAACACAAGACCACCGCCTCTCCCGGAAGCTCGAGGTTTTGCGATGTAAACAAACCCAGCTGGTAGTGCTTGATTTAGATGAAAGAAGTCATCAGCCAAGTTTCAGTCAACGATACAATGTCCAGATTTTGATCAACACAGAATTCTGAGAGGAGAGCGGATTTATTCGTGAGCGAGCGGACATTGAAAACACCTAGTGTTAACTTTAAACAGTCATGTGTGAGCTGGAGCGACCGAGGCACGTGAAGCCTGTGGGGTATTTTCAGGTCTCCTCTGGTGGAGGCTCGCGTGGTCCTCTGTGAAGTATCTTAACACAAAGTCCTTCAGTAATGGAGGAGCAAAGGAGTGTAGAACCTTATATCAGACAGGCCATTTTTACATCATGTTTAGATTGATTCCTTCTCATCCCAAAAACTAACGATATGGTGATGGTGAGTGTTCACAGACATGATGTAACTCCACTGAACAGCCAAGTGGTAGAGACTGAGAGCACTTACTAATATCTTAGAACTAACCTCAGTTTTGGGCCTAATTGTGTAGCTGTGTGTAAAAGGCGTCACCAGCGATTATACTGTCTCAGAAAGTTGGCCTCTTTTCACGTTGACAAATCTCTGTTGACCATGTTTTATCATCGTTTCACTGAGTCCGTTATTTCCTTCTGTCCGGTCTCTTGGTTTAGGAACTTGATGCTGAAGAACAGAAAGTTTGAATCAGATTGTAAAATGGGCCTCTGCTCTATCCTGCTGCTCTGTACGATAAACAGCTTCTGATAACATTTCCAAAGATGTCGTCCATCCCCTGAACGGTGAGTTTCAGTCGCTCCCATCTGGGAAAAGGTTCAAAGTTCCAGTTGGCAAAACAAATTAAAGACATTGTTTTGTTCCAGCAGCTTTATGTGCTCTGAACACTTTTTCTAATCACATGATTGTTCTACTGTATTTGTCTTTAGTGGATGTGCCTAAAAGGCTTTTGCGTTTTATAACTGGCCTCTTTTTAGCTGCACAGATGTCACTTCTATCTGTTCTGCTGTATGTGATGTTGGTCTGTATCTGTGTGGGGCGATGTCTCACTCAACAAACAAATTGACCTTTTGGTGCAAATAAACTTACCTCGACTTTGACGTTTTGAAAATCCAATAGTGTGTTTTTTCAGAACATGACAGTAATGGTGGGATGGTGTTTAATGTATATTTAAGAGTTGTGGGGCGAGCAAGTGACCAAGTAGTCAAGCAATAGTCAAAATAAGAAACAATCATTAGTTTTAACGAGTGGAGAGAAGCTGGTATCTTAAGAATATTAGATGTTTATGCAGACAATGCTCTTAAGTCTTTTCAACAATTAAAGCAGGAGTTTAATATTTCTCAAGCCCACTTCTTTCGATATTTACAAATGAGAAGTTACCTTAGTTCTATTGAATACAACAAACAAGGTGGAAAAACACATGTGCTAGATAGCATCTTATTAAAGGCAGCTGCATTGAAAAGTAAAACAATGACACACATTTATGATCAAATTACAGCAAATAATAAAGGTTTAATAAGTATTAAACAAAGATGTGAACTTGACTTTGGTGTTAAACTGGAAGACCAGATATGGAGCAAAGTATTAGCTCATGCAAGACAAATTACTAAATCAAACAAATCACATGAAGTACAATATAAATTATTAACAAGCTGCATGTGCCTCCTTTAACTCGGAGTAAATGTGACACATGTACAACATTTTGTTTGAAATGTAAAAAGGATACAGGAACTTATTTCCACTTAATGTGGACCCTTCCTCTAATTGCATCATTCTGGTCTTCGGTTGTTCAGGAAATTGAAAAATCTTTTGGGATTAAAGTGCCACTGGATCCCAAATGGTGTGTTCTTGGTGTAAACAATTGTGTGCCGGAAACAAAACCAATGTCCATAATGTTGTATGCCGCTCGCTTTTCCATACTCCAAGCCTGGATTAAAGAACACTCTCCTACTTTAACTCTTTGGCGTGAGAAACTCTTGACACTGTTACCATACGAAAGACTGCATAATGCACTGGAAGGAACTCTGGACACTTTTGTAAATGACTGGTCAGTCTTGATATGGACTGAAAACAAGATATGAACAATAATTGGATCCCCCCCCCATAAGTATTTAAATATGGACTGCGGTTTGATGATGCTTAAACTGAAAACAAGTGTTAATATTGGCAAGTGTAAAAATATTGGCAAGTATAAAAAAAAAAAAAACTTATGTAGTCTAAGCCAGAGGTTCCCAATCTTTTTGGAGCCGTGTACCCCCTGAAGCTTTAGGTGATGAGTCGCGTACCCCCTAGTTTGACGCGATTGAAAACACTGGCAATATCACATATAATATTATGTTTATTTCCTCAATTATTAGAGTGAACTCAAGCAGGTTTTCCACATTCAATATGTTTTTGCTTGTCTGGGTGATTAAGGCCATTAAGAATATGTAAATACAAAAACATGTAATGAAAATGCAAGTGTTTGATTATTTTGTAAACAAGGCTGTTGGTGTGAATGGATAAGGCTGAGTGTTTTGCTTTGTCCCAGTGGACCAGGACTCTGCTGCTTTTGTCACTCATTCTGAACATCAGACTCTGGTTTGGACTCTGCGCTCTGGCCCCGCCCCTCTGCGTCTCACTCAGTCGTACTGTCAAACCACCGGTACAGACTCAAATGTGCTGGTTTAAGCTTTTGTTAAAGTGGAGATAATGTTTACGCAGGACATAACCATCTCTAAATGTGCCACCGCACATCAGCTCGTAAATTTGAATGTATTGGTCAGATACAAAGCCACAGGTTTATTGGCAGAGGAGGGGCCACAGACGCTTCTCCTTCTCCGCTCACTTCACCACTCGGATCAGAATGAGAGAAAAACTCCTGTTGCA
Organism: Neogobius melanostomus; assembly: GCA_007210695.1. Taxonomy (NCBI): domain Eukaryota; kingdom Metazoa; phylum Chordata; class Actinopteri; order Gobiiformes; family Gobiidae; genus Neogobius; species Neogobius melanostomus. Next base: position 76,634 of record VHKM01001304.1, on the reverse strand, counting down.
AATGGAAGTCACCGTCAGTCTGACGGCACGCGCACAGGCTCCTGACAGATATTACAGAAAATGCAACTCCATCGAACTTTGGCGCTGCTGTTGTAGCGCGGACTGACGCAGCCTCAGCCGCGCTCTCAGCCTCCGAGGAGTTTTACGCACTCGGGTCTAAAGCGGCTCTTGAGGTTCGGTTCTGGAGTGGACATGTTTAGGTCCAGAACAAGCTCATCCTCGTCTGAATATAGAACTCTATAGGGACTCTTTCGCCTGTATAAGCGCGTTCCCTGTGCGGCGGTTTTAACGGGTCAGTATCGATCAGATTGTAATAAACTTTTATTTTCTTTGCGTACCCCGTGGGCGTCCTGCGTACCCCCGGGGGTACGCGTACCACAGTTTGGGAACCTCTGGTCTAAGCTAAATAAAAAAGGCTAAATACCCTTGTATTATGAAACTTATCAATGTGAGCAAAAGAAAAAAAGGTTCACAAATCAATTATAGGTTTATAGTTTTTTTAAAGTTTGACATAAAACTAAATTAAATAAATAGTGTGGTAAACTTAAACTTTGACAAAAAAAATAATAATCTATGTGCAGATATATTGTACCTGTGTTATGTATATTTGCATTAAACCAGTGGGAATGTGTGTGTATGTGTGTGTATTATGTGTATATATACATGTATGTGAAAAAAAATGGACACTGTTAACCTAAAGGAAGCTGTAGACCTGTAACAATTATTTGTAATTACTTGCTGTCTGATTGTTTTGTTTATTTGTTTTATTTATTTTTTTATTTCTCTTTTCTTTGTTTTTTCTTCTGTTTACTGTCAAAAAGAAATTGAAAATAAAAAGAAACAATCATTGAATAAATATGTTTTAGCAGCACCCACGGTTAAATGATTTAGAATATGCCGGACATTCTGAAGATTAAACTTGAATACCTGAGCCACTTTTTAAACATGACTTGTGAAACAAAGTGTTGGATGAAGAACTGGGCCTAGAGTTACAGTGACGTCAGGCTGAGAGGTGCAGGGCCAGATACTGCTCAAAAGTTTACCCGGCCATTTTTCAGAGAATAAGAAAGAAAACACAAGTTTTGTTGTCACTCATAGTTAGCGTTTGTGTGAAGCCATTTATGATCAAACAACTGAGTTTATTCTTTTTAAATTATAATGCAAAAATAAAATACCTAAATGACCCTGATCTAAAGTTTACACACCCCAGTTCCTAAAACTACATTTCCCTTTAGCATAAGGGAAATGCAAACATTTCAAACCCACAGAAAAGCCCCAGGGCGTACTTATGTCGAGTTTGCCAGGGAGAAGTGGTGTGTTTCAGCTAAATGTGACGGTTTTTCAACTCTGCGTGAACTTATGTTGTTGGAGGATTTTAAGAAAAACCTCCCAGACAAGGTGGTGGTTTATTTGAATGAACAAAAGGCTACCACTTGCTGAGGCCTCTGTGTTAGCTGATGAATTTGTGCTCAGGAGCACGTTTGTAACAAGCCCCGTGGAAAAAGCTCCTCAGGTGGCCCCTGAAACACGCTCTGTTCAGTCCAACGTTGGTAGAGCGGTTAAAGAACAACGGGAGTGTTTTTATTGTCACAAACCTGGACATGTTATCGCCATTGTTTGACCCTAAAAGAAAAGCGGATCAGACCGCTTCCCAACCCAAAGGTGTCGGGTTCATTCAAATGGACTCTGTAGTCCCCGACACCACTGCCGACCCTTGTTTTGAGCCGTAAATATTTGAAGGCTTGGTCTCTTTATCTGGCGAATCTGTACATCAATGTTCAGTCCGCATCTTAAGAGACACTGGCGGGTCTCAGTCAGTAATTTTACCAGTGTTTTCCCCTTTTCCCCTCAATCTTCGTGTGGATATGGATCTGTACTACGGGGAATTGAAATGGGTTACAGTCCTGGGCCAGTTCATTCGTACATGTTCAGTCTAAACTTGTCACCAGCATTTTTCCTGTCGCTGTTTGCACAGAGCTTCCTATTTAGGGGGTTGAGTCATTTCTTGTTTGTTCGTTTTCCTGATTTATATTTCATTAGGCCCGAGAGCCTGACAGGGTCCGGGCCTGTTGTTATTGTACAGGCAGTGCGCGGAGCGCACTGACGAAAGACGTGCGCGTAGCGCACGTCCCAAAAAGAGCGCGGAGCGCTCAAGAAACAGAGCGCGGAGCGCTCCCCATGCATTACACAGTAATAATGACACTCCCGGCACCACGACCTGTCCGGTGATATAAGCGTGTGCCGCGAAAGCGGCACATTTGTTGCTGCTCGAAGAAAAAAAGGTGAAAACCACAGGCAAGGCGCAACATGGACAAGAAAGCAGTCGATGACGAGCGCAACGCGCTCGTCATCGACCATGGCCACTCACCAGCACTCAAACACTGCTAGAGTGACTCAGGGCATCGAGGCCTATCCGATAATATAGGTCTTTGCCGCGAAAGCGGCATATTTGCTTCTGCTCGCACAAAAATACGAAAAAAAAAATCCATTGGGAAATATTGAGAAAGAAGAGGTAAAAGCCGAGCGCAACGCGCTCGTATTTGACAATAAACCCCACGGTTGGATTACTGGACGTGAGACCTTTCCGAATATATAAATATGCGCCGCCTTCGGCGGCGCTATATTGTTATTGTACGGGTTTTTCTTATTATTATTATTATTTTTCCTCTCCCCTAAAAGCCAGTTTCGGCAACTTCCCACTGATGAAAAGTCCTGAATTTTTGCCCAAAATTCAATTAGGTGAAAAAAAAAACTTCACATCTCAAAATGTAAAAATTCAAAAAATGGCGCGTCAGCGCCCCCTGGAAAAACCACGTTAACATTGCGCCCTATGGCCAGACCCTCAAAATCCCGAAATCCCCGAAAATTTTAGTTCGTCGTAGACGAACAAAATTCGGCACAGTGATTGGTCACGTGAAGCCAAACAAAAAAAGATATTATGCGGTTGCTAGGCAACCATCAGGAGGGCGGCCATATTGGCCAGAAGAGCGATCTGGCGCCGAAGGCGCCATTTCGTGCCCTCGCATTTGAACGAACTCGTCCTAGGCCGTTGATCGCAGCGACTCCCCGTTCGCTCCAGATCATCTACACAAGTGGGACATCAAAAGTTATTAAAAACTTTCTAATAGGATTAACGGTGTTGTCATGGCAACGCCATGAATTCGGCGTCCATTTTTAGCGCTCGCCGCCGCGCTCAAACAGTCATAACTCGCACAAACTGTGGCCGATTTGAGCGAAACTTGAATCGTTGGTCGAGTCGTCGACCCCGGATGTTTTGATATCTGAAATATGAAAATGGGCGCAATAGCGCCCCCTGCAGAGCACCAAATAAAAATTAATAGGGAAAAAATTTAAGTTTGTCGTAGACAAAAGAAATTTGGCACAGACATCCGTCACGTGACCCCGAACAAAAAAGTCATTGAGGCCACGCCCCTTTTCTCACCGTGTTGCCATGGCAACGACCCGATGTCAACTTTGGCGCAGCCAAACCAAAATTGGTACACGCGTGTGTCATGACAGTCCGAACAAAAAAGTACATTACATGGTTGCTAGGCAACCAACAGGAGGGCGGCCATTTTGGGAAAAATGTAGTAATCTGGCGCCGAAGGCGCCATTTCGTGCCCTCGCATTTTAACGAACTCGTCCTAGGGCGTTGAACGCAGCGACTCCCCGTTCGCTCCAGATCATCTACACAAGTGGGACATCAAAAGTTATTAAAAACTTTCTAATAGGATTAACGGTGTTGTCATAGCAACGCCATGAATTCGGCGTCCATTTTCAGCGCTCGCCAACGCATTCGAAGTGTCATAACTCGCACATACTGTGGCCGATTTGAGTGAAACTTTAATTGTTGGTCGAGTCCTCGACCCCGTATGTTGTGATTTAGGACATTTGAAAATGGGCGCGATAGCGCCCCCTGTAGAGCACCAACAAAAAATGAATGAGGAAAAAATTGAACTTTGTCGTAGACAAAAAATTTGGCACAGACATCCGTCACGTGACCCCCAACAAAAAGTCATTGAGGCCACGCCCCTGTCCCCACCGTGTTGCCATGGCAACGACCCGATGTCAACTTTGGCGCAGCCAAACCAAAATTGGTACACGCGTGTGTCATGACAGTCCGAACAAAAAGTACATTACATGGTTGCTAGGCAACCAACAGGAGGGCGGCCATTTTGGGAAAAATGTAGTAATCTGGCGCCGAAGGCGCCATTTCGTGCCCTCGCATTTTAACGAACTCGTCCTAGGGCGTTGAACGCAGCGACTCCCCGTTCGCTCCAGATCATCTACACAAGTGGGACATCAAAAGTTATTAAAACTTTCTAATAGGATTAACGGTGTTGTCATAGCAACGCCATGAATTCGGCGTCCATTTTCAGCGCTCGCCAACGCATTCGAAGTGTCATAACTCGCACATACTGTGGCCGATTTGAGTGAAACTTTAATTGTTGGTCGAGTCCTCGACCCCGTATGTTGTGATTTAGGACATTTGAAAATGGGCGCGATAGCGCCCCCTGTAGAGCACCAACAAAAATGAATGAGGAAAAAATTGAACTTTGTCGTAGACAAAAGAAATTTGGCACAGACATCCGTCACGTGACCCCCAACAAAAAAGTCATTGAGGCCACGCCCCTTTTCCCACCGTGTTGCCATGGCAACGAACCGATGCCAACTTTGGCGCAGCCACACCAAAGTTGGTACACGCGTGCGTCATGACAGTCTAAACAAAAAAGTACATTACATGGTTGCTAGGCAACCAACAGGAGGTCGGCCATTTTGGGAAAAATCGAGTGATCTGGCGCCGAAGGCGCCATTTCCTGCCTTTGCTCATTTACAATCTCGACCTAGTGTGGCAGGTAGGGCGCGGCAGCGCCTCCCGGTTATTGGGGCGGTGTGCGGCCACCGGCGTCAACCGGCCAAACGAGACCCTCGAGGGCCTCTAAATGCCGCTTGCGGCTTTAATTAGTGCTATTTTTGTTATACCCGTTGGGTCTGTTTTTGTTCACATTTGCCTTATTATGTTAAAATAAATCTGCAGTTTTAGTTATTTCCATCTCCTGTGTTCCTTCTTGCACCACTAGAGCAAAGAGGACGTAACACTGAAGTTCACTTCAGAGTACAAATATTATATATTATCCACTAAGATGTGGACTGCTTCAAACCTATAGCTGCAGACTTTGACTTTGTGCTTGTTTTGTTTTAGAGCTTGTTTTGGTCATCTTCAACTACTAAATAGCTTTTGCTCTCACCCTCACTGACTGAGCTTTTGACTCATGTCTCCTGATATCCCCGTGAACTAGGATCAGACTGAACTCTTCTGACAGGCCATTCTGCTCTCATGATCTGTGCTTCCTGTCACTGCCTGTGAGAGAGTAGGTACCATGACGTTTTCGTGAAGTTTCTGTCCTGAGACCAGAATTGGGAGACAATTGACAAGTTCTTTCCAGGACCAGTTAAGTTATCCACAATTTTGCCATCCCAGTGCGAGATCGGTGCAGTCTATAGTCTGGCCTTGCCATTTCCCAAATGAGCAGTAGCAATGATGCTGTCCTTCTAGCTCATATTTAAATCATTGTGGGAGTTGAACAACACTTTTAATACTTATAGTCTCATTGCACTTTACCAGCACCACTCTGTCATTATTAGTTTACTCGATACTCAGTGTTTGTAGCAACCTTGCCCCTGGGGTAGACTGATGGAGGTGAGGCTGTCAATCTGCGCCATCGGCCCCTCCGAGTCATAGGCTCATGTACATGTTTTTAGTTGTAGGAGAAACACTTTGCACACACACAAACTCCAAGGCCCCGATCAAACCCGGACCTTCTAGCTGTGAAGCCCAAGCACTAACCACTGAGCCACTGCCGCCTTCTCCTTGAGCTGGAAGTTTAGAAGTTTTAAAATAGTCTTCGGTCCCTCCAGCCAGACAGAACTTGCAGAATGTGCAACTCTTGCCATTGTCCAAATCAGAGCCTAACCTTAAATTTGATTCAATGCACAATTATCACAAAATGATCACAGGAGGTTCAGGACTGTGGGATTTCTCGACGTTTCCCAAAGCGCGTCCACCACATATTTTCAATGTGACGCTTTTGGTGTGAACGTTCCAAAAGAAAAGCTGCATTTGTGCTGAAGCGGCTCCTTGTCTGTTTATGCTCATGTTGCTTTTTTAGACTCACTGTGGGTCATATATTGACGTCTGGAGAGTAAAATACCGAAACTTGTTTTTCAGTACCGCCCCCTACAGGAGCTTTTCAGTCAGTATCAAGTACCGTTAAACAGTTCCCAGCCCTAAATGAGTAGCAGTCTGGGGGAGGCATGGAGAGGCGGCACCACAGCATCACCATAAGTCTGTCCACCTCCTGTCCTGCCCACTTTCAAAGAGCGCCACCCGTGAATGTCCTGAATAAATCAGCTCTATGCCCCTCATACAGCGCCCCCTGCTGTCACAGTTCAACTCTGACACGTTTGAGGCGGTGGAGGTGCAGTTGGTAGAGAGGAAGTTCGGATCCACTGTCGTTGTGTCCTTGGGCCTCGCCTGCAGTGTCTGTGCACATTGGTGTATGAATGAGAGTGAATGGGTGACTGGTTCCATGATGTAAAGCGCTTTGGGCCTAATGAAGGTAGAAAAGCGCTTTATAAAATTAGACCATTGACCATACACAGGATTATAGACCAGACATTGGCCTCAGAAAAAACACATCGACCTCTGTTAGGTATATTTTTATATATTTCTATGATTGAAACCTTTACTATATTAATACAGGAGGCTATTGGAGAGATTAAAATGACATCAATGAAATGACCTAAAACATCGGCCTATTTATCAGCTATCGGCCAAACCCCTTCATTTCGGTATCAGACCCCAAACTCCAGATCGTACGGGCCCTAATCCTTTCAATACCTATAATATATATACAGGCGCTCGTCATATAATTAGAATATCATGAAAAAGTGCATTACTTCATCTTAAACTGTGAAACTATGATAGACTCATGACCTGCAAAGTCACATATGTCAAGCCTTTATTTGTTATTTTGATGATTATGGCTCAATTTGTAAAAACCACAAATAAAAAAGTCTCATAAAATTAGAATATTTTGAAAATGGACTGTAAGCCATAATCATCAACATTATAACAAACAAAGGCTTGGCATATGTCACTTTGCAGGCCATGAGTAGAGAATGAATGATGTTCGAGAGGATAGATGAAGAATAGGCACCAGTCTGGATGTCTTATACAGGAGAAGTTTACCATCAGTACAGGACCCGGAGACATGAACTCGAGACATAAGATAAGATAGCCTTTATTGATCTCACTATGGAGAAATGTACTTGTTACATTGTGCTAGTCCTGCCATTCAAGCCTGTCTCTGCTTCCACAGAAGAGGGATGGATACCCTCTAAGAGCGTCATACTGATATGCAAGCAAATCATTCAGTGGCTGAGAGTCTGAGCTCCACAGTCAAGGCTGTGACAGAGATGGTACGACTGCTTAACCCAGTGTGATAAATAGCAATTTAATGTTATCCTCTAACAATGAGTCTATATCTATATGAGTTTCACATTTAAGTTGAATAACAGAAATAAATGCACTTTTCATGATATTAGAATTATATGACGAGCACCTGTGTGTGTAGATGTCTTAAATATGTATCATTAATTGTAGCTGAAACACACTGCTGTCCCTGGACCAACAACATAGAGCTTTTCCACCTCCATTAGGCACTCACAACACTTTACAGCAGGGATCATTCACACACCAGTGTACGCAGACACTGGAGGCAGGGAGGGTGAAGTGTCTTGCCCAGGGACACAATGACAGTGTACACCTTCAGGAGGCGGGATTCGAACCCCCAACCTTTCAATCATGAGACGACCTGCTCTACCATCTGTGCCACTGTCGCCACTTTCTTTTTCAGTTTCTGCTTTCCATACTTTTATTGTTTCGATACCAGCACCACCTGACCTTTATTTTCCGATCTGAAACATCGTTTGACAGAACCCTACTCAGCATTTAGAATAAGGCCAGTGGATTATTCTCATTAAAGTGTTTCCATCAAACATCAGTCAGTAACTAAAGACAGTTTTTCCACTGACCTTTTCCAGAATAATCAATGATTATGCAAACTTTCACACATGTGCTGCTGCAAACAGTGGAGGAGATTCAATGTGATTAATCACATTTATAACTGAAGGAAAAGTCCAAAAAGAACATGTCGAGCCCATTACAGACGTGAGACCTGAGCAGAGCCTCTTCTTTAAGACTTCTCTTTCAGTTTCACATCATTTTGTTTCATTTGAATCAAGTAGAGCCGAGAGTCGCCTCATATTCAAATGTTACACAAATGTCAGCTTTGAATACGCAGAGTACACACACAGACTTTCATTGTAATCTTTACAGTGTGCTCTCATCACTAGCTCTGTGCGAGCTGCTGTAATAAGTACTTTATGTACACATTATACTATTTAGTTTAGTTTAGTTTATTTATTTGTTTGAGCAGTTAACCTGCTCAAGGGAGTGGGCTGAAGCCAAAGGCTTATAAGCGCCCACCCAAAATAAAATAGTAACATTACATGTAATATTTACAAGGTAACAAATCATAAACAAAGGAACATAGGGCAAAGTAACAATAAATGATGAAGAATAAGACAAAAACAACAGCAAAATAAAGAACAAAAGAATGTGCTACTTTTATGTTATAAAGGTGCATTAATACATATTATATTCTGAGATCTTGCTACTTCCCAGTTGTCATTACCATCCTTAATATAATTTAATTCGGGTTTATTTATCATTATTATTATATTTGTTTAATAGACTTATATGTGAAGTGTGATGTAAGCCCTGCATAATGAGGTGCATTAAAAGCCAGGGTGTAGAACGGGCCAGTTGAAGAGGGCAGTAACTCCCCCTCAACAAACCCCCTATAACCGTGATTACAGAGTAATAACCAATGTGTTAATGAAATCTCTGCAGAGCGGGTCACTGGGTTTATCAATGTGAACATTTAAATCACCAGTTAAGATTACGTTAGGGGCACACAGATCTGCTAAAACAGATGTAATTCACTGATAAAACAGAAGAGGGCTTTGGGGGGCGGTACACAGTCAAATGAGGGTGAGAGTTGGACCATTCAATTGAACAGCCAGAATCTCACAGGATGTAGTCTCCCTGACTGATACTGGCGTGATCTTGAGGCTCTCGCGATACAACAACACGAGACCACCGCCTCTCCCGGAAGCTCGAGGTTTTGCGATGTAAACAAACCCAGCTGGTAGTGCTTGATTTAGATGAAAGAAGTCATCAGCCAAGTTTCAGTCAACGATACAATGTCCAGATTTTGATCAACACAGAATTCTGAGAGGAGAGCGGATTTATTCGTGAGCGAGCGGACATTGAAAACACCTAGTGTTAACTTTAAACAGTCATGTGTGAGCTGGAGCGACCGAGGCACGTGAAGCCTGTGGGGTATTTTCAGGTCTCCTCTGGTGGAGGCTCGCGTGGTCCTCTGTGAAGTATCTTAACACAAAGTCCTTCAGTAATGGAGGAGCAAAGGAGTGTAGAACCTTATATCAGACAGGCCATTTTTACATCATGTTTAGATTGATTCCTTCTCATCCCAAAAACTAACGATATGGTGATGGTGAGTGTTCACAGACATGATGTAACTCCACTGAACAGCCAAGTGGTAGAGACTGAGAGCACTTACTAATATCTTAGAACTAACCTCAGTTTTGGGCCTAATTGTGTAGCTGTGTGTAAAAGGCGTCACCAGCGATTATACTGTCTCAGAAAGTTGGCCTCTTTTCACGTTGACAAATCTCTGTTGACCATGTTTTATCATCGTTTCACTGAGTCCGTTATTTCCTTCTGTCCCGGTCTCTTGGTTTAGGAACTTGATGCTGAAGAACAGAAGTTTGAATCAGATTGTAAAATGGGCCTCTGCTCTATCCTGCTGCTCTGTACGATAAACAGCTTCTGATAACATTTCCAAAGATGTCGTCCATCCCTGAACGGTGAGTTTCAGTCGCTCCATCTGGGAAAAGGTTCAAAGTTCCAGTTGGCAAAACAAATTAAAGACATTGTTTTGTTCCAGCAGCTTTATGTGCTCTGAACACTTTTTCTAATCACATGATTGTTCTACTGTATTTGTCTTTAGTGGATGTGCCTAAATGCTTTTGCGTTTTATAACTGGTCTCTTTTTAGCTGCACAGATGTCACTTCTATCTGTTCTGCTGTATGTGATGTTGGTCTGTATCTGTGTGGGGCGATGTCTCACTCAACAAACAAATTGACCTTTTGGTGCAAATAAACTTACCTCGACTTTGACGTTTTGAAAATCCAATAGTGTGTTTTTTCAGAACATGACAGTAATGGTGGATGGTGTTTAATGTATATTTAAGAGTTGTGGGGCGAGCAAGTGACCAAGTAGTCAAGCAATAGTCAAATAAGAAACAATCATTAGTTTTAACGAGTGGAGAGAAGCTGGTATCTTAAGAATATTAGATGTTTATGCAGACAATGCTCTTAAGTCTTTTCAACAATTAAAGCAGGAGTTTAATATTTCTCAAGCCCACTTCTTTCGATATTTACAAATGAGAAGTTACCTTAGTTCTATTGAATACAACAAACAAGGTGGAAAAACAAATGTGCTAGATAGCATCTTATTAAAGGCAGCTGCATTGAAAGTAAAACAATGACACACATTTATGATCAAATTACAGCAAATAATAAGGTTTAATAAGTATTAAACAAAGATGTGAACTTGACTTTGGTGTTAAACTGGAAGACCAGATATGGAGCAAAGTATTAGCTCATGCAAGACAAATTACTAAATCAAACAAATCACATGAAGTACAATATAAATTATTAACAAGCTGCATGTGCCTCCTTTAACTCGGAGTAAATGTGACACATGTACAACATTTTGTTTGAAATGTAAAAAGGATACAGGAACTTATTTCCACTTAATGTGGACCCTTCCTCTAATTGCATCATTCTGGTCTTCGGTTGTTCAGGAAATTGAAAAATCTTTTGGGATTAAAGTGCCACTGGATCCCAAATGGTGTGTTCTTGGTGTAACAATTGTGTGCCGGAAACAAAACCAATGTCCATAATGTTGTATGCCGCTCGCTTTTCCATACTCCAAGCCTGGATTAAAGAACACTCTCCTACTTTAACTCTTTGGCGTGAGAACTCTTGACACTGTTACCATACGAAAGACTGCATAATGCACTGGAAGGAACTCTGGACACTTTTGTAAATGACTGGTCAGTCTTGATATGGACTGAAAACAAGATATGAACAATAATTGGATCCCCCCCCCATAAGTATTTAAATATGGACTGCGGTTTGATGATGCTTAAACTGAAAACAAGTGTTAATATTGGCAAGTGTAAAAATATTGGCAAGTATAAAAAAAAAAAAAACTTATGTAGTCTAAGCCAGAGGTTCCCAATCTTTTTGGAGCCGTGTACCCCTGAAGCTTTAGGTGATGAGTCGCGTACCCCCTAGTTTGACGCGATTGAAAACACTGGCAATATCACATATAATATTATGTTTATTTCCTCAATTATTAGAGTGAACTCAGCAGGTTTTCCACATTCAATATGTTTTTGCTTGTCTGGGTGATTAAGGCCATTAAGAATATGTAAATACAAAAACATGTAATGAAAATGCAAGTGTTTGATTATTTTGTAAACAAGGCTGTTGGTGTGAATGGATAAGGCTGAGTGTTTTGCTTTGTCCCAGTGGACCAGGACTCTGCTGCTTTTGTCACTCATTCTGAACATCAGACTCTGGTTTGGACTCTGCGCTCTGGCCCCGCCCCCTCTGCGTCTCACTCAGTCGTACTGTCAAACCACCGGTACAGACTCAAATGTGCTGGTTTAAGCTTTTGTTAAAGTGGAGATAATGTTTACGCAGGACATAACCATCTCTAAACGTGCCACCGCACATCAGCTCGTAAATTTGAATGTATTGGTCAGATACAAAGCCACAGGTTTATTGGCAGAGGAGGGGCCACAAACGCTTCTCCTTCTCCGCTCACTTCACCACTCGGATCAGAATGAGAGAAAAACTCCTGTTGCAAATGGAAGTCACCGTCAGTCTGACGGCACGCGCACAGGCTCCTGACAGATATTACAGAAAATGCAACTCCATCGAACTTTGGCGCTGCTGTTGTAGCGCGGACTGACGCAGCCTCAGCCGCGCTCTCAGCCTCCGAGGAGTTTTACGCACTCGGTCTAAAGCGGCTCTTGAGGTTCGGTTCTGGAGTGGACATGTTTAGGTCCAGAACAAGCTCATCCTCGTCTGAATATAGAACTCTATAGGGACTCTTTCGCCTGTATAAGCGCGTTCCCTGTGCGGCGGTTTTAACGGGTCAGTATCGATCAGATTGTAATAACTTTTATTTTCTTTGCGTACCCCCGTGGGCGTCCTGCGTACCCCCGGGGGTACGCGTACCACAGTTTGGGAACCTCTGGTCTAAGCTAAATAAAAAAGGCTAAATACCCTTGTATTATGAAACTTATCAATGTGAGCAAAAGAAAAAAAAGGTTCACAAATCAATTATAGGTTTATAGTTTTTTAAAGTTTGACATAAAACTAAATTAAATAAATAGTGTGGTAAACTTAAACTTTGACAAAAAAATAATAATCTATGTGCAGATATATTGTACCTGTGTTATGTATATTTGCATTAAACCAGTGGGAATGTGTGTGTATGTGTGTGTATTATGTGTATATATACATGTATGTGAAAAAAAATGGACACTGTTAACCTAAAGGAAGCTGTAGACCTGTAACAATTATTTGTAATTACTTGCTGTCTGATTGTTTTGTTTATTTGTTTTATTTATTTTTTTATTTCTCTTTTCTTTGTTTTTTCTTCTGTTTACTGTCAAAAAGAAATTGAAAATAAAAAGAAACAATCATTGAATAAAATATGTTTTAGCAGCACCCACGGTTAAATTATTTAGAATATGCCGGACATTCTGAAGATTAAACTTGAATACCTGAGCCACTTTTTAAACATGACTTGTGAAACAAAGTGTTGGATGAAGAACTGGGCCTAGAGTTACAGTGACGTCAGGCTGAGAGGTGCAGGGCCAGATACTGCTCAAAAGTTTACCCGGCCATTTTTCAGAGAATAAGAAAGAAAACACAAGTTTTGTTGTCACTCATAGTTAGCGTTTGTGTGAAGCCATTTATGATCAAACAACTGAGTTTATTCTTTTTAAATTATAATGCAAAATAAAATACCTAAATGACCCTGATCTAAAGTTTACACACCCCAGTTCCTAAAACTACATTTCCCTTTAGCATAAGGGAAATGCAAACATTTCAAACCCACAGAAAAGCCCCAGGGCGTACTTATGTCGAGTTTGCCAGGGAGAAGTGGTGTGTTTCAGCTAAATGTGACGGTTTTTCAACTCTGCGTGAACTTATGTTGTTGGAGGATTTTAAGAAAAACCTCCCAGACAAGGTGGTGGTTTATTTGAATGAACAAAAGGCTACCACTTGCTGAGGCCTCTGTGTTAGCTGATGAATTTGTGCTCAGGAGCACGTTTGTAACAAGCCCCGTGGAAAAAGCTCCTCAGGTGGCCCCTGAAACACGCTCTGTTCAGTCCAACGTTGGTAGAGCGGTTAAAGAACAACGGGAGTGTTTTTATTGTCACAAACCTGGACATGTTATCGCCAATTGTTTGACCCTAAAAGAAAAGCGGATCAGACCGCTTCCCAACCCAAAGGTGTCGGGTTCATTCAAATGGACTCTGTAGTCCCCGACACCACTGCCGACCCTTGTTTTGAGCCGTAAATATTTGAAGGCTTGGTCTCTTTATCTGGCGAATCTGTACATCAATGTTCAGTCCGCATCTTAAGAGACACTGGCGGGTCTCAGTCAGTAATTTTACCAGTGTTTTCCCCTTTTCCCCTCAATCTTCGTGTGGATATGGATCTGTACTACGGGGAATTGAAATGGGTTACAGTCCTGGGCCAGTTCATTCGTACATGTTCAGTCTAAACTTGTCACCAGCATTTTTCCTGTCGCTGTTTGCACAGAGCTTCCTATTTAGGGGGTTGAGTCATTTCTTGTTTGTTCGTTTTCCTGATTTATATTTCATTAGTGCTATTTTTGTTATACCCGTTGGGTCTCGTTTTGTTCACATTTGCCTTATTATGTTAAAATAAATCTGCAGTTTTAGTTATTTCCATCTCCTGTGTTCCTTCTTGCACCACTAGAGCAAAGAGGACGTAACACTGAAGTTCACTTCAGAGTACAAATATTATATATTATCCACTAAGATGTGGACTGCTTCAAACCTATAGCTGCAGACTTTGACTTTGTGGGTGCTTGTTTTGTTTTAGAGCTTGTTTTGGTCATCTTCAACTACTAAATAGCTTTTGCTCTCACCCTCACTGACTGAGCTTTTGACTCATGTCTCCTGATATCCCCGTGAACTAGGATCAGACTGAACTCTTCTGACAGGCCATTCCTCACTCATGATCTATGCTTCCTGTCACTGCCTGTGAGAGAGTAGGTACCATGACGTTTTCGTGAAGTTTCTGTCCTGAGACCAGAATTGGGAGACAATTGACAAGTTCTTTCCAGGACCAGTTAAGTTATCCACAATTTTGCCATCCCAGTGCGAGATCGGTGCAGTCTATAGTCTAGCCTTGCCATTTCCCAAATGAGCAGTAGCAATGATGCTGTCCTTCTAGCTCATATTTAAATCATTGTGGGAGTTGAACAACACTTTTAATACTTATACTCTCATTGCACTTTACCAGCACCATTCTGTCATTATTAGTTTACTCGATACTCAGTGTTTGTAGCAACCTTGCCCCTGGGGTAGACTGATGGAGGTGAGGCTGTCAATCTGCGCCATCGGCCCCTCCGAGTCATAGGCTCATGTACATGTTTTTAGTTGTAGGAGAAACACTTTGCACACACACAAACTCCAAGGCCCCGATCAAACCCGGACCTTCTAGCTGTGAAGCCCAAGCACTAACCACTGAGCCACTGCCGCCTTCTCCTTGAGCTGGAAGTTTAGAAGTTTTAAAATAGTCTTCGGTCCCTCCAGCCAGACAGAACTTGCAGAATGTGCAACTCTTGCCATTGTCCAAATCAGAGCCTAACCCTTAAAATTTGATTCAATGCACAATTATCACAAAATGATCACAGGAGGTTCAGGACTGTGGGATTTCTCGACGTTTCCCAAAGCGCGTCCACCACATATTTTCAATGTGACGCTTTTGGTGTGAACGTTCCAAAAGAAAAGCTGCATTTGTGCTGAAGCGGCTCCTTGTCTGTTTATGCTCATGTTGCTTTTTTAGACTCACTGTGGGTCATATATTGACGTCTGGAGAGTAAAATACCGAAACTTGTTTTTCAGTACCGCCCCCTACAGGAGCTTTTCAGTCAGTATCAAGTACCGTTGAGCAGTTCCCAGCCCTAAATGAGTAGCAGTCTGGGGGAGGCATGGAGAGGCGGCACCACAACATCACCATAAGTCTGTCCACCTCCTGTCCTGCCCACTTTCAAAGAGCGCCACCCGTGAATGTCCTGAATAAATCAGCTCTATGCCCCTCATACAGCGCCCCCTGCTGTCACAGTTCAACTCTGACACGTTTGAGGCGGTGGAGGTGCAGTTGGTAGAGAGGAAGTTCGGATCCACTGTCGTTGTGTCCTTGGGCCTCGCCTCCAGTGTCTGTGCACATTGGTGTATGAATGAGAGTGAATGGGTGACTGGTTCCATGATGTAAAGCGCTTTGGGCCTAATGAAGGTAGAAAAGCGCTTTATAAAATTAGACCATTGACCATACACAGGATTATAGACCAGACATTGGCCTCAGAAAAAACACATCGACCTCTGTTAGGTATATTTTTATATATTTCTATGATTGAAACCTTTACTATATTAATACAGGAGGCTATTGGAGAGATTAAAAATGACATCAAATGAAATGACCTAAAACATCGGCCTATTTATCAGCTATCGGCCAAACCCCTTCATTTCGGTATCAGACCCCAAACTCCAGATCGTACGGGCCCTAATCCTTTCAATACCTATAATATATATACAGGCGCTCGTCATATAATTAGAATATCATGAAAAAGTGCATTACTTCATCTTAAACTGTGAAACTATGATAGACTCATGACCTGCAAAGTCACATATGTCAAGCCTTTATTTGTTATTTTGATGATTATGGCTCAATTTGTAAAAACCACAAATAAAAAAAGTCTCATAAAATTAGAATATTTTGAAAATGGACTGTAAGCCATAATCATCAACATTATAACAAACAAAGGCTTGGCATATGTCCCTTTGCAGGCCATGAGTAGAGA
Organism: Neogobius melanostomus; assembly: GCA_007210695.1. Lineage (NCBI taxonomy): Eukaryota > Metazoa > Chordata > Actinopteri > Gobiiformes > Gobiidae > Neogobius > Neogobius melanostomus. Next base: position 60,279 of record VHKM01001304.1, on the reverse strand, counting down.
ATGAATGATGTTCGAGAGGATAGATGAAGAATAGGCACCAGTCTGGATGTCTTATACAGGAGAAGTTTACCATCAGTACAGGACCCGGAGACATGAACTCGAGACATAAGATAAGATAGCCTTTATTGATCTCACTATGGAGAAATGTACTTGTTACATTGTGCTAGTCCTGCCATTCAAGCCTGTCTCTGCTTCCACAGAAGAGGGATGGATACCCTCTAAGAGCGTCATACTGATATGCAAGCAAATCATTCAGTGGCTGAGAGTCTGAGCTCCACAGTCAAGGCTGTGACAGAGATGGTACGACTGCTTAACCCAGTGTGATAAATAGCAATTTAATGTTATCCTCTAACAATGAGTCTATATCTATATGAGTTTCACATTTAAAGTTGAATAACAGAAATAAATGCACTTTTCATGATATTAGAATTATATGACGAGCACCTGTGTGTGTAGATGTCTTAAATATGTATCATTAATTGTAGCTGAAACACACTGCTGTCCCTGGACCAACAACATAGAGCTTTTCCACCTCCATTAGGCACTCACAACACTTTACAGCAGGGATCATTCACACACCAGTGTACGCAGACACTGGAGGCAGGGAGGGTGAAGTGTCTTGCCCAGGGACACAATGACAGTGTACACCTTCAGGAGGCGGGATTCGAACCCCCAACCTTTCAATCATGAGACGACCTGCTCTACCATCTGTGCCACTGTCGCCACTTTTCTTTTTCAGTTTCTGCTTTCCATACTTTTATTGTTTCGATACCAGCACCACCTGACCTTTATTTTCCGATCTGAAACATCGTTTGACAGAACCCTACTCAGCATTTAGAATAAGGCCAGTGGATTATTCTCATTAAAGTGTTTCCATCAAACATCAGTCAGTAACTAAAGACAGTTTTTCCACTGACCTTTTCCAGAATAATCAATGATTATGCAAACTTTCACACATGTGCTGCTGCAAACAGTGGAGGAGATTCAATGTGATTAAATCACATTTATAACTGAAGGAAAAGTCCAAAAAGAACATGTCGAGCCCATTACAGACGTGAGACCTGAGCAGAGCCTCTTCTTTAAGACTTCTCTTTCAGTTTCACATCATTTTTGTTTCATTTGAATCAAGTAAGAGCCGAGAGTCGCCTCATATTCAAATGTTACACAAATGTCAGCTTTGAATACGCAGAGTACACACACAGACTTTCATTGTAATCTTTACAGTGTGCTCTCATCACTAGCTCTGTGCGAGCTGCTGTAATAAGTACTTTATGTACACATTATACTATTTAGTTTAGTTTAGTTTATTTTTTGTTTGAGCAGTTAACCTGCTCAAAGGGAGTGGGCTGAAGCCAAAGGCTTATAAGCGCCCACCCCAAAATAAAAATAGTAACATTACATGTAATATTTACAAGGTAACAAATCATAAACAAAGGAACATAGGGCAAAGTAACAATAAATGATGAAGAATAAGACAAAAACAACAGCAAAATAAAGAACAAAGAATGTGCTACTTTTATGTTATAAAGGTGCATTCATACATATTATATTCTGAGATCTTGCTACTTCCCAGTTGTCATTACCATCCTTAATATAATTTAATTCGGGTTTATTTATCATTATTATTATATTTGTTTAATAGACTTATATGTGAAGTGTGATGTAAGCCCTGCATAATGAGGTGCATTAAAAGCCAGGGTGTAGAACGGGCCAGTTGAAGAGGGCAGTAACTCCCCCTCAACAAACCCCCTATAACCGTGATTACAGAGTAATAACCAATGTGTTAATGAAATCTCTGCAGAGCGGGTCACTGGGTTTATCAATGTGAACATTTAAATCACCAGTTAAGATTACGTTAGGGGCACACGGATCTGCTAAAACAGATGTAAATTCACTGATAAAACAGAAGAGGGCTTTGGGGGGGCGGTACACAGTCACAATGAGGGTGAGAGTTGGACCATTCAATTGAACAGCCAGAATCTCACAGGATGTAGTCTCCCTGACTGATACTGGCGTGATCTTGAGGCTCTCGCGATACAACAACACGAGACCACCGCCTCTCCCGGAAGCTCGAGGTTTTGCGATGTAAACAAACCCAGCTGGTAGTGCTTGATTTAGATGAAAGAAGTCATCAGCCAAGTTTCAGTCAACGATACAATGTCCAGATTTTGATCAACACAGAATTCTGAGAGGAGAGCGGATTTATTCGTGAGCGAGCGGACATTGAAAACACCTAGTGTTAACTTTAAACAGTCATGTGTGAGCTGGAGCGACCGAGGCACGTGAAGCCTGTGGGGTATTTTCAGGTCTCCTCTGGTGGAGGCTCGCGTGGTCCTCTGTGAAGTATCTTAACACAAAGTCCTTCAGTAATGGAGGAGCAAAGGAGTGTAGAACCTTATATCAGACAGGCCATTTTTACATCATGTTTAGATTGATTCCTTCTCATCCCAAAAACTAACGATATGGTGATGGTGAGTGTTCACAGACATGATGTAACTCCACTGAACAGCCAAGTGGTAGAGACTGAGAGCACTTACTAATATCTTAGAACTAACCTCAGTTTTGGGCCTAATTGTGTAGCTGTGTGTAAAAGGCGTCACCAGCGATTATACTGTCTCAGAAAGTTGGCCTCTTTTCACGTTGACAAATCTCTGTTGACCATGTTTTATCATCGTTTCACTGAGTCCGTTATTTCCTTCTGTCCGGTCTCTTGGTTTAGGAACTTGATGCTGAAGAACAGAAAGTTTGAATCAGATTGTAAAATGGGCCTCTGCTCTATCCTGCTGCTCTGTACGATAAACAGCTTCTGATAACATTTCCAAAGATGTCGTCCATCCCCTGAACGGTGAGTTTCAGTCGCTCCCATCTGGGAAAAGGTTCAAAGTTCCAGTTGGCAAAACAAATTAAAGACATTGTTTTGTTCCAGCAGCTTTATGTGCTCTGAACACTTTTTCTAATCACATGATTGTTCTACTGTATTTGTCTTTAGTGGATGTGCCTAAAAGGCTTTGCGTTTTATAACTGGCCTCTTTTTAGCTGCACAGATGTCACTTCTATCTGTTCTGCTGTATGTGATGTTGGTCTGTATCTGTGTGGGGCGATGTCTCACTCAACAAACAAATTGACCTTTTGGTGCAAATAAACTTACCTCGACTTTGACGTTTTGAAAATCCAATAGTGTGTTTTTTCAGAACATGACAGTAATGGTGGGATGGTGTTTAATGTATATTTAAGAGTTGTGGGGCGAGCAAGTGACCAAGTAGTCAAGCAATAGTCAAAATAAGAAACAATCATTAGTTTTAACGAGTGGAGAGAAGCTGGTATCTTAAGAATATTAGATGTTTATGCAGACAATGCTCTTAAGTCTTTTCAACAATTAAAGCAGGAGTTTAATATTTCTCAAGCCCACTTCTTTCGATATTTACAAATGAGAAGTTACCTTAGTTCTATTGAATACAACAAACAAGGTGGAAAAACAAATGTGCTAGATAGCATCTTATTAAAGGCAGCTGCATTGAAAAGTAAAACAATGACACACATTTATGATCAAATTACAGCAAATAATAAAGGTTTAATAAGTATTAAACAAAGATGTGAACTTGACTTTGGTGTTAAACTGGAAGACCAGATATGGAGCAAAGTATTAGCTCATGCAAGACAAATTACTAAATCAAACAAATCACATGAAGTACAATATAAAATTATTAACAAGCTGCATGTGCCTCCTTTAACTCGGAGTAAATGTGACACATGTACAACATTTTGTTTGAAATGTAAAAAGGATACAGGAACTTATTTCCACTTAATGTGGACCCTTCCTCTAATTGCATCATTCTGGTCTTCGGTTGTTCAGGAAATTGAAAAATCTTTTGGGATTAAAGTGCCACTGGATCCCAAATGGTGTGTTCTTGGTGTAAACAATTGTGTGCCGGAAACAAAACCAATGTCCATAATGTTGTATGCCGCTCGCTTTTCCATACTCCAAGCCTGGATTAAAGAACACTCTCCTACTTTAACTCTTTGGCGTGAGAAACTCTTGACACTGTTACCATACGAAAGACTGCATAATGCACTGGAAGGAACTCTGGACACTTTTGTAAATGACTGGTCAGTCTTGATATGGACTGAAAACAAGATATGAACAATAATTGGATCCCCCCCCCATAAGTATTTAAATATGGACTGCGGTTTGATGATGCTTAAACTGAAAACAAGTGTTAATATTGGCAAGTGTAAAAATATTGGCAAGTATAAAAAAAAAAAAACTTATGTAGTCTAAGCCAGAGGTTCCCAATCTTTTTGGAGCCGTGTACCCCCTGAAGCTTTAGGTGATGAGTCGCGTACCCCCTAGTTTGACGCGATTGAAAACACTGGCAATATCACATATAATATTATGTTTATTTCCTCAATTATTACAGTGAACTCAAGCAGGTTTTCCACATTCAATATGTTTTTGCTTGTCTGGGTGATTAAGGCCATTAAGAATATGTAAATACAAAACATGTAATGAAAATGCAAGTGTTTGATTATTTTGTAAACAAGGCTGTTGGTGTGAATGGATAAGGCTGAGTGTTTTGCTTTGTCCCAGTGGACCAGGACTCTGCTGCTTTTGTCACTCATTCTGAACATCAGACTCTGGTTTGGACTCTGCGCTCTGGCCCCGCCCCCTCTGCGTCTCACTCAGTCGTACTGTCAAACCACCGGTACAGACTCAAATGTGCTGGTTTAAGCTTTTGTTAAAGTGGAGATAATGTTTACGCAGGACATAACCATCTCTAAACGTGCCACCGCACATCAGCTCGTAAATTTGAATGTATTGGTCAGATACAAAGCCACAGGTTTATTGGCAGAGGAGGGGCCACAAACGCTTCTCCTTCTCCGCTCACTTCACCACTCGGATCAGAATGAGAGAAAAACTCCTGTTGCAAATGGAAGTCACCGTCAGTCTGACGGCACGCGCACAGGCTCCTGACAGATATTACAGAAAATGCAACTCCATCGAACTTTGGCGCTGCTGTTGTAGCGCGGACTGACGCAGCCTCAGCCGCGCTCTCAGCCTCCGAGGAGTTTTACGCACTCGGGTCTAAAGCGGCTCTTGAGGTTCGGTTCTGGAGTGGACATGTTTAGGTCCAGAACAAGCTCATCCTCGTCTGAATATAGAACTCTATAGGGACTCTTTCGCCTGTATAAGCGCGTTCCCTGTGCGGCGGTTTTAACGGGTCAGTATCGATCAGATTGTAATAAACTTTTATTTTCTTTGCGTACCCCCGTGGGCGTCCTGCGTACCCCCGGGGGTACGCGTACCACAGTTTGGGAACTCTGGTCTAAGCTAAATAAAAAAGGCTAAATACCCTTGTATTATGAAACTTATCAATGTGAGCAAAAGAAAAAAAGGTTCACAAAATCAATTATAGGTTTATAGTTTTTTTAAAGTTTGACATAAAACTAAATTAAATAAATAGTGTGGTAAACTTAAACTTTGACAAAAAAATAATAATCTATGTGCAGATATATTGTACCTGTGCTATGTATATTTGCATTAAACCAGTGGGAATGTGTGTGTATGTGTGTGTATTATGTGTATATATACATGTATGTGAAAAAAAATGGACACTGTTACCTAAAGGAAGCTGTAGACCTGTAACAATTATTTGTAATTACTTGCTGTCTGATTGTTTTGTTTATTTGTTTTATTTATTTTTTTATTTCTCTTTTCTTTGTTTTTTCTTCTGTTTACTGTCAAAAAGAAATTGAAAATAAAAAGAAACAATCATTGAATAAAATATGTTTTAGCAGCACCCACGGTTAAATGATTTAGAATATGCCGGACATTCTGAAGATTAAACTTGAATACCTGAGCCACTTTTTAAACATGACTTGTGAAACAAAGTGTTGGATGAAGAACTGGGCCTAGAGTTACAGTGACGTCAGGCTGAGAGGTGCAGGGCCAGATACTGCTCAAAAGTTTACCCGGCCATTTTTCAGAGAATAAGAAAGAAAACACAAGTTTTGTTGTCACTCATAGTTAGCGTTTGTGTGAAGCCATTTATGATCAAACAACTGAGTTTATTCTTTTTAAATTATAATGCAAAAATAAAATACCTAAATGACCCTGATCTAAAGTTTACACACCCCAGTTCCTAAAACTACATTTCCCTTTAGCATAAGGGAAATGCAAACATTTCAAACCCACAGAAAAGCCCCAGGGCGTACTTATGTCGAGTTTGCCAGGGAGAAGTGGTGTGTTTCAGCTAAATGTGACGGTTTTTCAACTCTGCGTGAACTTATGTTGTTGGAGGATTTTAAGAAAAACCTCCCAGACAAGGTGGTGGTTTATTTGAATGAACAAAAGGCTACCACTTGCTGAGGCCTCTGTGTTAGCTGATGAATTTGTGCTCAGGAGCACGTTTGTAACAAGCCCCGTGGAAAAGCTCCTCAGGTGGCCCCTGAAACACGCTCTGTTCAGTCCAACGTTGGTAGAGCGGTTAAAGAACAACGGGAGTGTTTTTATTGTCACAAACCTGGACATGTTATCGCCAATTGTTTGACCCTAAAAAGAAAAGTGGATCAGACCGCTTCCCAACCCAAAGGTGTCGGGTTCATTCAAATGGACTCTGTAGTCCCCGACACCACTGCCGACCCTTGTTTTGAGCCGTAAATATTTGAAGGCTTGGTCTCTTTATCTGGCGAATCTGTACATCAATGTTCAGTCCGCATCTTAAGAGACACTGGCGGGTCTCAGTCAGTAATTTTACCAGTGTTTTCCCCTTTTCCCTCAATCTTCGTGTGGATATGGATCTGTACTACGGGGAATTGAAATGGGTTACAGTCCTGGGCCAGTTCATTCGTACATGTTCAGTCTAAACTTGTCACCAGCATTTTTCCTGTCGCTGTTTGCACAGAGCTTCCTATTTAGGGGGTTGAGTCATTTCTTGTTTGTTCGTTTTCCTGATTTATATTTCATTAGTGCTATTTTTGTTATACCCGTTGGGTCTGTTTTTGTTCACATTTGCCTTATTATGTTAAATAAATCTGCAGTTTTAGTTATTTCCATCTCCTGTGTTCCTTCTTGCACCACTAGAGCAAAGAGGACGTAACACTGAAGTTCACTTCAGAGTACAAATATTATATATTATCCACTAAGATGTGGACTGCTTCAAACCTATAGCTGCAGACTTTGACTTTGTGGGTGCTTGTTTTGTTTTAGAGCTTGTTTTGGTCATCTTCAACTACTAAATAGCTTTTGCTCTCACCCTCACTGACTGAGCTTTTGACTCATGTCTCCTGATATCCCCGTGAACTAGGATCAGACTGAACTCTTCTGACAGGCCATTCCTCACTCATGATCTATGCTTCCTGTCACTGCCTGTGAGAGAGTAGGTACCATGACGTTTTCGTGAAGTTTCTGTCCTGAGACCAGAATTGGGAGACAATTGACAAGTTCTTTCCAGGACCAGTTAAGTTATCCACAATTTTGCCATCCCAGTGCGAGATCGGTGCAGTCTATAGTCTAGCTTTGCCATTTCCCAAATGAGCAGTAGCAATGATGCTGTCCTTCTAGCTCATATTTAAATCATTGTGGGAGTTGAACAACACTTTTAATACTTATACTCTCATTGCACTTTACCAGCACCACTCTGTCATTATTAGTTTACTCGATACTCAGTGTTTGTAGCAACCTTGCCCCTGGGGTAGACTGATGGAGGTGAGGCTGTCAATCTGCGCCATCGGCCCCTCCGAGTCATAGGCTCATGTACATGTTTTTAGTTGTAGGAGAAACACTTTGCACACACACAAACTCCAAGGCCCCGATCAAACCCGGACCTTCTAGCTGTGAAGCCCAAGCACTAACCACTGAGCCACTGCCGCCTTCTCCTTGAGCTGGAAGTTTAGAAGTTTTAAAATAGTCTTCGGTCCCTCCAGCCAGACAGAACTTGCAGAATGTGCAACTCTTGCCATTGTCCAAATCAGAGCCTAACCCTTAAAATTTGATTCAATGCACAATTATCACAAAATGATCACAGGAGGTTCAGGACTGTGGGATTTCTCGACGTTTCCCAAAGCGCGTCCACCACATATTTTCAATGTGACGCTTTTGGTGTGAACGTTCCAAAAGAAAAGCTGCATTTGTGCTGAAGCGGCTCCTTGTCTGTTTATGCTCATGTTGCTTTTTTAGACTCACTGTGGGTCATATATTGACGTCTGGAGAGTAAAATACCGAAACTTGTTTTTCAGTACCGCCCCTACAGGAGCTTTTCAGTCAGTATCAAGTACCGTTAAACAGTTCCAGCCCTAAATGAGTAGCAGTCTGGGGAGGCATGGAGAGGCGGCACCACAGCATCACCATAAGTCTGTCCACCTCCTGTCCTGCCCACTTTCAAAGAGCGCCACCCGTGAATGTCCTGAATAAATCAGCTCTATGCCCCTCATACAGCGCCCCCTGCTGTCACAGTTCAACTCTGACACGTTTGAGGCGGTGGAGGTGCAGTTGGTAGAGAGGGAGTTCGGATCCACTGTCGTTGTGTCCTTGGGCCTCGCCTCCAGTGTCTGTGCACATTGGTGTATGAATGAGAGTGAATGGGTGACTGGTTCCATGATGTAAAGCGCTTTGGGCCTAATGAAGGTAGAAAAGCGCTTTATAAAATTAGACCATTGACCATACACAGGATTATAGACCAGACATTGGCCTCAGAAAAAACACATCGACCTCTGTTAGGTATATTTTTATATATTTCTATGATTGAAACCTTTACTATATTAATACAGGAGGCTATGGGAGAGATTAAAAATGACATCAAATGAAATGACCTAAAACATCGGCCTATTTATCAGCTATCGGCCAAACCCCTTCATTTCGGTATCAGACCCCAAACTCCAGATCGTACGGGCCCTAATCCTTTCAATACCTATAATATATATACAGGCGCTCGTCATATAATTAGAATATCATGAAAAAGTGCATTACTTCATCTTAAACTGTGAAACTATGATAGACTCATGACCTGCAAAGTCACATATGTCAAGCCTTTATTTGTTATTTTGATGATTATGGCTCAATTTGTAAAAACCACAAATAAAAAAGTCTCATGAAATTAGAATATTTTGAAAATGGACTGTAAGCCATAATCATCAACATTATAACAAACAAAGGCTCGGCATATGTCACTTTGCAGGCCATGAGTAGAGAATGAATGATGTTCGAGAGGATAGATGAAGAATAGGCACCAGTCTGGATGTCTTATACAGGAGAAGTTTACCATCAGTACAGGACCCGGAGACATGAACTCGAGACATAAGATAAGATAGCCTTTATTGATCTCACTATGGAGAAATGTACTTGTTACATTGTGCTAGTCCTGCCATTCAAGCCTGTCTCTGCTTCCACAGAAGAGGGATGGATACCCTCTAAGAGCGTCATACTGATATGCAAGCAAATCATTCAGTGGCTGAGAGTCTGAGCTCCACAGTCAAGGCTGTGACAGAGATGGTACGACTGCTTAACCCAGTGTGATAAATAGCAATTTAATGTTATCCTCTGACAATGAGTCTATATCTATATGAGTTTCACATTTAAAGTTGAATAACAGAAATAAATGCACTTTTCATGATATTAGAATTATATGACGAGCACCTGTGTGTGTAGATGTCTTAAATATGTATCATTAATTGTAGCTGAAACACACTGCTGTCCCTGGACCAACAACATAGAGCGTTTCCACCTCCATTAGGCACTCACAACACTTTACAGCAGGGATCATTCACACACCAGTGTACACAGACACTGGAGGCAGGGAGGGTGAAGTGTCTTGCCCAGGGACACAATGACAGTGTACACCTTCAGGAGGCGGGATTCGAACCCCCAACCTTTCAATCATGAGACGACCTGCTCTACCATCTGTGCCACTGTCGCCACTTTTCTTTTTCAGTTTCTGCTTTCCATACTTTTATTGTTTCGATACCAGCACCACCTGACCTTTATTTTCCGATCTGAAACATCGTTTAACAGAACCTTACTCAGCATTTAGAATAAGGCCAGTGGATTATTCTCATTAAAGTGTTTCCATCAAACATCAGTCAGTAACTAAAGACAGTTTTTCCACTGACCTTTTCCAGAATAATCAATGATTATGCAAACCTTCACACATGTGCTGCTGCAAACAGTGGAGGAGATTCAATGTGATTAAATCACAATTATAACTGAAGGAAAAGTCCAAAACGAACATGTCGAGCCCATTACAGACGTGAGACCTGAGCAGAGCCTCTTCTTTAAGACTTCTCTTGCAGTTTCACATCATTTTTGTTTCATTTGAATCAAGTAAGAGCCGAGAGTCGCCTCATATTCAAATGTTACACAAATGTCAGCTTTGAATACGCAGAGTACACAACAGACTTTCATTGTACACTCAAACTTATCAACTCTCAAAATAGGCTAACAGTAGACCACGTCAGAAGTGAAGGTGGTCGAAGGTCTTCCCTGGGTCGTGTCTTCACTGATGGGCCACGCTGGTTCTGCTGCGTCCCGCTCTGCCTCCTGGGTCACCGTTTCATCTTTATCTGCGTCATCGCGGCCGGGACGGAGAATCTGACTTGGATTCATTTAAAGCCAGTGCTATAAAGGTGCACTATGCAACTTTATATGTAGAAAAAAGCTGATATTAAACAAATTTGATCTTTCTGTGACCCAGGCCGGTTAGCTTAGCGCCAGTTAGCTTAGCACCGGTTAGCTTATCGCCGGTTAGCTTAGCGCCTTTGCGGCCTGGACACTCCAGGATCAATCGTTTTTTAGTTTTTTCTGCTGATTGAACCGTATCCATGGTTACATATACAAAACCGAAAACCTACCAGAAACCAGAAACAACCTGAAATAAAAATGTATCCTGAGGTGGGGCCACCGGGAAGGACAGCAAAGACACTAAGCTCATCACCCACTGGGTCACTGAAAGATCAAATACGCTCTATAACTGAGTGCACCTTTAAGTGGCCTGAAACCCTGACCCTAATGTATTTATATTCAGATCTGCTCAAATAAAGCACTCATGACAGTCCAATGATGCAAAGATCACCCTGAATAAAACATCAGTATATAAACTATAAAACCAACAACACAGGGACTGAAGATGTGATTATTATATCTGAGGCTGTAACTTAGTTCATAACAATCTGTTCCAAATGTGTGAATGTGAGCGCACTTCTTTTCATTTTACACTGAACTATTCACTGCTTTAATGCAACATTATAGACGTCAGGTCTCTCCTCACTGGACGACTGAGAGGGAGCTCCATGGTAACGCTCAGCTGCTGAACTCTCCCCCTCCTCCCCGTCTCTGCAGAGGACACATTGTATTGTACAGTTGTATAACCTTTACGAGCCTGGGCTGGGTAAAGGTGTGGACATTAAACGTGGCTCTGTATAAATAACTTGTAATCCTCTTGAACCAAACCAGTTTATTTGAGTCATGTGACACGTGTAAATAAGCCCCGCCCGCTTAGTGACTGTTGCTAGGCCCGTAAACTTCCTGATGCCGATGTTACTAAAGTATATTTAAACACATTCAGCTGTGAATAATCCCAGGCTCAGGTCAGAGGCTCGTTGGTTTATTATTTCAGAAGAAACAATAGTAGAGCCACGTGCTGCTATAAGTATCACATTAATCAATGGACTTTGCAGCCTGGTAAAGATGACAAACTGTGAGAAAGGTTTAATCAGTTATGTTTCTTAAAGGGACTATTCCTTTTTGTTCCTAGTAGTGGAATTTTTTAAATGAAAAAACAGCTGGCTGTTCTGTGGAATGTTTTGCTCGGAAGCCAAATTGGGTGAAGTGTGAATGGAGTAGTGTTCAAATGTGAAATTATTTGTTGTGCAACAAGTTTCTCTGCCACCTTAGACACTGTCGGATATTGTCTGGACGGATAATGCATCACCATTTTTGTAGAGTAGAATTACAGCCGCTGACTTCCATACATGAGGGTAAACTATTTCTGAGTTAAGTATTTTGGTTATTGGAGATAATGAGAGTCCGAGTTCTTTCAGTGTGAATGTGTCAATGCAAATAATTCTTTTGTTCTGGATGGTTTAAGTGTTAGAATCGTTTGAGCATCCTGAGCTTCAGTAACACTGCCTAATCTGAGAGCCGGCTCTGAAGTTTGCTGGGAGCAAATCATGTCAATGTCACTGGGTGGAAATGACTGGGCAATAGTGGACACTGACTCAATAAAAAAAATTGTTAAAGGCATTTGCAACAGGTTTTGAATTATTAGTTAGTTGCCCATTAATCTTCAATTCCAATATTTTTTCTTTTTTACGTCATGTCCTAGTTTTTTCAATTGATAGATCATTTTAGAGTTTCCTTTGGCGTTTTCAATTATGGTCAGGAAAAATTGGCCTTAGCTTTACGTATACTCGTAACTACCTTTTTCCTAAGAGTTGTGAACAACTTTCTAGAACTTACAGTCTTAGTTTTTATAGCATTTTTCAAGGCAAGATCCCTCTCATCATTTTCAGGATATCCGAATTCATCCACGGAAGTACATTTTTGTTGCTTTTCCTCCTGATTTTAGAAGTCAAGTTTTTAATAGTTTGCTCAGTTACTGTTATTAAGGTTTCACTGTTCATATTACAATTACCCAATAATAACTGATCCCAGTCCATCTGCTGCACAGCATTTTTAAAATGTTCCTGTTTACTTTTGGGGATACTGACAAATTCATTCGACAGACTGAAGGACTCTTTCCTGGCCACCAGGATCAAATTGTGGTCAGAAATACTGGCTAACATGTTATAGGACTTAATTATTCTCTCCAGTCGGTTTGAAAAGACCAAATCAATCTGGCTGCTGCTAGATGCTGTAATTCTTGTTGGTCCTTTGATCATCTGGACGAGATCAAATTTGTCAGTGATCCTTTTAAGATGCTTTCTGCAAGATGCTCCTCCCAGTTTATGTCCCCAAAGATAACTGTCTCTTTATTTGTGTTCCCTTCTTTAAGTAGCTTTTCAAACTTATCATAGAAACTACTGTCTGAAGAGGGAGGTCGGTACAAAACAATGATTTTAAATGCCATTTGCGGTGATCGTGTAATACTTAAACCTATGCATTCCAGATCAATATCATTCTGACATTGTAGTTCTTGACAGTAGCAATCATTTTTATATCATTTTTATATAAATCATCACCCCACCGCCCTTTGCACCTTCCCTGTCTCCTACACATATTATAGCCTGGAATGTTCAGAGCTGCAAAAGGTGCATTTTTTTTAGAACCAAGACTCAGATAAGCAGAGGTAGTCCAGGTTTGAGTTGACCAGCAGATGATGAATATGTTCGGTTTTGGACATGATGCTTCCTATATTTAAATGTCCTCCTAAAAGACCCCTGGGCTTCGCTTTAGGATCCCAAACTATTTTTGAGTGATTGACAGTGTGGAAAAACTCCCATTTCCGATTTTTGAATATAGCTGGATTGATGCGCTTCCTGTTTACATTGTGCGTAGTCATAGTAACCACATGACCACTCGACTTAGAGCTCAGCATAGATTGGTGAGAATCCTGCGCCCCGCTCCCAAGCTACGACGAGATTCTGGCGCTCAGCTGACCAGCGGACGCACTGCACGAGTTTTTATCCACCGCCCAGCACCAACGGACCCGCAGTTATCTGGTGCATTTCGCCGACGTCGGACAGCCCCGTTAACGCCTCCTCACTATCTACCCGGACACCCCGGGCAGAGAACTCCACAGCAGTTGACGATGGACACAGGGGGAGCACAAAATTAGCATGTTGCGTGCAGGAGGAGTGTGCAGTACCTGAAGAGCATACCAGCAAAGACGCTAAACTCCTCACCCATACAGCCACTGGGTCACTGACAAGTCAAATACGCTCTACATATCATCTGAGTGCACCTTTAAGTGGCCTGAAACCCTGACCCTAATGTATTTATATTCAGATCTGCTCAAATAAAGCACTCATGACAGTCCAATGATGCAAAGATCACCCTGAATAAAACATCAGTATATAAACTATAAAACCAAAACCACAGGGACTGAAGATGTGATTATTATATCTGAGGCTGTAACTTAGTTCATAATAATCTGTTCCAAATGTGTGAATGTGAGCGCACTTCTTTTCATTTTACACTGAACTATTCACTGCTTTAATGCAACATTATAGACGTCAGGTCTCTCCTCACTGGACGACTGAGAGGGAGCTCCATGGTAACGCTCAGCTGCTGAACTCTCCCCCTCCTCCCCGTCTCTGCAGAGGACACATTGTATTGTACAGTTGTATAACCTTTACGAGCCTGGGCTGGGTAAAGGTGTGGACATTAAAACGTGGCTCTGTATTAATAACTTGTAATCCTCTTGAACCAAACCAGTTTATTTGAGTCATGTGACACGTGTAAATAAGCCCCGCCCGCTTAGTGACTGTTGCTAGGCCCCTAAACTTCCTGATGCCGATGTTGGAGAGACTCGTCACTCTTACCGGAACAACATCTGCACGATATCCTCCAGATGGAAGATAAAGGACTCACGACCAGAGATGGGACGATTATCTCGGCCCAAATATTTGAAATATTCCTCTTCATCGTCTGCTATAAACGTCCTATTGAGTGAGATCTAATAAAGTATATTTAAACACATTCAGCTGTGAATAATCCCAGGCTCAGGTCAGAGGCTCGTTGGTTTATTATTTCAGAAGAAACAATAGTAGAGCCACGTGCTGATATAAGCATCACATTAATCAATGGACTTTGCAGCCTGGTAAAGATGACAAACTGTGAGAAAGGTTCTGACTGATGTGGAAATATTTCTATACATGTTTTGTCATACTAGGCTTTAATGATTATATATGAAACTGTGACGTATAATCTCTGATTTTATTGTTGTCTTTACTCTGCTCAACCGGTGCGGCCTCTTGCTCCTCCCCTCGCTGGCCGGACAACATGTCCAGATGTGGCTCTCTGTGTTTAGACTGTAAAGTTAGGGAATAAAACAATGATTTTGATTTTAATAGAACGAGCCTCCGTATTCTTTTTCATCCATTAAAGAACACAACACTGAAGCAGATGTTTCTTAAAGGGACTATTCCTTTTTTATCCTAGTAGTGGAACACATTTCTTTTGTCCTCCTTTAGTGTAGACGTATATTTGTATCAGTATCTGTGAAAGTGACTCTAAAGTCGCAGATAAACTCGTCTGTGAAGAACTGGAGCTACAAACCTGTTAGGAATGAGTTTAAACTAACACTAACATTGTGACTCTTTGATTGGGAGTTTAATCTGACCTTTTCTTTGGCTGCAGTTTCTCATTGACTCGTTCTGCCAAAAGCCTGCAGAGCTAAGGGGAGCAGCGCCCCCTTGTGTCTAACACCATATCTCACACTGAGGTACTTTCCAGCAGAGGCCGGTCCTCTCTCTGAGTCACTGAAGCAGAGGCCGGTCCTCTCTCTCTGAGTCACTGAAGCAGAGGCCGGTCCTCTCTCTCTGAGACACTGAAGCAGAGGCCGGTCCTCTCTCTCTGAGACACTGAAGCAGAGGCTGGTCCTCTCTCTCTGGGACACTGAAGCAGAGGCCGGTCCTCTCTCTCTGAGTCACTGAAGCAGAGGCCGGTCCTCTCTCTCTGAGACACTGAAGCAGAGGCTGGTCCTCTCTCTCTGGGACACTGAAGCAGAGGCCGGTCCTCCCTGAGCCTGGCAGGCCGTCCTCTCTCTCTGAGTCACTGAAGCAGGGCCGGTCCTCTCTCTCTGAGACACTGAAGCAGAGGCCGGTCCTCTCTCTCTGAGTCACTGAAGCAGAGGCCGGTCCTCTCTCTCTGAGACACTGAAGCAGAGGCCGGTCCTCTCTCTCTGAGTCACTGAAGCAGAGGCCGGTCCTCTCTCTCTGAGTCACTGAAGCAGAGACCGGTCCTCTCTCTGAGTCACTGAAGCAGAGACCGGTCCTCTCTCTCTGAAACACTGAAGCAGAGGCCGGTCCTCTCTCTCTGAGTCACTGAAGCAGAGACCGGTCCTCTCTCTCTGAGACACTGAAGCAGAGACCGGTCCTCTCTCTGAGACACTGAAGCAGAGACCGGTCCTCTCTCTCTGGGACACTGAAGCAGAGGCCGGTCCTCTCTCTCTGGGACACTGAAGCAGAGACCGGTCCTCTCTCTCTGAGTCACTGAAGCAGAGACCGGTCCTCTCTCTCTGAGTCACTGAAGCAGAGACCGGTCCTCTCTCTCTGACACACTGAAGCAGAGACCGGTCCTCTCTCTGACACACTGAAGCAGAGGCCGGTCCTCTCTCTGAGACACTGAAGCAGAGACCGGTCCTCTCTCTGAGACACTGAAGCAGAGACCGGTCCTCTCTCTGACACACTGAAGCAGAGGCCGGTCCTCTCTCTCTGAGACACTGAAGCAGAGACCGGTCCTCTCTCTGACACACTGAAGCAGAGGCCGGTCCTCTCTCTCTGAGTCACTGAAGCAGAGGCCGGTCCTCTCTCTCTGAGTCACTGAAGCAGAGGCCGGTCCTCTCTCTGAGACACTGAAGCAGAGACCGGTCCTCTCTCTGAGACACTGAAGCAGAGGCCGGTCCTCTCTCTGAGACACTGAAGCAGAGGCCGGTCCTCTCTCTCTGAGAGACACTGAAGCAGAGGCCGGTCCTCTCTCTCTGAGACACTGAAGCAGAGGACCGGTCCTCTCTCTCTGAGACACTGAAGCAGAGACCGGTCCTCTCTCTCTGAGACACTGAAGCAGAGGACCGGTCCTCTCTCTCTGAGACACTGAAGCAGAGGCCGGTCCTCTCTCTCTGAGACACTGAAGCAGAGACCGGTCCTCTCTCTCTGAGACACTGAAGCAGAGACCGGTCCTCTCTCTCTGAGACACTGAAGCCGGCTGAGCACTGAAGCAGAGCCGGTCCTCTCTCTCTGAGTCACTGAAGCAGCTGAGTCACTGAAGCAGAGGCCGGTCCTCTCTCTCTGAGTCACTGAAGCAGCTGAGTCACTGAAGCAGAGGCCGGTCCTCTCTCTGAGACACTGAAGCAGAGACCGGTCCTCTCTCTCTGAGTCACTGAAGCAGAGGCCGGTCCTCTCTCTGAGACACTGAAGCAGAGACCGGTCCTCTCTCTCTGAGTCACTGAAGAGGCGGTCCTCTCTCTGAGCACTGAAGCAGAGCCGTCCTCTCTCTGAGTCACTGAAGCAGCTGAGTCACTGAAGCAGAGGCCGGTCCTCTCTCTGAGTCACTGAAGCAGAGGCCGGTCCTCTCTCTCTGAGTCACTGAAGCAGAGCCGGTCCTCTCTCTGAGTCACTGAAGCAGAGACCGGTCCTCTCTCTGAGCACTGAAGCAGGCCGGTCCTCTCTCTCTGAGTCACTGAAGCAGCTGAGTCACTGAAGCAGAGGCCGGTCCTCTCTCTGAGACACTGAAGCAGAGGCCGGTCCTCTCTCTGAGTCACTGAAGCAGCTGAGTCACTGAAGCAGAGGCCGGTCCTCTCTCTGAGACACTGAAGCAGAGACCGGTCCTCTCTCTGGTCCTGAAGCAGCTGAGTCACTGAAGCAGAGGCCGGTCCTCTCTCTGAGCACTGAAGCAGAGCGGTCCTCTCTGAGTCACTGAAGCAGTGAGCACTGAAGCAGAGGCCGGTCCTCTCTCTGAGACACTGAAGCAGAGGCCGTCCTCTCTCTGAGTCACTGAAGCAGCTGAGTCACTGAAGCAGAGGCCGGTCCTCTCTCTGAGTCACTGAAGCAGAGGCCGGTCCTCTCTCTGAGACACTGAAGCAGAGGCCGGTCCTCTCTCTGAGTCACTGAAGCAGAGGCTGGTCCTCTCTCTGAGTCACTGAAGCAGAGGCCGGTCCTCTCTCTCTGAGTCACTGAAGCAGAGGCCGGTCCTCTCTCTGAGTGACTGAAGCAGAGGCCGGTCCTCTCTCTCTGAGACACTGAAGCAGAGACCGGTCCTCTCTCTCTGAGTCACTGAAGCAGAGACCGGTCCTCTCTCTGAGTCACTGAAGCAGAGGCCGGTCCTCCTCTCTCTGAGTCACTGAAGCAGAGGCCGGTCCTCTCTCTCTGAGTGACTGAAGCAGAGACCGGTCCTCTCTCTCTGAGTCACTGAAGCAGAGGCCGGTCCTCTCTCTCTGAGTCACTGAAGCAGAGACCGGTCCTCTCTCTCTGAGTCACTGAAGCAGAGGCCGGTCCTCTCTCTCTGAGTCACTGAAGCAGAGGCCGGTCCTCTCTCTCTGAGTCACTGAAGCAGAGACCGGTCCTCTCTCTCTGAGTCACTGAAGCAGAGGCCGGTCCTCTCTCTCTGAGTCACTGAAGCAGAGACCGGTCCTCTCTCTCTGAGTCACTGAAGCAGAGGCCGGTCTCTCTCTCTGAGTCACTGAAGCAGAGGCCGGTCCTCTCTCTCTGAGTCACTGAAGCAGAGGCCGGTCCTCTCTCTCTGAGTCACTGAAGCAGAGGCCGGTCCTCTCTCTCTGACACACTGAAGCAGAGACCGGTCCTCTCTCTCTGAGACACTGAAGCAGAGGCCGGTCCTCTCTCTGAGACACTGAAGCAGAGACCGGTCCTCTCTCTCTGAGACACTGAAGCAGAGGCCGGTCCTCTCTCTCTGAGACACTGAAGCAGAGACCGGTCCTCTCTCTCTGAGTCACTGAAGCAGAGACCGGTCCTCTCTCTCTGACACACTGAAGCAGAGACCGGTCCTCTCTCTCTGAGTCACTGAAGCAGAACGGTCCTCTCTCTGAGTACTGGCAGGGCCGGTCCTCTCTCTCTGAGTCACTGAAGCAGAGACCGGTCCTCTCTCTCTGAGTCACTGAAGCAGAGGCCGGTCCTCTCTCTGAGTCACTGAAGCAGAGGCTGGTCCTCTCTCTCTGAGTCACTGAAGCAGAGGCCGGTCCTCTCTCTCTGAGTCCTGAAACAGAGACCGGTCCTCTCTCTCTGAGTCACTGAAGCAGAGGCTGGTCCTCTCTCTCTGAGTCACTGAAGCAGAGGCCGGTCCTCTCTCTCTGAGACACTGAAGCAGAGGCCGTCCTCTCTCTCTGAGTCACTGAAGCAGAGACGGTCCTCTCTCTGAGTCACTGAAGCAGAGACCGGTCCTCTCTCTCTGAGTCACTGAAGCAGAGGCCGGTCCTCTCTCTCTGAGTCACTGAAGCAGAGACCGGTCCTCTCTCTCTGAGACACTGAAGCAGAGGCCGGTCCTCTCTCTCTGAGACACTGAAGCAGAGGCTGGTCCTCTCTCTCTGAGACACTGAAGCAGAGGCTGGTCTCTCTCTCTGAGTCACTGAAGCAGAGACCGGTCCTCTCTCTCTGAGTCACTGAAGCAGAGACCGGTCCTCTCTCTCTGAGTCACTGAAGCAGAGACCGGTCCTCTCTCTCTGAGTCACTGAAGCAGAGACCGGTCCTCTCTCTCTGAGACACTGAAGCAGAGACCGGTCCTCTCTCTCTGAGTCACTGAAGCAGAGGCCGGTCCTCTCTCTCTGAGTCACTGAAGCAGAGGCCGGTCCTCTCTCTCTGAGTCACTGAAGCAGAGACCGGTCCTCTCTCTCTGACACACTGAAGCAGAGGCCGGTCCTCTCTCTGAGACACTGAAAGCAGAGGCCGGTCCTCTCTCTCTGAGTCACTGAAGCAGAGGCCGGTCCTCTCTCTGAGTCACTGAAGCAGAGACCGGTCCTCTCTCTCTGAGTCACTGAAGCAGAGACCGGTCCTCTCTCTCTGAGTCACTGAAGCAGAGACCGGTCCTCTCTCTCTGAGTCACTGAAGCAGAGACCGGTCCTCTCTCTGAGTCACTGAAGCAGAGACCGGTCCTCTCTCTCTGAGTCACTGAAGCAGAGACCGGTCCTCTCTCTCTGAGTCACTGAAGCAGAGACCGGTCCTCTCTCTCTGAGTCACTGAAGCAGAGGCCGGTCCTCTCTCTCTGAGTCACTGAAGCAGAGGCCGGTCCTCTCTCTGAGTCACTGAAGCAGAGACCGGTCCTCTCTCTGAGTCACTGAAGCAGAGGCCGGTCCTCTCTCTGAGTCACTGAAGCAGAGGCCGGTCCTCTCTCTCTCTGAGACACTGAAGCAGAGGCCGGTCCTCTCTCTCTGAGTCACTGAAGCAGAGACCGGTCCTCTCTCTGAGTCACTGAAGCAGAGGCCGGTCCTCTCTCTGAGTCACTGAAGCAGAGGCTGGTCCTCTCTCTCTGGGACACTGAAGCAGAGGCCGGTCCTCTCTCTGAGACACTGAAGCAGAGGCCGGTCCTCTCTCTCTGAGACACTGAAGCAGAGACCGGTCCTCTCTCTGAGACACTGAAGCAGAGGCCGGTCCTCTCTCTCTGAGTCACTGAAGCAGAGACCGGTCCTCTCTCTCTGGGACACTGAAGCAGAGACCGGTCCTCTCTCTCTGAGACACTGAAGCAGAGGCCGGTCCTCTCTCTGAGACACTGAAGCAGAGGCCGGTCCTCTCTCTGAGTCACTGAAGCAGAGGCCGGTCCTCCTCTCTGAGACACTGAAGCAGAGACCGGTCCTCTCTCTCTGAGACACTGAAGCAGAGACCGGTCCTCTCTCTCTGAGACACTGAAGCAGAGGCTGGTCCTCTCTCTCTGAGACACTGAAGCAGAGGCCGGTCCTCTCTCTCTGAGACACTGAAGCAGAGCTGGTCCTCTCTCTCTCTGAGACACTGAAGCAGAGACCGGTCCTCTCTCTCTGAGTCACTGAAGCAGAGACCGGTCCTCTCTCTCTGAGACACTGAAGCAGAGGCCGGTCCTCTCTCTCTGAGACACTGAAGCAGAGACCGGTCCTCTCTCTCTGAGTCACTGAAGCAGAGGCCGGTCCTCTCTCTCTGAGTCACTGAAGCAGAGGCCGGTCCTCTCTCTCTGAGTCACTGAAGCAGAGACCGGTCCTCTCTCTGAGACACTGAAGCAGAGGCCGGTCCTCTCTCTGAGTCACTGAAGCAGAGGCTGGTCCTCTCTCTCTGAGTCACTGAAGCAGAGACCGGTCCTCTCTCTGAGACACTGAAGCAGAGACCGGTCCTCTCTCTCTGAGTCACTGAAGCAGAGGCCGGTCCTCTCTCTCTGAGTCACTGAAGCAGAGGCCGGTCCTCTCTCTCTGAGTCACTGAAGCAGAGACCGGTCCCTCTCTCTGAGACACTGAAGCAGAGACCGGTCCTCTCTCTCTGAGTCACTGAAGCAGAGACCGGTCCCCTCTCTCTGAGTCACTGAAGCAGAGGCCGGTCCTCTCTCTCTGAGTCACTGAAGCAGAGGCCGGTCCTCTCTCTCTGAGACACTGAAGCAGAGGCCGGTCCTCTCTCTGAGTCACTGAAGCAGAGGCCGGTCCCTCTCTCTGAGACACTGAAGCAGAGGCCGGTCCCCTCTCTCTGAGACACTGAAGCAGAGGCCGGTCCTCTCTCTCTGAGTCACTGAAGCAGAGGCCGGTCCTCTCTCTCTGAGTCACTGAAGCAGAGGCCGGTCCTCCTCTCTGAGTCACTGAAGCAGAGGCCGGTCCTCTCTCTGAGTCACTGAAGCAGAGGCCGGTCCTCTCTCTCTGAGTCACTGAAGCAGAGACCGGTCCTCTCTCTCTGGACACTGAAGCAGAGACCGGTCCTCTCTCTCTGAGACACTGAAGCAGAGGCCGGTCCTCTCTCTGAGACACTGAAGCAGAGGCCGGTCCTCTCTCTGAGACACTGAAGCAGAGGCCGGTCCTCTCTCTGAGACACTGAAGCAGAGACCGGTCCTCTCTCTGAGACACTGAAGCAGAGACCGGTCCTCTCTCTCTGAGACACTGAAGCAGAGACCGGTCCTCTCTCTCTCTGAGACACTGAAGCAGAGGCCGGTCCTCTCTCTCTGAGACACTGAAGCAGAGGCTGGTCCTCTCTCTCTCTGAGACACTGAAGCAGAGGCTGGTCCTCTCTCTCTGAGTCACTGAAGCAGAGACCGGTCCTCTCTCTCTGAGTCACTGAAGCAGAGGCCGGTCCTCTCTCTCTGGGACACTGAAGCAGAGGCCGGTCCTCTCTCTCTGAGTCACTGAAGCAGAGGCCGGTCCTCTCTCTCTGGGACACTGAAGCAGAGGCTGGTCCTCTCTCTCTGAGTCACTGAAGCAGAGGCCGGTCCTCTCTCTCTGAGTCACTGAAGCAGAGGCCGGTCCTCTCTCTCTGAGACACTGAAGCAGAGGCCGGTCCTCTCTCTCTGAAACACTGAAGCAGAGACCGGTCCTCTCTCTCTGAGTCACTGAAGCAGAGGCCGGTCCTCTCTCTCTGGGACACTGAAGCAGAGGCCGGTCCTCTCTCTCTGAGACACTGAAGCAGAGGCCGGTCCTCTCTCTGAGACACTGAAGATCATCATGTTTCCTGAATTTGATCACGTGTTTGTTCATGTTTCAGCTTTTCTCATCTTTTAAAAACTCAAACGATTATTTTCTTGAGCGTAAAATGTAATTAAATGTGTTTTAACTGTATTTTCCTGCAGAGCCAGTTCTTCTGGGTTTAACGAAGGAGAACGTGATGAAACGCTGACCTCTAGTGGACACATTTCGGAGCTGCACCTCCTCTCTTAATACTTTATCATATCAATCTTGTTTACACATTTATTTCCTTTAAGGTGAAACTGTGTGGGACGTAACGACAGTAAAACGTAAAGAGCAGATCCATGACTTTCATATTCTCAGGTAAAAGACGTGTTTTCCTGTTTCACTTCCTCATGAGTTCAGCTTCAGCCTCAGCCTGTTTATTATCGACCCCTAATCTGCATGTTTTAGTTCCTGTCATTTATGAACAGACTCATGTTTGACCCAGATTAAACCTGCTCCTGTCGCCCTCTGGTGTTTGACACGTGTTACTGCAGCGTGTCCTGACGTGACCCTGAGTCTGCGGCTGCAAAACAAACATGCTTCATACACGCTTTAAACACGCCTCAAACACGCCTCAAACACGCCTCCACCTAGAAATACCCCGGGAACTCTACAGGAAACACTACAGGAAACACTACAGGAAACACTACAGTTTAGTTTAGTTTAGTTTAGTTTAGTTTAGTTTAGTTTATTTGTTTGAGCAGTTAACCTGCTCAAAGGGAGTGGGCTGAAGCCAAAGGCTTATAAGCGCCCACCCCAAAATAAAAATAGTAACATTACATTTAATATTTACAAGGTAGCAAATCATAAACAAAGGAACATAGGGCAAAGTAACAATAAATGATGAAGAATAAGACAAAAACAACAGCAAAATAAAGAACAAAAGAATGAGTTACTTTTATGTTATAAAGGTGCATTCATACATATTATACCATGGTCTGGGTGAATACTCGATTCTGATTGGCTGGAAGGTGTCCATTAAAAAGTGATAATGTACACCAGTTAAAAAACAGTTAAATCACGTTCTATATCACTCCACTGCAGCTGTTTCCATAGTAACGGTAAACAATTGAGCTGGAACTAGTTTCAGGTAAAACTGATTAAAAAGTGAAATAACTCCTGCCCAGGACTTAAAAAAATAAGTAAACAGGCCCCAATGAACAGTTTCAGTTTGCCGGACCGAGGTATAAGCGGGATAATGCTGACGAGGTGTCCATTATCAGAAATAACTGGACTCCGCGGAGGCGTGAACCGTCCGACGCGAAGCGGAGGACAGTCCAGTTATTTCTGATAATGGACACCTCGTCGTGCATTATCCCTTACTTATACTCTGAGATCTTGCTACTTCCCAGTTGTCATTACCATCCTCAATATAATTTAATTTGGGTTTAATTATCATTAATTATCATTATTAAAGGTGCATTAATACATATTATATTCTGAGATCTTGCTACTTCCCAGTTGTCATTACCATCCTCAATATAATTTAATTTGGGTTTAATTATCATTAATTATCATTATTAAAGGTGCATTAATACATATTATATTCTGAGATCTTGCTACTTCCCAGTTGTCATTACCATCCTCAATATAATTTAATTCGGGTTTATTTATCATTATTATTATATTTGTTTAATTGAGTTATATGTGAAGTATGATGTAAGCCCTGCATAGTGAGGTGCATTAAAAAGCCAGGGTGTAGAACGGGCCAGTTGAAGAGGGCAGTAACTCCCCTCAACAAACCCCCACCCAGCTGCCCTAACAGCTGATTTTGTAGATGATGTTCCTATGCTGAGTGGTGCATTAAAAGACAAGGTTTTGAGCCCGTTGGGAGGGTCCCTCTCAACAGTCATTAGTAGCTCTAGTAAAGAAGTTATTTTCAGGGTCGATGTCGATCTCAGTGTTCTGTAAGTCATATTGTGATAATGTAAAGTCCTGGTTATTTGCTTCAGCAATTCTCCTTAATGAAAGGTCCAAGTCGATGCTTCCTATAGAACTATATGTATTACAGGACATGTGAAGTTATGTGCTTTTACATACCAAAATCCATACGCTTTTCCTGTGTTTATACTTGATTTGGTGTACTGGTGCGCGGACGTACAATGAGTTTATCATAGCGCAGGAAGGCAATCTCCCCCCTTTCCCTGGCAGCTCTCAGCTCCGGCATCAGTTCTTTTCGCTTCCTTTGGATGGATTCCGTGTAGTCCTCGTTTATGAAGATTTTGGTCCCTTTGAGGTGTTTAGCGCGCTGCAGGATTGCTTCGCGATCGTTCCAACGCAGCAGTCTGGCGATGATGGGTCTCGGCCAGTCTCTCCCGCCGTCAGGTTTCCCTACGCGGTGAGCTCTCTCCACCTCCACCGGGTGTTGTAGATGTAACTTCTCCCTCAGTAGATGTTTAACTTTCTCCTCTGCGTCGGCCCAGGTCTCCCCAGGCGTCTCCAACACTCCCTCAAAGACCAGGTTGTTTCTGCGGCTCTGTCCTCCAGATACTCCAGTTTGTCCGTGATAATATGCAAATTGTCACATACTTTATAAAAATCGTTTTGTATTGTGTTTGTGCGCTCAGTGAGTTTCAATGTTCCTTCTTTCAAAGTGTCCACCTCACCTTGTGTGAACTGTAGGCTTGTTTTTAGCTCTTGAATGTCCTTTATCTGTGAATCCATTCGGGTGTTTGTTGCTTCCATGATTATTTTAATGAATCCCTTGAAGTTCTCCTGTTGTTGTTGTATTATTTCCCTGAACATGTCCCTTTGCTGCTCCATGAGTTCCGTGACTCGACTGAGGCTCACGTAATCCTCATCCGCCGCCGAATCTGGCAGTTGCTCCGTCTCTGTTTTAGTCGGTTTAGGCATTTTGCTCTCTCTCAGCCGGACTCTGCAAAAATGTGAACTGCCACACTGCTCTCACACTGCTGCTCACAGACACACTTCCAGGTACGTGTGTCCTTCCGACTGTCAGTGTCTTTTTCTTTTTCCTCTTTCCAATTCACATAACTATATCCAATCATTACTTATAAACACCAGTCACCATTCTATTGATTTAGTTATAGTAAGTATTACATAGTCAACACGACCCATTATTATTGACATTCCCATTTCCACTGTAAAATATTGGTTATGATTGTTTTGTTTGAGTTTTTATTTCGAGCTACAACGAGGCACAAAAGCCAAGAAAAGAAAAACAGAACAACATATATACATAATAAAAGAAAAAAAGAATGAAAAATAATTTACATTCTGGCTCGAAAAGGAGTGGGAAGAAGACAAGCTTATTGACTCCCACCCTGTTCATAAACTTAAATAACAATAAATAACGTGTCCATCTCTCGCCGGCCCTCGCTCTATTATGTTTAATAGTGACCAGTGGCGGTTACATCATTGTTGTTATCTTTTGCTTTAGGGGTTGGTGACATTGGTTCTATCAATGGCACGGTGGCACAGTGGTTAGCGCTCGTGCTTCACAGCTAGAAGGTCTGGGTTCGATTCCCACCTGGACGGGGCCTTTCTGTGTGGAGTTTGCATGTTCTCCCCGTGTCTGCGTTAGTTTCCTCCGGGTACTCCGGTTTCCCCTACCACTAAAAACATGTACAATAGGCCAGGATGAATGTGAGTGCACCCTGTGACCACTTCTCTTTGGACCACATACTTTAGTTCTGAATTAGTTTTAGTGCAATAATTATGACATAAATTGCATGTAAATGTAGTCGACTAAATTATGATATTAGTGCGTATTTGAGAGTGACCCCTGTATGAGTGGTCAGCACGGCGTCTTTACTTTCCATCACAGTGGCCTCTACAACGCTGCAGGATCAATTGTTTTGTAGGTTTTCTGCTCCATCAGCAGTGAAGACCTTGTAGAGACCACTGTGATGGAAAGTAAAGGCGCCGTGCTGTCCACTCCTACAGGGGTCACTACAAGGTCAAATACTAATATCAATCAAATATTAACGTGTCCTATCGAAGCAAATATCAATAAACCAGATTCGTCTTCTTTTGCACCTGGATTTATTAGAAATGCTGATGACATTTCACAGTGGGGGGTCCTGAGTTTGGTGATTTTTGGGGGTTTGCGGCTCGAAAAGTTTGGGAACCCCTGCTCTATAAAATGTACTACCCCTTTAACCTCTTAACCCCCACCTGAACCGAGCACATTCTCTCCAGTTTGGCTTTACCCAAATCTAAAAGCTTGTTGATAAAAGTGTAAAAAACAAAACAAATTGTGACAAAAATGAGATGAAAAAGAACGTGAAAGAAATGAAGACAATGCAGCAACACAGTGAGGAAAAAGATCCGTGAAGATCAGTTTGGCAGGTCTTAGCTTTCAAATGAGGCGTTACAGCTGTGAGCTCCAGTCAAGAAGCTTTTAGATTTGAGTAAAGTCGGACTCGGTGAAGGCGGGGGTTAAGAGGTTAAGGCTTTTGGGGAGCATGTAAAGACAAATAAAAAATATACATATAAATTTACAATTTGTTCATTTTGAATGAAAATATTTACGAACCCAGAGTCTGTTAAACCTCCAAATAACAACTCTCTTTACAAACAATGGAGACGTCTAACAAACTGGACTTACTCGATAAAACAAAGTAAATGTGCTACTGTTCACAAACTGCTCAGCCACCTGGTCTGATATTCTGTTATTATTATACACAAGTGCGTCTTACCTGAGGCGTTTTCATTCTTGTTAAAGTTGTTCTGCAAAAACAACACAGTTAAATGACATCCACAGCCAGAGTAAAGGTAAATGCAGTTGGAGAGTTGAGACTTGCCCCGGCGACAGTGAAGGAGCAGGCCGAGCCGATTAGGAGGAGGCAGAGGAGAGCGCTCATGTCGACAGTAGGACGGTACCACGACACCAGAGGAGCTTGTTATGGAATTTCGTATATTAAATAGATATGTAATAAAACACTGAAGAGAGTTAAGTCTGAATCAAGTGGTCATCTATTGTCTCAGCACAGGGAGAACACAGAAGCATAACCACAGGCTCACAGAGTGTTCTGACCTTCAGCACAATCAGTGGCATTTTATACAACAGTTGTACACAACAGATGGACAAGAGGTGATAGCCCGGAGCTGAACATATCTGTGGTATCTCTATACGAAGACAAGAGTTTGGTAAAGTATCTCTGCTTACGTGCTATCCCTGAACCCAAGGCCTCGCTCACATAATCTGTGAGGTGACCTGAGGACACCAAGGCATTGTAAACCTCAGGGCCTGCTGGGTCACTAACTGAGTTAACTTATTGTCACAGATACTGAGGTTGCACTGCATATTCACTTCAGCTGTTAAAGCAGTACTAAGTAACTCGTGCCCCTAGAGGCCATAAGCGCCACTGCAGGTGTCGTACATGTTGTGTTTTTTTACTCATTAATTGTCCGTGAGAGTAAATACTACGCTGACAGAAAAGACAAAGGGACAGAGGGATATTGTTCATCCAGTTACACAATGGAGATCATTTTTTCACTCAAACTTGGCTGTAAATACTGTTTCAGTGGTGCTGGCCTGCAGTTAGCTTTGCCCATTAGCCTGTTAGCTTATTATTCGTGATTCCATTAGTGTGTATTGGTGACTCCGACCAGGAGGCAGGAAAGTTGCAAATGTGGTTTTCTAGCCAGAGACACCAGGGGGCGATGAAAGACCCTCCAATCATCCCATTATTACTTGTATTACCTCCAGAGCAACCCGGTCTCATATATAAACGTATACAGAGTACGTTTTTACAATCCCATAAAACGTACCTGGAGAACGTAATATTGAAAATTTACGTAGCACACATACGAAAATTAGATCGTACCAGTTTTACGTTTTTATGAAATGTGCATATGCACGTTTTATGCTAGGCATTGATAATCGAGCCTGCAATAAAGATATCGAAGAATAGAAAGACCCTTAGCCTAAACTTTTTGAACAGTAGCAGTTAATATGAACACAATCGTGCATTTTGATATGATAATTACTTTCTCTTTTTAAAATTAAATTAAATAAATTGGGCTTCGGGTTGCCATGGCGACCAAGGACGCCATTACAATCGAGGACTAATTGTTCATAAATACAGCAAGATTCATTATCTCCAATTATTATTGGGGTTGTGTAAGTGTCATATTAAATGACCTTGGAGGCGAGCGCCGTTCTGACAAGCCACCGCGTTTTGATTTCACGGGGCTCGTGAAACCAAACAGGAAAAACACACGGACCTATTTCAGTGTTACACCATTTCTTCTTTATCATTGTATTTACAAATACCACATGAACTGGTCAGACATAATGTCTTTTGTTAAGCAATTAAAGGTACATTTTGTATTTACTTGTTCATTTACTTCCATTTTTAACTCAAATGGTTTGTAATCAGCCCCAGATTAATCAGCGCCATCATGTGTCCTTTGATGGTTATAACACGTCTCAAATTCCAAAATTTGGTGTGATCTATTGTTTTGTTTTGTAAACAGTACTTTTGTTCATTGATCATTCATTAATTGCTTTATTTAAATGAATCAGTTTCATTTAGATTACATTTTTGGACTACATCTGAGGCTTTATATAATAAACTTTAAACTACGTACTGCTGTAATGCAATGCGATATTGTAAAAGTTCCTGAAGAAGTTTTTGTCATTGGGTTGGGTCCGGCTTGGTTTGTCCTGGATCCATCATTTTTTGGCTTTGATGTGTTCTTGTCCTACGGTGACAGCCCTTGCGTATGATCTTGGCTTAAGATCCAAGCCCGTGATAATTAGGTCATTGATTCTTGTGTTACTGTTCAAGATCTGCAAGACGACTTTCCAGGGAAAAAATAATGTTATCCTTCTCCTCGTTAATAGTTTTTAAGGCTTTGATTTCTTCCATTAGCTCCAATATAGATGTTTGTTGTTTTGCAATCATGTCATTTTGCTCCAATACTTTGTTGAGCGACTTCTCGATGGCCTCAAGTTCTTCCTCCACAATCGCCTTTTTGGGGGCAACTTAGAGTTGTTAGCACACTCGAGTGTTCACAGGACTCACCGGGTATTTTACCCCTTCCACCAAAACGGGTGTGAAGACAAACACCGCATCGGTTAGCTAGCTCCCCAGCTAGCCACTTGCAGTGTAGGTTGTAGCCTTGTCTAGTTTCAAGCAGCCGCGGTGATCCGGTCAATACCCAGTCCTGGTTCCTCGAGAGCGTAGACAGTTTCCCCTTGTGTGCGGCTTGGGGCAGTGACGTGCGGTCAGGGGAGGCAGGTGAGGCCGGGCCTCACCAGTCATCATGGAAAAAAACAAAAATTAAAAAATACAATAAACTTTATTAAAACTAGTCCCTTCTCTTAAGATGAGGGATTTTCTACGATTTTAATCAATCTCGTGTTTAAAAATGCCCAAATGTTTTATCAGTTGTCGATATCGTATAAAGAGGGCGGAGCCTCCAGCGTCTTGCACACACTTGAGCTCGGCTCATTCACTCAGCGCTCTGTCCCATTCGGGCCTTTTTTCGCCCCCTAAAAGTAAAATACATTTGTAAATTTTGATGGGCGCGTTGGTTTTCTATCACCTGGATAAAGAATCAGACATAAGAACGACTTGTTTAACCTGTTCATTTGACTTTAAACAGCATTTTGATAGTCCCGAAGTGAGGCTCGCCTCCAATGCATTGCCCTGACGATACGAGGGGGCGCTGAGTCAGCGCTACACATTTCTACAAAACATGTGGACTACACGTGAAAAAACAGTCTGTTTTATTATTCTGCACGGTTCAGGAGAGGCAATTTAAACGTAAAGGAGTACGTAAAAGGGAAAACTGATTAGACTGACATTTTGTGGAGGAAATGCTGTAGACGAGTCTTTATACTGCACATGTCGATGCTGTCACGCACCGCCCGTGTGGAGCATCAGGTTTGTCAATAACTCAAAATTTGGACGGGCGGTGTACGAGTCCCGGTCACGTTCATAATGTTGTCTTTTAATTTTTATTTGCAATATCGTGTGAATGTATTTTATGTTTAAATGTGTTGCTATTGAATGCTATTTAAAAGTAAGACAATTACCAGAGACAGCAAGGTGCATTTTTGTTTACTTTATATTGGAGTCAATAGCATGTGCCTCACCAGCAACAAACCTCACCGCACGTCACTGGCTTGGGGTGTATACTCCATGGGGTTGCAGGCTAATCGCTGTCAATACAGGCCATCGGTGCCTGCACGTCGGCGATTTAAGCCACCAAAACAGTGGCACTTCCAATGCATTGTACCAAATTAGTCCAGAGTTTGTAAGAAAGATCCAGCTAGGTTGACTGTTAGTTTACCATACTTGGCTAGAATGTAGAATTGTCACTTCCTTATGGGGCTATCTACACCTACATCTACTAAACTTAATGACTCTATAAATTATTTTATTGATATATTTTTCCAACTCACATGCCAACAGACCACGGCAGTGACATTTATATCTGTGTGAATCACACTGGGCCATATCCAGCCTGTTCTGATCTAAGAAAAGAGCCAAAGCCACTGTGAAAAACTCCAACAGAGACGACACTTGTTTCTTTCATTTTGGCTGTTTCTCATAAACAGATTTTATTGTTTTTTTTGTCTAATACATGAATCAACTCATAAAAGTAAAATGATGAAAGGAGCAGAATCTGCCAAACCATCGATCTTTCTGTCATTTATCCATCTTCTACAGCAGAAAATACAACAATAAAACTATTAAAAGTATCAACATTAGGATTAACATAAGGACTGTCTCTAAACACAGAAAACACATCAAATAACTTCTTCAAATTAACTCTATCAGGATTAATCAGAGCTGTGCGAGTGGAAACCCTCCTCCTGGAACACATTTATAACCCGGTAAAAAGCTCTGAGAAGTAGATTTAGCTCAATAGATCCTTAGATCATGTTATGAAATAGTAAAAAAGCGTAATGATTATTAATCTGCGGTGATGATGCGAGCAGGAGAAGTTTGTCGATCACATCTGGTCGAAGACGACGTCAGTGAGTTCTTCTTCAGGGCGGGCTCTGCGTCTCCTGACTCTCTGTGCTCTCTCATGCCCCCTGATGGCCTGAAACAACACCGCACAAAAGAATTAGGCTTCAGGAGCCGGGAAATTGTTGCTCCATCTATAAAGAACTGGTGAGTGATTATGGACTGAACTGTGTCCCAGACGGAGCCTGTACCCCTGGCCTTACCTCCTGGGTGGATGTAGATGGAGCTGTTTAAACACAGGTGTAGTTCCTCTGTGGCCTTACCTCCTGGGTGGATGTAGGTGGAGCTGTTTAAACACAGGTGTAGTTCCTCTGTGGCCTTACCTCCTGGGTGGATGTAGATGGAGCTGTTTAAACACAGGTGTAGTTCCTCTGTGGCCTTACCTCCTGGGTGGATGTAGATGGAGCTGTTTAAACACAGGTGTAGTTCCTCTGTGGCCTTACCTCCTGGGTGGATGTAGATGGAGCTGTTTAAACACAGGTGTAGTTCCTCTGTGGCCTTACCTCCTGGGTGGATGTAGATGGAGCTGTTTAAACACAGGTGTAGTTCCTCTGTGGCCTTACCTCCTGGGTGGATGTAGATGGAGCTGTTTAAACACAGGTGTAGTTCCTCTGTGGCCTTACCTCCTGGGTGGATGTAGATGGAGCTGTTTAAACACAGGTGTAGTTCCTCTGTGGCCTTACCTCCTGGGTGGATGTAGATGGAGCTGTTTAAACACAGGTGTAGTTCCTCTGTGGCCTTACCTCCTGGGTGGATGTAGAGGGAGCTGTTTAAACACAGGTGTAGTTCCTCTGTGGCCTTACCTCCTGGGTGGATGTAGATGGAGCTGTTTAAACACAGGTGTAGTTCCTCTGTGGCCTTACCTCCTGGGTGGATGTAGATGGAGCTGTTTAAACACAGGTGTAGTTCCTCTGTGGCCTTACCTCCTGGGTGGATGTAGATGGAGCTGTTTAAACACAGGTGTAGTTCCTTTGTGGCCTTACCTCCTGGGTGATGTAGATGGAGCTGTTTAAACACAGGTGTAGTTCCTCTGTGGCCTTACCTCCTGGGTGGATGTAGATGGAGCTGTTTAAACACAGGTGTAGTTCCTCTGTGGTCTTACCTCCTGGGTGGATGTGGAGGGAGCTGTTTAAACACAGCTGTAGTTCCTCTGTGGCCTTACCTCCTGGGTGGATGTAGATGGAGCTGTTTAAACACAGGTGTAGTTCCTTTGTGGCCTTACCTCCTGGGTGGATGTAGATGGAGCTGTTTAAACACAGGTGTAGTTCCTCTGTGGCCTTACCTCCTGGGTGGATGTAGATGGAGCTGTTTAAACACAGCTGTAGTTCCTCTGTGGCCTTACCTCCTGGGTGGATGTAGATGGAGCTGTTTAAACACAGGTGTAGTTCCTTTGTGGCCTTACCTCCTGGGTGGATGTAGATGGAGCTGCTGGAGGTGAAGTTGTGGTTGAACACTTCCAGGATGTAAACACAGGTGTAGTTCCCTTTGTGGGCGCGGCCTACGTCAGTAAACAGGAAGTGGGCGGAGTGATTGAGGGCCGGCAGGGTGAGGTTGAGAGTGGGAGAGAGCAGCTGGAAGGAGCCTCCCGGGTACTGCGGCTCCACGGAGCATTTGACCCGGAAATGTGCCCCATCTTCACCCAGACCCCGCCCTCTCCCGGCGACGCCCAGTCACCCTCCTGTACCCGCGGCCCAAAGAGCTCGCCCTCTGCCCGAGGAGCCCACACCCCCTCAGACACAGACACCTCCGGGACGTTCAGCAGATCTGAGGAGCAGAGGTCACATTAACCAGAAACTCTTCATCATTTACCGAATATTTTTATCTCTGACGGTGAAGGACGTTTGAAAATCAACACAAATAATAATAATCTCCTGTTTGCATTTGTAACAGTGAAATATGAGCCTGAGCTGAAACAGTTACTGAACATTGTTGATGCTGTGGCCTGGAGCAGGACGTCAAATACAATGCAGTGAAAAGTTCTGATCTGTAGAACCAAAGGAGGATAAAAGTACAAAATGTCCTGATTCTTATTTGTCAAATATAGTGCGTAATGTTACAAAGTAAACAAATGTCTTGTGCATATATTTACAGAGGACTTGTCTGATGACGATGACATGAACAGACAGTAGAACGTTGTAGATTTGGATTTTGTACGGACTAAATGAAAATAGTGTTGTTCAAATCCTCCTGTGGACTGAATAAGTGGGTGAATACAGTAGTTGTGTCTCTGGTTGACGTCACCTGTAGTTTCATTGGTGATCAGTGGAGGATGTGGAGGTGCTGCCCTCCTCTGTTATGCACAGCACCCACTCACCTTGTTAACAATGAAACTGATATTGGGTTGTATCCATGTTTTGACAGATGTAAGCAAACATTCCCCTGAATACAACATGATTGTAGTTGGCGAAAACATAATTTTTTAGTACATTCAGGGGCGAGTAATTTGGTGGTTCGAATTAGTAGTTTGACGTCAAGACCCGAGCTGAGTGGCCGCGTGGTAACGTCGATTGGTGTGTCAGGCGAGAAGCTGTCTGAGATACACATTTATCTATTGACCCTTTTTGCCCTGTGAATTTGCTCGAACGAGATTCAATGGTACGATTGGGCCTGTGTCTCGTGTCAAACCCGGAGGGGTTACAAAGTGTGCATAAAGATAATTTGGCTTCGTATTGGATTTACATGGGAATGCACCCTCTTAGCAGGTTCCCCAAAACACACTTATGCATACAAATTGTGCCCAAGTCCTGAATGTGATAGAGTCATTGAACTCGTAAAAGAGCGAGTAAATCCTATGAATTCACAGCTTCTGGACAGTGGAGATTTGGTCTGTGTCAGCAGTGTTGCAAAAAGTGTCACATGTTTTGAAAACATGTGAAGACAAAATTGTGTCGATTGTGTGGTTTTTACATGTCACAAGCTGTGTCTCTAACATAGCGTAGTCTATGCCCGAGGCTGTGATGTGGGTCAAGGTTTAGGAATGTCTTGACGTGTGTGTGTGTGTGTGTGTGTGTGTGTGTGTGTGTGTGTGTGTGTGTGTGTGTGTGTGTTGAAGCTGGTGTTGTGTGTCTCGCAGCGCGTGTGCGTACCGCGCTCCTCTACAGCGCGCATGGTGTTACGCGCGTGACTTTCTTGGAGACTTTGAAGCAGCGAGGGGAGGGGTCAGAGTGCTCTCCCTGTGTTAAGTCTGCTGGTGTTGACAAGTGAAGGGAAAAGCTGATTATTATGGGCTTTGAAACAGGTGATGTCATTTCTAGGGCTGACGTCATCCTGCTGCGAGTTAATTGCAAATTACTTTATTATTGAGGCCCCTCTGGCGGCTGTTGTACATGGGGAGGAGTTAGACTGTCAAGTCTGTGGACTGTGTACAATGGACGCCAGAGGCTGGAAAGGCAGTTGTGGAGCTGAAAAATAGCTTTACAGTTTCCCAGACCAAAACAGGCCATTCACACAAACGGTGGATGGAAAAGGAGAGGTTCATGGTTTCTCTCCTGTTGCAAGATTTCGGGGGACGCCCCACCCTGTAGCTTATGTGATCCAATAGCAGCAGGCCTGTCCTGTCTGCCACGTGCGGTAGCTGCCGCTGAGAAGGCTTGCATCACGTGACTTTTTAGGCTACTCTTCTCTAACTCTGCTTGTGCCTCACGCTGTGTCTATAATCTTGCTAGAGCAGAAAACTTTGCATCTGTCACCTGCTCGCTGGCTATGCTATAATGCTGTGCTTATTGAACTTACGTTATTAGATATACGAAAAATGTCTTTACAGTAGTTTTTATGTGTACTGTTACTTCAACATAAACTACTGCAGTAGAAGTAAAAGTACTGTGTGATACTCTACGTGCAGTTAGTGGAAACAGTTACATAAAGTACTTGAGTAAAAGTAACTGAGTACTCCCCGCCTCGGCCAATGGGAGCAGAGGATTATCTGTGTCCTCCTCTAGGGGGCAGCACCACATTCACTGAACTGACTCTGAGCAGAGATTGTGAGAAGAAGAAACTCTGGATTTAAACCAACCTGAACAAATAACCTGGAGGAGGGAAGGAGATGAGCCACGATCGTAGATACAGCCTTTCACAGAGCTCTTCTTCACACAGTAAGTGCTGACGAACCACACGTTACTGTCAGACCCGTCTCTCACTTCTGTAGAAACAGGAGATCCACAGTCCAGGCCTCGACACACGGCGGCTGCAGATTCCAGGTCCCAGGGGCCAGAGCTATAGGAGGTCATCACTCGTCTCCACTCTCCTCTGAGCTCCGCCTCCACCGTCCCCTCACAGCGACTGGCCCCTCCCACCAGCCTCAGCGGCTCTGGACACAAACACAGGTGAGCCCCGCCCCTCTACATGCCCCGCCCCTGGCCCCGCCCCCTTACCTTTGCAGGTGAGGTTGAGAGTGGGGCAGGTCTCTGGGCCGGTCCTGGTCCGGTTACAGTCCATCAGCTTAGACTCGTTTCCCTCACAGTGGAACGTCTGCCCCAGAGGAGAGAGCGCCCCCTGGAGGAGAGGAGCCCCACAGCCCAGCTCCCTGCACAGCACCTCTGCCCCGCGACGGTCCAAGGCCCCCTCACAGACCCCGGCCCAGGACTGGGCCAAGGACTGGTCCTGGATCTGCAGAGATCCTGAACACAGGCTCCGCCCCCCGACCAGCCGCACCGAGTCTAAGATAAGATAAGCCTTTATTGATCTGACAATGGAGAAATTCACTGGTTACATTCAGCTCTCAGAAACACTCAGGCTGTGCAGGACACACAGGAAATGTGCAAACTCATAAACAGGAAATAGAGCTATTTTATATACAATGACCACAAACTGTAAGGGGCAAAAGTATAAACAGTATTATCAGTGCAGGTTTACATAGTGCGTATGAAGATCACAGTCTGAGCCGCTCTGCAGTAAGTCTCTCCTTTATGTAGTAAAGGTCAGTAATGTTTCAGTGTCTCTGATGTGGGTCTGTGCAGAGCGGCGCCGTCAGCAGGAAATAACAAACTATTACCTTTAACTTCAATCAATCAAATCAAACTTTATTTCTATTCACTTTATTCCGGAAGTTCTCGTGGGCGTGGCCATGAATTGGCCCCGCCCCTTCACTCGTATTAGTTACACAGGACTGGAGACGGTTCTACTCGGACACAAAGCCGTTTTTATCCCGCGCAGAGAAACAGTGCAGTGTCGACTTGTTGATGCAAATGAACATTTGACACAAATCAATCGACTCGACATCAGATTTTAGACACAAACATTTCCCCTCGTTCTCCGCTGAATGAACGGACTTCACGCTCTACAGGAAGTCACTACAAAGGAAGTGCTGAGACAAAAAGAGGTCAAAGTGGGCGGGGCCTCTTTAGAAACACTAAACTATTACATCCTAAACTCTTTACTTTGACATTGACCTGGATTGCAGATGTTTCCAGCTGTTGTCGACCATCACCCACATTTAGGTCAAAGGTTAAATCTAATGTGTATTTGAACCTTTCTGTGACCCAGCGGAGGCTTTGGTGATTTGAGCCTTTACTTCCCATCCTGACGGCCTGTAGGGAGGGCGGGGCCATAAATCCAATTAATACCATTAATTCCTGCTTTTGAAAACAGACCATGTGGAAAATAAGGGTAAAATGGCGTCCGTGGCTCCATGTCCGCCTCACGGCCGATCCAGCAGCTTTTCATTTCATTAGCGACTGTTTTTCCACCTCGGAGCGTGGAACACGTTCTCTGTTAGAGCTGGGGATCCGTTTGAGTTAAGTTTCTCTTTGCATTTGGTACAGCGACTGAACAGCTGTGAACAACATGATCACGCTCACATCAGAGCTCAGAGCAAATGGACTTGGATCAATGAAGGACCGAGAGGAGAGAACGAGGCGTGTGCTTCAAAGACACACATGTGACCTGCTGAATATCGCCCTGTTCACCCTCTGTGTTTCTTTAACACGTGCTTTAAAATGAGGAAACACAAATAATCATCTCCTATTTCCAACAGTGAAATATGAGCCTGAGCTGCAACAGTTACTGAACATTGTTGATGCTGTGGCCTGGAGCAGGACGTCAAATACAATGCAGTGAAAAGTTCTGATCTGTAGAACCAAAGGAGGATAAAAGTACAAAATGTCCTGATTCTTATTTGTCAAATATAGTGCGTAATGTTACAAAGTAAACAAATGTCTTGTGCATATATTTACAGAGGACTTGTCTGATGACGATGACATGAACAGACAGTAGAACGTTGTAGATTTGGATTTTGTACGGACTAAATGAAAATAGTGTTGTTCAAATCCTCCTGTGGACTGAATAAGTGGGTGAATACAGTAGTTGTGTCTCTGGTTGACGTCACCTGTAGTTTCATTGGTGATCAGTGGAGGATGTGGAGGTGCTGCTATAGCTGTGTTTTTAAACTCACCGTGTCATTGTTATGTTTTGTATTATTGTTGCTTTTATTGTGTCCCTCTGAGTCTGTAATAAAGTTGAATAGAATTGATATTGAGGAGCAGATGATGCTCTGAATAAGTCGTCCTCCTTTGAGACTTTTACGCACGAGTTTGAACACATTTCTGTTCAGATCAGGTTTAGTTTAGCTCCGTTTATCCTGCAGTCTCACATTATTTCCCAACATAAATAATAGCTTTATATCTCTTTAAACGCCTTAAACATGTGTCAAATGAGAGATGAATGAATGAAGAGTAAAAACAGCTCATGACAGATTATTTATGAGCCTGTCCTTCAAAATGACAGAGAAATGATCCCGAGCAAAAGGTCATGTGACTAAACTGACCAATGGGCCGGGGCCTCAGTATTCACTGGAATAAGAGTCAGGCTGCTTTAAAATCATTTCACTCAAAGTACATTTAAAAGTACTGACCCAAACAGCTACTGCAGTAAAAGTACATAAGTACTAATACTCGAGTAACTGTTGGAGTAAAGTCTGATTCATGTTTGTTTCATGTTAATGAGACAAAACAACAAATAATGTTTCAAATAATAATCCATAAACTTTAGCCAAAGGAAAGTCATGTTAGATACAAATATATAAGATTGAAGTAGTTTTTTATGTGTACTGTTACTTCAACATAAACTACTGCAGTAGAAGTAAAAGTACTGTGTGATACTCTACGTGCAGTTAGTGGAAACAGTTACATAAAAGTACTTGAGTAAAAGTAACTGAGTACTCCCCGCCTCGGCCAATGGGAGCAGAGGATTATCTGTGTCCTCCTCTAGGGGGCAGCACCACATTCACTGAACTGACTCTGAGCAGAGATTGTGAGAAGAAGAAACTCTGGATTTAAACCAACCTGAACAAATAACCTGGAGGCGGGAATCAGATAAGTAATCAGGATCGTTGAGACAGTTTCTCACAGAGCTCTTCTTCACACAGTCAGGGCTGACGCCCCATGGTTGACTCCAGACAGACCCTCGTCTCTCTTCTGTAGAAACAGCAGATCCACAGTCCAGGTCTCGACACACGACGGCCGCCGCCTCCAGGTCCCAGAAAGAGGTCCACACTCGTCTCCACTCTCCTCTGAGCTCCGCCTCCACCGTCCCCTCACAGCGACTGGCCCCTCCCACCAGCCTCAGAGGCTCTGGACACAAACACAGGTGAGCCCCGCCCCTCTACAGGCCCCGCCCCTGGCCCTGCCCCTTACCTTTGCCGGCCCAGGACTGGGCCAAGGACTGTTCCTGAATCGGCAGAGATCCTGACCACAGGCTCCGCCCCCGACCAGCCGCACCGAGTCTAAGATAAGATAAGCCTTTATTGATCTGACAATGGAGAAATTCACTGGTTACATTCAGCTCTCAGAAACACTCAGGCTGTGCAGGACACACAGGAAATGTGCAAACTCAGAAACAGGAAATAGAGCTATTTTATATACAATGACCACAAACTTTAAAGGAACAGGCCACCATTTTTACATACTGAGATATGTTCTTACCTGAGCTTAGACGAGTTCTCCTGTACCTGTCTGGTCTTCACGTGTGCCGTCTGTGCTGTGTTTACATGACTGAAGGCACACGTGAAGACCAGACAGGTACAGATGAACTCGTCTAAGCTCAGGTAAGAACATATCTCAGTATGGAAAAACGGTGGCCTGTTCCTTTAAGAGAAAAAAAGTATAAACAGTAAAAAATAAAATAAACAGTATTAGCAGTGCAGATTTACATAGTGCGTATGAAGATCACAGTCTGAGCCGCTCTGCAGTAAGTCTCTCCTTTATGTAGTAAAGGTCAGTAATGTTTCAGTGTCTCTGATGTGGGTCTGTGCAGAGCGGCGCCGTCAGCAGGAAATAACAAACTATTACCTTTAACTTCAATCAATCAAATCAAACTTTATTTATATTGAAATTGAAGATGAGCATCAGTGGGCCCAGAGTTGTAGAAAAAAATCAGGTGCTCTTCGAGGACAAAAACACAGAGAACATGAAGGCAGTTCCTGAAACCAACTCTTGACCAGGCCCTTTTAAAAACTAAATCCATACAGAGATCACATTTGTTTAAGAAGAGATCAAGAATAAAGTGTAATAAAATGTTCCGCTCATTGCAATATACAAGTCTCACAAATGGAATCAAACGGATAATTAACAAAAATTGGGATGTTCTCCGCAGTGATTCCTCACTTTCCACTGTGTTCCAGGAACTGCTTTCATTTGCCATCAGCGTAAGGGAAGGGCCCTCCCCTTACTCTCAAAGATCAACTCGTCAGAAATGATCTGCCTGCCTCCAAGCCTAAGACTTTCTTCCCAAAACCAAAAGAACTTTCCAATGTGGTTCATGCAAACATTGCATAAACATTAACAAAACTACTTCCTTTGCCAACTTCACTGGATCCAGAACCTTCTTGTGCCGCCACTTTGCAAATTGCAATACCACCCATGTCATATATGAATAGGATTGTCCCTGTGGTTGTTTCTATGAGGGCATGACAAAAAGGAGACTGAAGGATCGACTTTCTGAACATAAATATGCAATTAGAACGAACAATCTCAATTACCCTAAGGCAAAACACTGGAACCTCGCCGGCCACACAAACATCAACCATTTGAGGGCGATGGTCATTGACGTGATCCCTCACAACATTCCAGGGGGGACAGGATAAGGTTGTTGGCCCAAAAGAAACCTTTTGGATCGACTGTTTACAGGCCACTAAGTACCCTGTTCTTAATGAAGACATAGATTTTTCTATAACCATTCGTTATACGTGTCTGTACTTTTTTCATGAGGTTGTTTCGTCTATGAGGTCAATGGGCTGTCATTTTTAATAAGTTTTACAAAAACTATAAAATCTAAAAATGTATAGTTTTTACATGTAGCCAAATTATAATGAATTAAATTACCTTATTAGCACACAATGGCCATTGTTGAACTAAAATTATAAGTCAGTACCTTGTAGTATCGTGAATTATATCTGATCCACCTAATAAAGTTAAACCATTCACCTTGTTCCAATTAAAAATATACAAACTAATTTTGTTAAGATCCCTTGTACATATATGGTGCTATTTATCATGTATTGCCCTTTTCCTATATGTTTTTAGACTAATCCGTGGTATGTTATTAACCAACAGAATCCATGTGCTGTTGAAAGTCATCTGTCATTTGTATTTCTATGTGTATTTTTGGGGTTATCCTATATTGACGGAGCATCACGTGATTACCTCATGTGATGCCCTTCTGCTATTTAACGCACCTGTTTGTGTTTCTTTTTAAATGACTTGCCCTGATGCGCTGGTGTCCCCTACTCATTAAAGTGCCTCGGACTAGGGTTGGGACGATGGATGATATCATCGTCCATTGTGATGGATGAGCAACATCACGATGGAGAGCCACCATCGTGATGCCACGCCCCCTCCTGTCAGAAACACGCACTGAACTTCTGTGGGCCTTGTAAACCTACAAACTTTGCAGGGATTGCACTGTAAATTAAATCTCGAATATAACTAATATGCACGCTAGTTTAAATAGCCTACCAGAAGCCCAAAGACATGATGTGTTAGCCGTAATTATTAAAATAAAGACGCAGCGCTGCTCTATTTCTGACGGGGCTCTCTCTCTCTCTCTCTCTAAAAGCAGCTACTGTTTAACACCGCGTGGTTTCGCTTTGCTTTTCGTACGGAATCAGTTTTAAAATGCCGCGATGAATCTCACATCGAAGCTGAGAGAGCATGGGTTTGGATGTTCTCACGAAGGACGGAGAGAGAAGAGAGAAGAGAGAAAGAGGCGGCGAGGTACGAGGCTACGAGCTCACGGACCGGGCGGCACGTAGAGCAGCTTCAATAATGTAGGCTACGCAAACTTCTAAATATTGTCCTGTTCACCCACTGTTTCTTAAAGGAGCTGTATCATGCTATTTTAGCCATTCCAATGTAAAGTATAGGCATTTATATGATATATTGTACCTCTATCACTATGGAGTACTCATTTTTGAGAGAAATATAAGTATTTTCTGGGGGTATTTTCCAAACCCGGAAGACAAGACGCTTCGATTCAGTTAACTCCGCCCCTCTCTCCGCTCATTCCACATTTACAGTATTCTAAATATAAATATCGCTGCAAAAAGTGAAGTTACTTCACATAATGCAGTTATAAGGAGTTGACATGTGCAACACAGTTTCATAAATGGCTAACACACACGCTAACACACATGCTAACACACACGCTAACACGCACGCTAACACACACGCTAACACACATGCTAACACACACGCTAACACGCGCGCTAACACGTGTTTTGATTGACTCACCACTCCGCCTGGCCTCCCCATCGGGTTATGGTCGCGTTGGTTATAAAAGTGAATCCACTTTGATTCTGGCCGAGGTTCACCAAGCATCCATCAGGTTGGTTGATAAAGTCGCTGAATCCCAGAAAGAAATTCCAACTTGTGGCGAGTGCACTCTTCTTTAGGAAGGTTGAATAGTCCTGTTCCTCTCGTAGCCAAACGCAAACCTGTGACATTATCGTTGGGTAAGAAAAAAGAACAGGCGTGTCCAGAGTAGGTTAGAAAGAGCTCAGTCTTCACAAACACTTCTGCTCGGATCCTCCGGGGGTGCGTTTGTTTAGCCTCCTGGGACAGCACGGACGCATCGGAGAGTTCCTTTTTTTTTTCTTTATTTCTCTCTTACAACAAAAATGAAAAAGCTGTTTTATAAATTAAAACCAGGCCGTAAGGCATTACATTACAGACGTAGAGCACTTCCGTTCCTTTGTGACGACACAACTGAACAGCTCAGTGGTTTACCAGGAGAGGGCGGAGCAGCTGCTCAGAGAGCAGGATTCAGGAGGATTACTGAGAACTGTGTGAACGAAGCCAAAAACCGCTCTGGGTGTTTTTGAGAAGGAAATAGCATAACATGGTTAAAAGCTCCAAAAGGTTGATTTTGCATGATATAGGACCTTTAAACATTACGTAATTGAGCAAATGCAAATAATAAGCTCTGAATTACAGCTGTATTAGTGTGATAAGAGCCTTGTTATTGAGGAGCAGATGACGCTCTGAATAAGAGTTTTAACACATTTCTGTTGCAAAATTCGTGTTCCATGACGCTGTTCAGATCATGTTTAGTTTAGACACATT
This sequence comes from Neogobius melanostomus, assembly GCA_007210695.1. NCBI lineage: Eukaryota > Metazoa > Chordata > Actinopteri > Gobiiformes > Gobiidae > Neogobius > Neogobius melanostomus. The sequence continues at coordinate 17,511 of VHKM01001304.1, read as the reverse complement.
TATCCTGCAACCTCATATTTTTCCTAACATAAATCAAATGCAGCCTATATATAGGCTATGTAAATGTCTTTAAAAATGCTTATAATGATAGTTGGACGATATCATCGTCCATCATGATGGTTCACTGTAAACATCATTAACTGCCAATTAAAAGGACATCGCCCAACCCTACCTCGGACATTTCTTTTTTTCTTAGTCTTTTTTTTTTCTCAAACTTTATTTCTATTCACTTTATTCCGGAAGTTCTCGTGGGCGTGGCCATGAATTGGCCCCGCCCCTTCACTCGTATTAGTTACACAGGACTGGAGACGGTTCTACTCGGACACAAAGCCGTTTTTATCCCGCGCAGAGAAACAGTGCAGTGTCGACTTGTTGATGCAAATGAACATTTGACACAAATCAATCGACTCGACGTCAGATTTTAGAATGAATGAATATCGCCCTGCTCGCCCTCTGTGTTGCTTTAACACGTGCTTTAAAATGAGGAAACACAAATAATCATCTCCTATTTCCAACAGTGAAATATGAGCCTGAGCTGCAACAGTTAAAGAGACACATTACAATTTTTGCTGAAACAGATTTTGGTAAAGATTGTTCCCAGTTTTCTTTAGTTTGTCCATTTGTGTGATATTTATAGTTTCACTTCCTTATTGGACACTGACAGGAAGTGACATAGAAGAAGGACAACAATTGTAAACTGTTGCCGTGCCGACCGTGTTAAGTCAATGGGAAATGAGTCGATTTTTTTTTTTTTAAATATTTAAAACAATACCATGTAACATTTGGCACGAGATTTTTCCAAGTCAAGATGATGTCAAAAAGTATCAAGCCAAACCAATAACAGAATATTGATAAGCAAACAGGCCAAAAGATAATAAGGTATAAATAAAATAAATAAAAAACACAAAATAATAATAATAAATGAGACAAAGGGCAATGGGAAAAGCACTAGACAGACTTTTCAACACTTCCGGTTCCGGTGCACGGTGGTTGCGCGAAGCTCTGTTTGTAGCGTTTGACATCTTGGATTACTTTGGATTATAAGAGACTTGGTTATGGATTTGGTTGCAGTAAAAGGAATATGGACATTTGCAGTAAAAGGAATATGGACATTTGCAGTGAAAGGAATATGGACATTTGCAGTGAAAGGAATATGGACATTTGCAGTGAAAGGAATATGGACATTTGCAGTAAAAGGAATATGGACATTTGCAAGTATTGACAAAGAACATCTGGAAGAGTGCGTTGTGAGAAGCTAGCTAGCTAGCTCTACAACAGCTAGCTGGCTGTCTCGCTAGACCAGCATTAACAACAGCCAGCCAGCCTGATGCCTATATCACCAAAAACTCGAGCTATGGAGGAGGTGGAGGATATTAAAAAAGCGCTGGACTTTCTCTCGAAGGACGTAGGTGATATAAAGGATAAACAGGACAAGATTCTGAAACTCGTGGAGGAAGTATCGGAGCTACGTGTGCGCATTGAGGAAAAAGACAAAAGGATATCCGTGTTGGGAAAAAAGGTGGAGGATCTAGAACAATATTCAAGACTGAATGATGTTATTGTGACTGGATTAAAAATTAGACCCCGCTCTTATGCACACGCTGTGGTGGCGGGCAGCGGGGGAGAGCAAAGCGAACTGGAGGTGAACTCTGCAGAGAAGCAGGTTGTGGATATTCTTGGGTCCAAGAACATACATGTGGACACGAATATGATTGAGGCCTGTCATCCTCTCCCCACGAGCAGCCAGCTGTGATCCTGAGGTTTGCTAATCGTAAACACAAGATCGCATTGATGAAGCAAGGAAACAAACTGAGAGGTACAAACGTTTTTCTGAATGATCACTTGACTAAAAGAAATGCGGACATTGCCAAAAAAGCCAGATTCTTGAGGAAACAAAACAAAATACAGAACACTTGGGTTATGAATTGTAAATATACATTAAACTTAATTGATCACCTGAAAACCCTAAAGTATTGGTCATAAGAGACATTGAAGAACTGAATAGGTATGAATGAATTCATTAGTGGGTCAATGAGATAATAATAAAAAAAACAAAAAACAAAAAAACTACTTGCAACTGTTTTTACTCATGCAATGACATCCAACCATACTTCATATGCTGCTGATGGCAGTGACCTAGGATTACAGCAAAGAATCTTGGACTGTGAGCTCTTAGAGCTGAAAACTTCAGAATACACCGAACATAATGCATTAGATTTGGAAGATCAGTTAGACCCAGATAACCTGTTCTTAACATCTAACGCAATTAATTGCAAATACCACACTGAGAATGAATTTAACAACTCTGTGAAATCAGAAGGGTTGCCATTGTTATTGCTATTGCTGTTTTGTTATTATCATCATTATTTTAACTTTAAACTTTAACTGTAACAGTCTAGGATTAATACCTAACAATCTATATATTATTCTTAGAATCAAACTTAAATAGATTCAGACAGCGGTATTGCTATTGATGCTGATGGTAATATAAAGGAATTAAATTCCTACAAGTAAAACATGCACATATCTATGTACTCCGCATTCAACATAACCCGTAGTACAGGGCAGACATGTGGGGACGGCAGCTCGAGGAAACCCTCTTCTGGCAGCAGACTCCTAACATTGTCTCTTTTAATGCATAGTATAGGACACTTAACAAATGATGGTCCGGTTGCTCGGGGGCTGCTCCCCTCTGGCAGCAGGTCCAGACACAGGAAAGAAAAAAGAAGAGCCCCGACTCCTCTTTAACACACATTATTAAGACTAATCTGGTTATCATGAGCATCAATCAGTCTGCGATTACTGTACCTTTCATGAATAAATGTGGAGTATGTCATGTATTACTCAAACACTTTGATACAGAGTAATGTTATATGGGCTGTAATGGTGATGGTGAATAACAGCAATACCAACATGGCAATAAAATAGGTATAGGAAACAAATTATTCAATTGTTATAAAGTGTAACATACTGTGAATTTTGACTTAATGTAATGCATTGTTGCATCTGTAACTATGTAACCAACTTAATTGTTAATCGTTTTGTAAGAAAATAAGAACTAAAACAGTGTTATTGTTGCAACCACATTATTATTTAAGTTTATGAACAGGGGTGGGAGTCAATAAGCTTGTCTTCTTCCCAATCCTTTTCGAGCTTGAGTGTTAAGTATTTTTTCTTTTATTGTATTTTTTCTGGCTTTTGTGCCTGTGTTGTGTGTTGTGGAGCTCGAAATAAAAAAATCAATCAATCAATGAATCAATCAATCAATCAATATTTGGAAAGTGTGATATGACTTTGTTCCTCATCATGTCAGCTTTCTTTGTTCTAAATGTCATTAATCTGTGACTCTGTCTGTGACCACAGCACTACTTTGAACAGAATCACAAAGCACTGTCTGAAGCCTGTCCCGTTAAAGTGGTTCCAACTGAAGGTCCCACTGGTAATGACCCAAGGTTTCCTCTAATGAAAGATCAGACTTTGGAAAAGCCTGGGGAGGGGTCTGGCTCCTGGACTCTTTTCAAAATGTTATATTTGTTTGTTTTTGAAATAAAGGACAGGTTTAAATGTGACTAAACTGAGCATTGAGTGGATTTATTCCCCGTCTTAACCTCAGCACATTTTCTCCAGTTTGGCTTTAACCAGATCCAAAAGCTTCAAGTGTCACAACAGCCACACAAATGAGACAAAAACGCAGCAAAAAGTCACAACAGTGCAACAAAAAGTGACAAAATGTAATGAGAAAGAAAGTGACGACAATGAGGCAAAAACGTGAGGAAAATGATCGATGAGTTTTGTAGGTCTTAGCTTTCAAATGCAGCGTTTCCCTGACCTTTGACCCCAGGCTGTTTTAAAATGTAAATCCAGTTTCTGCCCAAACTCATTTTTTATTTGGAAAATGAGCTCTTTTCTTTGTTAATCTTTTTATTTTTATTTTTGGCTATTGGTCATTAGGTTATTAAAAGCTAATTGAAAAGCCACAACTAATAAAGTTTGATATTTTCAAACTTTATTAGTTTTGTGCAGAACTGAAGTGCATTAACATAATCATGTGAACAAATGTTCATCTCTAATATTTTTCCAGCCGTCAAAAAGCCACTAATGGAACATAAGGGTTAAAGTCAGTCTACAGGAGAGGACACGGCTGTAGCAGAAAAAGGACAGCAGAGGGCAGCAGAGACCATGATATATGAGCCCAGAAACACTGCACTTTTAAAAGGAGCACTTACTTTGAAGTCAACTTTATTTCTACATCACATTTAAAAACAGAGCACTGCCCAAAGTGCAAACAAAGCACAAGAACTTTACTAAACGGAACAATCCAACAGAAATCTGCTACTAAAACAATCAACAAAATGTAAAACAGAACAAAACATGAAAAATGCAGCATCATCAAAATGTCCATTTGAGTTAAAGCCAAAGCAAAGAGGCAGCAGTATTAATGCAGATCTAAGTAGGACAAAAGCCTGATCTTACTTTAATGTTATTTTAGCAGTGAAATATTAGTATTGGCCCCTGAGACTATTTCAGATGGAGGAGGGGCCGTCATGTCCCGGACTTTGTGAATGGCAAAGAAATACTTGAAAGACAAATATTTGTTGGGATCAAAGTGGGACATTAAGCCTGAACTGAAGCTGATATACAGTGAGGAAAATAAGTATTTGAACACCCTGCTATTTTGCAAGTTCTCCCACTTAGAAATCATGGAGGGGTCTGAAATTGTCATCGTAGGTGCATGTCCACTGTGAGAGACATAATCTAAAAAAAAAAATCCAGAAATCACAATGTATGATTTTGTAACTATTTATTTGTATGATACAGCTGCAAATAAGTATTTGAACACCTGAGAAAATCAATGTTAATATTTGGTACAGTAGCCTTTGTTTGCAATTACAGAGGTCAAACGTTTCCTGTAGTTTTTCACCAGGTTTGCACACACTGCAGGAGGGATTTTGGCCCACTCCTCCACACAGATCTTCTCTAGATCAGTCAGGTTTCTGGGCTGTCGCTGAGAAACACGGAGTTTGAGCTCCCTCCAAAGATTCTCTATTGGGTTTAGGTCTGGAGACTGGCTAGGCCACGCCAGAACCTTGATATGCTTCTTACAGAGCCACTCCTTGGTTTCCTGGCTGTGTACTTCGGGTCATTGTCATGTTGGAAGACCCAGCCTCGACCCATCTTCAATGCTCTAACTGAGGGAAGGAGGTTGTTCCCCAAAATCTTGCAATACATGGCCCCGGTCATCCTCTCCTTAATACAGTGCAGTCGCCCTGTCCCATGTGCAGAAAAACACCCCCAAAGCATGATGCTGCCACCCCATGCTTCACAGTAGGGATGGTGTTCTTGGGATGGTACTCATCATTCTTCTTCCTCCAAACACGTTTAGTGGAATTATGACCAAAACATTCCATTTTGGTCTCATCTGACCACATGACTTTCTCCCATGACTCCTCTGGATCATCCAAATGGTCATTGGCAAACTTAAGACGGGCCTTGACATGTGCTGGTTTAAGCAGGGGAACCTTCCGTGCCATGCATGATTTCAAACCATGACGTCTTAGTGTATTACCACAGTAACCTTGGAAACGGTGGTCCAGCTCTTTTCAGGTCATTGACCAGCTCCCCCTGTGTAGTTCTGGGCTGATTTCTCACCTTTCTTAGGATCATTGAGACCCCACGAGGTGAGATCTGGCATGGAGCCCCAGTCCGAGGGAGATTGACAGTCATGTTAGCTTCTTCCATTTTCTAATGATTGCTCCAACAGTGGACCTTTTTTCACCAAGCTGCTTGGCAATTTCCCCGTAGCCCTTTCCAACCTTGTGGAGGTGTACAATTTTGTCTCTAGTGTCTTTGGACAGCTCTTTGGTCTTGGCCATGTTAGTAGTTGGATTCTTACTGATTGTATGGGGTGGACAGGTGTCTTTATGCAGCTAGCGACCTCAAACAGGTGCATCTAAATTTAGGATAATAATTGGAGGTGGACATTTTAAAGGCAGACTAACAGGTCTTTGAGGGTCAGAATTCTAGCTGATAGACAGGTGTTCAAATACTTATTTGCAGCTGTATCATACAAATAAATAGTTAAAAATCATACATTGTGATTTCTGGATTTTTTTTTTAGATTATGTCTCTCACAGTGGACATGCACCTACGATGACAATTTCAGACCCCTCCATGATTTCTAAGTGGGAGAACTTGCAAAATAGCAGGGTGTTCAAATACTTATTTTCCTCACTGTATATTTGAATGCAGGTTAGTCCGTGTTTGTTCTAACTTCCCCTGAGCCAATGAGCTGTGTGATTTAAAGCGTTTTTGTAATCACCATGGAGCTTGTTACAATATTAGCTTAAAGTCAATCTTTCCAAACAGAGCTGCATACAGAGATAGACAGAAACGGACTGCCATTCATACGAAGAGATGCTGTCAAAGTGACGACCAGTCCTTGTTCACATAGAGACGGTCCACGAAAGGCAATACTCTGATTTCCCCGACCTCCAAAAACAAAAACTGCACAATATGCCTAATACAAGAAAGAGCCCGGCGTCAACTGAGGAAGTTGACGAAATGAAAAAGACTCTTGACTTTCTCATTGAACAAATAGACACTGTGAAGACGCAGCAGAAAGAAATCCTGGCGCTGGTTGCGGAAGTGAGAACTTTACGCATGGCGAATGATGAGAAGGACAAGAAAATATCTGAATTAGAGTGCCGGATTGCAGATTTGGAACAGTATAGTCGAATAAACGATGTGATCATCACCGGGATTAAGATCAATCCCAGGTCGTATGCGAGAGCGGTGGCAGCGACCAGCGCTGGGGACCCCGGCGGTGAGATGGATGCGCGTTCCACGGAGCAGCAGGTGGCTGTCTTCCTTCAGTCGAAAGGGATTCGCTTTGACTGTGGGAACATCGAGGCTTGCCACACACTCCCGAAAAGGAACAACAGCGACAAGCAAGCAGTCATAATACGCTTTGCGAACAGAAACACAAGATTGCACTCCTGAAAGAAGGAAGGAAGCTCAAAGGCACGGATGTTTATATTAATGAGCATCTGACGAAGATTAACGCTGATATCGCAAAAAGAGCGCGTTACTTGAGGAAAATGAAGAAAATCCTGAACACATGGTCCATGAACTGTAAGGTATACATCAAGCTTAATGGCCCACCTGAAGAAGCTAAAGTGATGGTCGTGAGGAAAATTGAGGAACTGGATCAGTACTGTTAACTGTGACCAAGTGTGAAGGTAAAGACTCAACTGGACTCATGAACATACACCATGTCACAACTAGGACTCGATAATCTCACATCTGAAAAGATAAAAAATTTGACACTTTGGGTTAAGCAGCATGAGAATATGGAATTACAGGCATTTGAGTACACAGATTACAATGCACATGATGTGGAGAATAACATTGATCTGGACAATAATTTTTTCAATCACATCAATAATAACTGCTGTTATTATTCTGAGGAGAAATATGAGAGTATAAACAAGGATGAGAAATTTTCACTGATCCATATCAATGCTAGAAGCCTATATGCAAACTTTTCACAAATTAAATGTTACCTGAGTCAATTTACGCAACCCTTTAGTGTTATTGCAATTACCGAAACATGGATTAACCAGACAAGGATATGAATTTTGACCTTGAAGGTTATGAGTTTGTTCATTTGGATAGGGAAAATAAAGGTGGGGGAGGTGTGGGTCTATATGTGAGCAACAATCTCAAATTTCAAGTTATAGATAAATGTCACTTGCTGTAAACAACTTGGTTGAATGCATAACAGTTGAAATATATGATGAAAAACATAAGCATGCACTCATTAGTTGTATATATAGATCCCCGGGGTCTGGTATAGAACAATTTAAAGAATGGTTGAGAGAATGTACATAACAAATAACAAAACAGTCTTTATATGCGGAGATTTCAATATTGATTTGCTGAATACAAATAATAACAAAATGATAAATGATTTTATTAATACAATCTACAGCATGCATTTGTATCCAGTGATCACTAGACCAACACGAATAACATCTCACTGTGCAACTCTTCTGGATAATATTTTTACAAATAATTTGTCAAATCACTCAGTAAGTGGAATTTTACTGAGTGATATCAGTGACCACCTTCCGGTGTTTACTGTATATGACCATAATTACAGAGTGACTCAAAGATCTACACATAATAGGGAGTACAGTCGAGTTAGAACAGAGGCGTCTTTAGATGCATTTAAAAACGACTTAAAGATGAAAGCTGGGTGAGTGTCCTCAATGACAATGATGTAAACAGTGCTGACAATACATTTCTAGATATTTAAAAAAATTGTATGATAAAAATTGTCCAGTCCGATCAATATGGAAAAAATCTAAGTATAATGAATGTCCTTGGATGACGAAAGGTTTACAGAATGCGTGCAAAAGAAGAACATACTGTACAAAGCGTTCATAAGACTAAAAACAAAGGAATCGGAAATTAAGTATAAAACCTACAAAATAAGTTAAACATATTAAGGACTAGTAAAAAAGAATACTATGGTAGGCTGCTGCATAGGAACAAAGACAACATTAAGGAAATTTGGAAAATCTAAACAAAGGTAGATCACAAAGAGCTTTCCACATTTTTTTCATGTTGACAACAAAGACAACCGCAATATGAATGTTGTTGTTGAGAAACTAAATGAATATTTTGTGAACGTGGGTTCTGACTTGGCAGGCAAAATACCTGATTCAGGTCCACCAGAGGGGTGGAAGGAACATCTGACTGAACGTAATTTGAGTTCTATGTTTGTATCAATGGTAGAAGAAAATGAAATTATAGCAATAGTAAACAAATGTGCAAATAAGAGATCAAAAGACTGCGACGATATTGATATGTCAGTAATCAAAAGGTAATTGAGGGTATATCAAAACCACTAACATATATTTGTAATTTATCATTTAGGACGGGTACATTCCCTAATAAAATGAAAATCGCTAAAGTGATACCACTGTACAAATCAGGAGACAGACATACTTTGAATAATTATAGACCTGTTTCATTGTTACCGCAATTCTCCAAATTCTTGAAAAACATGTTTTAACCACATCCTAACTTTGTATTCTTCACTGTCTTTTTTTTTTTTTTTTTCACCAAACCTGAGCTATATGTTTTAACCCTCCTACTTTGACTCACTGTCTTCACCAAACCTGAGCTCTAATGTTTTTAACCACATCCTAACTTTGACTCACTGTCCTTCACCAAACCTGAGCTCATAATGTTTTAACCACATCCTAACTTTGACTCACTGTCCTTCACCAAACCTGAGCTCATAATGTTTTAACCACATCCTAACTTTGACTCACTGTCCTTCACCAAACCCTAGAGCTCATAATGTTTTAACCACATCCTAACTTTGACTCACTGTCCTTCACCAAACCAGAGCTCATAATGTTTTAACCACATCCTAACTTTGACTCACTGTCCTTCACCAAACCTGAGCTCATAATGGTTTTAACCACATCCTAACTTTGACTCACTGTCCTTCACCAAACCTGAGCTCATAATGTTTTAACCACATCCTAACTTTGACTCACTGTCCTTCACCAAACCAGAGCTCATAATGTTTTAACCACATCCTAACTTTGACTCACTGTCCTTCACCAAACCTGAGCTTCATATGTTTTTAACCACATCCTAATCTTTGACTCACTGTCCTTCACCAAACCTGAGCTCATAATGTTTTAACCACATCCTAACTTTGACTCACTGTCCTTCACCAAACCTGAGCTCATAATGTTTTAACCACATCCTAACTTTGACTCAATGTCCTTCACCAAACCTGAGCTATAATGTTTTAACCACATCCTAACTTTGACTCACTGTCCTTCACCTATGGAGGAATCACTGAACCTATGGAGATCAGAGTTACGGCGCTGGAGTCTGCAAACGAAAGTTTGTGTAAAGAGAACACGGACTTGAAAGAGAAAGCCGATCGCTTGGAGAATCATAGTCAGAAATACAATATCCGTATTCTTGGCTGACTCGAGATGTCGAGAAGGGAAACCAACAAGTTTCGTGTCCACTTTGCTTAATGAGATGTTCAAGGGTAAACTCCATCGCGCACCTGAAGTGGAAAATGCCCACCGAGTTGGACTTGTGGCTAAATCTGGACAGCGCGCAGTGATTGTAAGGATGCACAGGCTGGAAATGAAGAAGAGATTCTACAACAGGTAGCGTTCACGTGACATCACACATTCTAAAAAGCCTATAGTTTAAAATTGAGGTGGAGGGCAACTGAAAATTCCATGGCCGTAACCATAGTAACGCTCAAAATGCAGATTTCTAGTCTTAAATCATTGTTAATTTCTCTGTAATTACTGGGCCATTTCACATGAAACAAAAACTGTCACAAAGTTCAAAGTCATATCTTGCAGCACATATGAACATATGTCTAATTATTTCCTGATGTTGGCCAGTAGAAAGGACTTTCAGCCATAAATTCACATGTCAGGTTTGTGAATCCAATCACTGTCACATGATGATCAGAGAAAACATTGACGTTTTTTTTTAGGAAATTTCTTTCAAAAACTGTTTCTCTCCCATAGAGTTGTATTGGCACTGCTCCAACTGAAATAGAATTCTATAACGTGAACGCAACCTATTAGCCAAGAAAGAAAGCTGAGATTCGTGGAATGAAGCTGCGCATTTTTCCTGACTTTACTGCGGAGACGGCGAGGGCCAGGCGCGTTTCCGTGAGGTGAGGAACAAGCTGTGGAGCGCAGGAGTGAAACACGGGATCATTCATCAGCTACTTTGATTTTGACTTTTAAAGAAGAGACCATGAAGTTTACTGACCACCTAGCTGCAGAGACATTCTACAGACTGTGGTTGATCCGGAGATGCAAAGCACGAATGAACACTGATGGCAAAGCACGCAGGTATGGACATTGCTCATGTAACATAATAGTCTACAGATTATATTAGGTCTGCTTCTGAAGCTTGAAGTATATGCTTTCAGTATGTCGGTTTCAATTATATCAGTTCAAATGGTATTAGCTACTGAGATTAAGTGGTTGGTTGATTTATGAATTATGATTTAATAACCACAGAAGTTATGTATAAAATAGTAAGTTTGTCTGAGTTGGCTTAGCATCCTATTAGTTGTCGTTGACAAATGTTGGCAAAATGGAGGTGCATATGTGGGAATGTGTGTGTATGTGTGTCTTGTGTGTTTTGTGTGTTTTTTGTCTTTTGTGTTAATTTGATAGCTCTGCAATATGTTTCATTAGAAGTTATTATTTGTGTAAAATAAATAATGGTGATGAATAAATACTCTCAAATAAAGGATTAAAAATAGCTCATTTGAATATTAGTAGTTTGCGAAATAGATTCAGGATATTACTGGGATTCTAGGAAATATTTGCATATTTTGGCAATAATTGAAACGCATTTAGATGCGACTATAGACGACTCCCTTTTGCATGTAAATGGTTACCTATTATATAGATGTGACAGAATATAAATGGAGGAGGAGTGGCTTTTTATGTTCAGGATCAAATACCAGTAAACACTAGACAGGACCTCGGTTGTATTGGGGTTGAAGGTTGGTTGTGGTTGGAAGTGCAGTTACCACACTTGAAGCCTATTCTTGTTGGTTGTTGCTATAGGCCACCCAATGCGCAATTGTCTATTTAGATCGAAACTGTTATATGTTGGATAAAGCCTGTGATTTAAAGAAGGAGATTATTTTCTTGGTGACCTAAATATGATTGGAGTTTGAATAATTGCTCATTAAAAAATAAGTTGCAGTCTATAGCTGGTCACAAATCCACAAGAATTATGTATAAAACAGAGACATGCATAGATTTACTTTTTTACTAATGCAACAGATTTGTGTTCAAAAGCATTTCAATTTGTGTTGGCTTTAGTGATCATAATTTAATTGCATTAATAGAAAAACCAAAGTCCCATAACCAGGCAAGAAGATAATAATTAAACGGATTTTGAAGTATTTTCAATGAGGCTAGTTTTTGTGCTGATATGAGAAATATTGACTGGTCACAAGTATTATGGAAGTAGATCCTGATTTAGCTTTGGAGGTCTTTACAAATTTACTAACGCCAGTTGTTGACAAACATGCCCATTAAGACGAATGACAGTGAGAAATATTGCTTCTCCATGGTTAGATGCTGAACTTAAAGAATATATGAGGGAAAGAGATCAATTAAAGTCAGATGCAATCTCCTCAGGGGATAATGCATTATGGGAAAGGTATAAGCAGTTAAGAAATTATGTTACAAAATTAAACAGATCAAAAAAGAGGATCTATTACGAATATAACTTGAAGAAGTAAATTAGACAGGAATAAATTATGGAATACATTAAACCAATTAACAGGGCGGAGAGCTAAATCTGTACCAACATTCTTAGATGTGGGTGACACTTTTTTGACTAAACCTTCTGATATAGCGAATTATTTAGGAGATTATTTTATAAAGAAAGTTAAAATTTACAAAAAGACATGATTTCAAAGTCAAACCACGATTTATCTTTTAAGACAATTAAAGATAAATTATGCTTAATAATCATGTACATTTAAACTTGACTGAGTAAGTCTAAAGACGGTAGAAAGCATATTAAAGTCAATGAAAGATAAACCTTCAGTTCTGATGTCAAGTTATTAAAGATGGTTGCTGATGTAATTAATATGCCTATATGCTATATTATTAATCTAAGTTTAGAAAATGTGTTTTCCTGCTAACTGGAAAAAAGCTAAATTGTGCCTCTTCCAAAAAACAATAAGGAACCTTTTTCTGGGAATAATCAACCCAGTCTCACACGAAACTGTGACAATGTGACAGAGGTCCACACACCAAAATGTGAACTATTTCACACTTTAAGCTTTTTATTTGTGGAATAGTCGCAATTATTTCCTCCATCAATTTATATTGGAGTCACGTGACTAACAACTACTTCCGTCATTTGGAAATAAAAATGGTGGACTTTTGAATTTTTGTGGACAAAATGCAATATTATAGCTAATTTAGCCAGTTAATTGGCACATTTAATCAAACATCTAGCGAAAAATATCTAACTTTGAATCATTATTTTTTGTGTATTTGTATTGCACGTGCCTTGAATTTATGAGTTACATCGATTATTTGTGTCTCGCCTGCAAAAATGTGTAATTGTCGCAATTACACTTCTCTCCACTGCTCCTCTTGTATTGAAACACGAATTGTTTCCCCGTTTTATTTCCTATCAAAGGAAAAAAAACGCTGATGGTTCCTGAATTAACAAGCAAATGATAGTGTGTGACATTTCCAGAGATAGTTTTAAACATAATATTACAGTAGACAGCCACTTTAACAGTAAACCTGAAGAGTTTGCAGGTGCTTACACATGTCTCTCTGGTACTTCAGACCAGTCCAACGCCAATAAAAAGATTAATAAATTATAATATAATAGCGGTCAAGCCAATGTGCTGCGTGCCACGAGTTTGGCTCATGAGTTTGCTCAGCTGTGCGTAAACGTAGCGCGCGCAAGTAACCTACGGACACTTCAACAGTTTCTGAAGCACAGACCCCGTATTATGTCATTATTAACCACCAAATTTACGTTTAAACTGACAGGAGGGAACTCACCCTATAGATGTCAAGCCGAATGAGTCACTCAGCAGAGTCCTGCAGAAAAAGCCATCCTCACGTCCACTTCTAGTTGTTTCATATCCAAAACAGTGCTTTTCCAATGCTCCAATGCCAGCAGAGAGGCCTTACACCGCCACACATCAGCGTGCTCTAAGTCATCAATCCCACAAATGATGAACTGAATCCAACAACGTGATAGAGCCATTTAAGCAGAGTGGATATTAACAAAACAACACAGTTTCGCTCATAGCAGCTGTTCCAAACTCGTGCTTCATGTTGGGTCACGTGATCGATGTGCGTCACCATGGATACGCGCAACTTTAATTCCATATTTCTGTTCAAACCTGTCCATTTATACAGTGTTTATCAAAATCCAAACTTGGACGAGCGTTTAGACATCAAAATATGTAAAAATATAATTAAGCCGCAAGCGGCGATGTAGGCCCTCGCCCCTGGCGCAGCCCCCCCTTGCGACCCCCCCTTGCTACCGTTCCCTCTCGCCCTAAACCTGCTTTCCTGGCTCACACAAAACTGTAACTCTTGTCCTGCCACTTCTCGCTTGCTTTCGTTCAGTACCCGCTTACTCTTGCCCAGTATCTCTGATGCAGCCACTATTGCTTCAGAATGGCAAAAATAATAGGCTCTACCTACTTGGTTTTATTCTTGAGTTGTTTCAGCTCGATAGCAGTGGGCCCATGTACAACCAGGGAATAGCATTATAAAGTGTCAATACCATTGAATGGAACCTCTGCTCAAAGTACCAGCACACTATTACTGGCTCTAACACCATCCCAAGTTTGACTGATACTGGGTATTTTTCTTAAATCGCCGGGTGTGAAATATATGTCAGCAAGGCATTTTGGGAAATGAGTAATTTAGGTCATTTTTTGCCTTCCTTTTTTCATGTTCGACATTTCCCAGTTTTTCTATTGTTTTCCTCTTCCCATGTCTTTCTGTTAGTTGTGCGATATTTTAAACTATTCTTTCTTCCGTTTTATAAGTTGACTCATATGTGCCGATTGTATTGTTTTCCCCGTATTGCCAGTCCGTTCCAAACAAAAAATAAAAAAATAATAATGGTGACTTTTTGATACTAAGCAATCGTGCAACAAAGACCGCGCACAGATCTCTGAGCTATAAATTGATGCATGCGTGCCTAATGTGCGTACTACTTTCTTAATCAGTGGTCCAATGGGAGTACTCGAGGGAAAAGGAATCGCGAAAGGCCTTGTGGTCCCACAATGATTTCAATGAAACAAAAGAAAAATTGTTTCTGTTTCTTAGTACATGTTTACTGTAAATTCATTCCAGTTGATCAATACCTCATAGATACATATTTACTTGTTAAATGGGTGTGTTTTCTTTCCTATGTGTATTCTGTAAGAGGCATAACTTATACAAATGGGGTCCGATGATTACGTGCAATTGGTGGCCGGCCAAAAGTTTGGGAACCCTGCCTCTAACATGAGAGGGAATTACGTGGTTGGTTCCCGCCGCCGTTGAGGAATGAGGGTACAATTTAGGTCTATTTCTCCCGCCTCCTCTGCTTGATTGTTTATCGTACACCGTCCTTTTTCCTTCAACGTATTATTTCCTCTGTGTGTCCCCATTCTTGTGTAGTACCACTATTTTGAAACTGGTCTTTCTGTATTAAGTGGATTAATAAATTTTAATAAAAGAAAACAAAAATCATCAGTTTTGGGTTTGAACCAGCATCTGATGCAAAACCTCATCTTCAATGAGCTGACAAGCACAGTACTTTACAACCGAAATCTGCAGAATATTTACGAACTGCTTCGCTCATGTGTCTGGCTTTGAACATGTGTGGTCATTTCCCCGTTGTTAATGATGTGGCTATGGGATGCTAGGTGCTACTTCATCGTAGCCGCATACGAGTCACTTCGTGTCCAAAACGAATTGGCTAGAATGGTGCGTGCTTTGTTCCCAATTGCTGTAACAACAGATATATCAATAAACGTTATAAGTTACTACCCTTTCTATTGCGGACGGAAACGGAAGGGAGTGGCTTAAATTAACGGTAAGTGATATCTACAGTGAGAATTAATTTAAGTGCGGGTAGCGCCGTATTGCGGCTAACGTTAGCAATAAGGCTACCTGTTGCTGTTCGGATGGGTGGGCACATAAATAATCGGATTATGTATTATATTTAAGAGATAAAATTGCATTTACATAGTTCTAATGGACTGGTTTTAAATTTCTATTTATGAACAACTAGCTAGTTATTTATTAATAGTATTATTGTGAGATATAGAACTCAATTACAAACCAACATTTTCCTGGAATATGACGAGATTAATTACGAGATATACGTATTTTTACAATGATAGTCGTTTACAAGTCCTTTTTTTAGATTTATCGTTGATCAACTTGACAAGATAAGTCATATTTACATTTACATTTTTTGGAATGAGCCGATTACACATATAAATTTCGAACTATTATGTAATATCCAGTTAGCCAACATTGTGTTGCTTTGTGGAAACAAGAGAAGAATAAGAGCGATAAAGGTTTGCACATGGAAAAATCTACTTTTTTTGTTTATCGCCACAGAGTTCTTTATGTATGTTCTTTTCTTTTATCCAGGCTAATATCTCCCTAACTAACAAGTCATTTGGGTCTGTGGATCGCCATTTTTCCACATCGGAAGCAGGGGCCACCACGTTGCCTGGAATGAGGAAGAGCTTTTCCTTCACATCAGCGCCAGCGACAACGGGCAAAAGAAATGCTCTGCGACTGGAGAGGACGAAAGGGGAGCGTGAACAGGCCAATGTCACCTTGGGCCCTGCTTCAAGAAGACCCAAATAGTTCAAGTTTTTGGTGCTCAAATGGAATGATGATGTAAGAAAAGAAATGCAAACTGAAGAAAATGGAGAAACAAACAAACGTTTTCATTTTAGTCAAATATTCCTCCTCACCAGACCATAGTCACTATTACAATCTGGCTGCAGATCGCTGCACACAGTTTTATTTTTGGAACCCTTCTTTTCCAAAATGTTGATCTTACAGTATCCTGTTATTGATCGTCCAACAAATGCCCTTAATCGATTAAGCTTGCTTCTTGACTTTGATGTAACTTCGACTGAGGCGTCTTGTTTACCTTTCAATGTGCGTTAACTGCTGCCGGCACAGTCACCACTCTGCTTATCACCATCTCCGTGCCCTGTATGAACATTTTGATATATGTCGGCAATGTGGAAAACAGAATTCCTTCCAGATTCAAGAACAACTCCTCCATTGCTTCAGCTATTTCAATTCGTCGGATGTGCCGACTTATGAATAGCTGATGTTCAACACTATAATGTGCTGAACCCAAAGTTCTTTGTACATCATTACAAGGAGGATACACGTTAAGCTTGTTGGTGTGGACATAATGATTCAATACCTTCGCCTGGACCTTGTATGGTGGAAGCACACTAGGACAATTAGCAATAGACGCGGACTCGGATGACGTACTTCAATAAAAGCGTGAACTGGTGATTGGGTACGGCTCTCGAACTATTGTGACATTTACTAGCAGGGTTTCAACTGATACATCCTACATTCCTGTCAAGACAGTTCACATGGGAAATCAACCACAACTGACTATTGCCAGTGCAATGAGTTCATTGTGGATGGTCCATTTCCGCGCTTGATACATGTTCATTTGTTCACACCATTTACCTACCAGTTAAAAGCTTGCAATACAGTACTGAAAGTGTTGACATGTTTCTCTCACAAATTACGGACCCATTCTCGTAATAGCAGTTGAATTCCTTCATGTTTCACATGCATCCATCAGCATTGAATTTTCTTTACTGTATTCCATATGAACTGTATCATGTGTTTTTTACTTGCTAATCATTCCTTTTAACTCAATGTTATATTT
>VHKM01001303.1:0-59326 GCA_007210695.1 Neogobius melanostomus | reverse complement strand
GGGTCTGGTTCGACTTGTTCTGGCTTGGTACGGTCTGTTCGGATCTTGGTCTGGGCCCCGTCTGGGGCTGGTTCGGGTCGTCCGGGTCTCGGTCTGGGTTCGGGTTCGTCTTGGTTTGGGTACTGTCTGCGTCTTTGTTCCTGCTTGAAACTGCTGAAACCTTGAAAATGCCTTGGAAACGGTTGAAAAATTCCCCATTTAGTTGTTGTATATAGTCTCTTATTGTGAAAAGCCCATTAGTTGTATATAGTGCTTTATGTGAAAAACCCTATTAAGTTGTATTAATAGTGCTTAACTTGTGAAAATCCCTATTAGTTGTATTATACGTGCTTTTATTGTGAAAATCCCTTTTTTAGTTGTAGTATAGTGCTTTTTATTGTGAAAATCCCATTTAAGTTGTATCATAGGTGATTTTATTTTGAAAATCCCCATTTAGTTTGTATTAATGAATGCTTTAAGTGTGAATCCCCATTTAGTTGTATTAAGTGGCTTATTGTGCATCCTATTAAGTTGCATATACTTTGCTTTACATTAAAAAGCCTATTCAGTGCAATTAATACGTTTTACATGTAAAAATTCCCTATGTTGCATTATACTGCTTTTACGTGTAAAAAGCCCATATAAGTTGCATTATAGCTGCTTTACTTTAAAAAATCCCTATTAAAGTTGCATTATATCAAACCTGTTACAATTAAAAATACCCTCATTAAGTTCCATTATAACTGTTTTACATTAAAAATCCCTATTAAGCTGCATTAAACGTTTACATGAAAAATCCCTATTAAGTTGCATTAAATACTCTTACATTAAACCAAATATCCCATAAGTGGCATTAACTGTTTACTGTAAAAATCCCTATTAAGTGCAATAACTGCTTTACTGTAAAAATCCCCTATTAAGTTCATTTAACGCTTACATGTAAAATACCCTAATAAGTTGCATTATAACTGCTTTACGTGTAAATAATCCCTATACAGTTGCATTATACTGGCTTTAACATGTAAAAATCCCTATTAATGGTATTATATGCTTTTTGTGAAAAATCCCAATTAGTTATTAATAGTGCTGTTTATGTGAAATCCCCATTAAAGTTGTATTATAAGTGCTTTTATTGTGAAAATCCCTATTAAGTTGTATATAGTGCTTTTATGTGAAAAAATCCCTATTTTGTTGAGTATTATTAACTGCTGTATTGTGAAAATCCCAATAACGTGTTGTATTATCAGTGCTTATTGTGAAAATCCCCATTTAGATTGTAATATAGTGCTTATAATATAAAAATCCTATTTAGTGGCATAATGCTTTTATTGTGAAATCCCCCATTTAGTTGTATGTATAGTGCTTTAATATACAAAAAATCCCTATTTAGTTGCATAGTACTTCTTTACATGCAAAAATCCCAATAAAGTAGCATAATTGTGTTGCAATTTGCAAAAAAAATCCCTATTGTTGCAGAAATCTGGTCGTGGTGCGGGCCTGGGGGTCTGGTCTTGGTTCGGGTCGGGTCTGTGTCTTGGTGCGTCTTGGGTCGGCGTCTTAGTCTGGTCTTGATCGGGTCTGTGGGTTGGGTCCCCTTGTCTGGTTCGGTCGTGGTCGTGTCTGGTTGCCGTCTTGGTTCGGTCTTGGTCGGTATGGCGGTCTGTTGGGTCTCCAAGTGGGCTTAAACAGGTCGGGTCGGTCTTGGTTTGGGTCTTGTTCAGCGTCTGGCTGTTCGGGTTGGTCTGTCTTGGTTCAGGTTCTTGTTTGGGGTTCTTGGTCTGGTCAGGGTTGGGTCTTGGTTCGGGTATTGGGTCGAGGATTGGTCCTGAGTCTTGGTCTGGGTCTGGTTCTTTGCTCGGGTCTGGTCTGGGTCTGGTCTTGGTTCGGGCCTAGGTCTGGTTTGGTTTGGGTCTTGGGTGTCGGCACTTGGTCTGGGTCTCGGTTCGGGTCTGGTTCGGTCTGCTGGGTCTTGTCCCTGTCCTGAAACTGCTGAATCCTGATAACCCTGAATCCTTGAAACGGTGAAATCCTTGAAACTCCTGAAATCGCTTGAAACACCTGAAGATCCTGAAACTGTTTGAACCGTGAAACTTCGAAATCCTTGAAACTTGTTGAAATCTGTGAAACTTCCCGAAATCCCTTAAAACTGCTGAAGGTCAATCTCCATGGTGACGCCAGGGAAATGACTGTTCCTGAACTGCTGCAAAGTCCTTGGTTCAAACTGCTTAAGTTCCTTGAAACTCCTGAAATTCTTGAAACGCTGAAGTTCCTTGAAACGTTGAAACCTTGAAATTCTCAAATCCTAACTTGAAACCTGTAAACATCCTGAATCTTTGAAACTTATTGAAAACCTTGAAACTCCGAAATCCTTATAAACGTTGAAAATCCTTGAACATTGTGAAGACCGTTGAAAACTCCTGAAATCAGAAACTGTCAAATCCTGAAATTGTTGAAACGCTTGAAACTCCGTGAAATCCTGAACGTTCAAATCCTTGAAATTTTGAAACCTTGAAACTCCTGAAATCCTTGAAACGCTGAAAATGCTTTAGCTGTAGAAATGCTGAAAAGGCCGAATGTGCCGAAGTCCTATTAAAAAGCATGGCCTATTAAAATGAATGGCAAATTTCTCAAACAAATGTGGCAGAATTCCAAGCCCGTAGAAAAAGAAACGAAAAAACTGCAGTAAATCTATTTTTTCTGGAAAACGACAAGTTGAGGAAGCTGAACATAAGCACAAACTGCACAGAAAATTGCAGGAAAATATGAAAAAAAATCGCTGAAAAACGTGAATAGCGAAGCCCCATTAAAGTACAATAGGAAAAAATGACCGATATTGGCCAGATTGCGAAAACGGAAATCGCTGCAATTCCGCAAAAGTAATGCGCAGAATTCTCTGAACAGCTGAACGTTTTGATGTATAATTGTTGAAATTGAGCTGAAACGTGAAAGCTGTGAAACTGCTGCAAAAACTGAAAAAAATATAAGTATAGCATAATAACTAGAAATGCTTGCAATGGTGAAGCCATGCGATTGACTGACGAATAGTTCATAACGGCAGAACGTTATCTGAAAAATACCTGAAAAGCGACTGTGAAAAATGCTTAAACCTGAACTCCTGAAATCCTTGAAACTGGAAATCCTTGAAACTGTTGAGACCTTGAAACTCCTGAAATCCCTTGAAACTGTTGAAACCTGAAACTACGTTCAAACCTTGAAACTCTAAAATCCGGAAACTCCTAAAATCCTTGAAAACTGTTGAAACCTTAAACACTGAAATCTTGAAACGTTGAAACTTGAAACTCCTGAATTCTTGAAACTGTTGAAAACTCACTGAAATCCTTGAAACTCCCTGAATTCTTGTAAACTGTCGGAATATCCTTGGAAACTCCTGAAATATGAAAGTAGTCCTTTGAAACTGTTTAAATTGCCCACACGCCGCTGAGACATAATTATTTCCAGTAACATGGCAACACTGGTCTGGACTTGGCCTGGCTTCATGTGGTCGCCTCGATCGATTTGGTCCAGTAACTAGGCAACTGTAGCCTGGACTTGGCCTGGCTTTCTGTGTTCGCCTCGATCTGATTGGTTCCGGTACTATGGGAGCCGGTTGGACTTAGCCCAGCTTCTATGTTGCCCTTGATCGCTTGGTTCTGTAACTATGGCAAATTGGTCTGTCTTGGTTGGCTCTGGCCATGATCTGGTTCGGGTCTTGCTTGGCTTGGTCAGGTCTAGTTGGATCTGGTCTCGGCTGGGTCTTGGTCGGGTCTTCGTTTGGGTCTTGGTCTGGTCTAGTAATTGATCTCGGTCTTGGTCTGGTCTTGGTTCGTGTCTGGTTTGGGTCTTGGTCTGGGTCTTGGTTTCGGGTCTTGGTTCGGGTCTCGGTCTGGGTTTGGGTTTCGGTCTTGGTTGCAGGCTCCTGGTCTGGGTCTTTGTCCTGTCTTGAACTGCTGAAAATCCTTGAAAGGTCCTGAACAGGTTGAAAATCCCCATTTAGTTTTGTATTATAGTTCTTTATTGGTAAAATCCCCAATTAGTGTATTATAGCTGCTTTTAATGTGAAAATCCCTAATTAGTTGATAAGTGCTTTTATTGTGAAAATCCCTATAATTTATTATACTGCTTTAATGTGAAAATCCCAATTTAGTTGTATTATGTGCTTATTGTGAAAATCCCTATTAAGTGATATACTGCTTTTATGTGAAAATCCAATTTATTGTATTATAGTGCTTTTATGTAAAATCCCCATTAGTGTATTATATAATGCTTTTATTGTGAAAATCCCATTATAGTGTATTAAAGTGCTTTAATTGTAAACAATCCCTATTAAGTTGTATTATACTGAGCTTTAGTGAAAAATCCCCATTTAGTGTATTAAGTGCTTTTATGTGAAAATCCCATATTGTATTAATACGCGTGCTTTTATGAAAAATCCCCATTTAGGTATTATAGTGCTTTTATTGTGAAAATCCCCATTTAGTTGTAGTATTGGTGCTTAGGTGAAAATCCCCATTAGTGTATAATGTTTTATTGTGGAAAATCCCCATTTAGTTTGTATTAAGTGCTTTTATTGGAAAATCCCCATTAGTTGTATTATATTGCTTTTAATTGTGAAAATCACCATTTAGTTGATAATAGTGCTTTTATGTGAAAATCCTATTAGTTGTATAACGCTTTTATGTGAAAACCCAATTAGTTGTAATATAGTGCTTTTATTGTGAAAACCCCATTTAATTTGTCATATAGCGTGCTTTTATGTGAAAATCCCTATTAGTTGTATTAAGTGCTTATTTGTGAAAATCCGATAAGGTGTAATACTGCTTTATTGTGAAATCCCTATTTAGTCTTGATATAGTGCTTTAAGTGAACATCCCCTATTAGTGTATTAACGTGCTTTTATGGAAAAATCCCCATATAGTTTATATTAGTGCTTAAGGAAAATCCCAATTATTGTATTATAGTGCTTTATTGTGAAAATCCTATAGATTGTATTATACTGCTTTTATTGGAAAATCCCATTTAGTGTAATAGGCTTTTATGTGAAAATCCCCACTTATTGTATTAATAGTCTTTATATACAAAAAAATCCCATTTAGTGCAAATACTTCTTACATGCAAAAAATCCCAAAAAAATGCAATAATGGTTGTAATTGAAAAAAAATCCTATTTGTGCAGAAAACTGTCGGTCTTGGTGCGGGCTTGGTCTGGCTGGTTCAGGTATCGTGGTCTGTGTCCCTTGGTTTGCGTCTTTGCTCTGGTCTTGGTTCGTTTAGTCTGGTCTTGTGATCGGGTCTTGGTTGCGGTTTTGGTCTTGTCTTGGTTCGTGGTCTGGGTCTGCGCTTCTGGTCGGGTCTGGTCTGGTCACGGCTTGGCTGGTTTTAGAGGTCTCGAGATGCGGCAGCTTATATCAAGGCTGGGTCGGTCCTTGGTATGAGCGGGTTCAGGTCTGGTCTTGGTTCGGTTTTGGTCTGGTCTTGGTTCAGGTCTTGGTTGGGGTCTTTGGTCTGGTCAGGGTTTGGGTCTTGGTTTGGGTATTGGTCTGTGCTTTCGTGCGTCTGGTCTGGCTTCTGCTCGGGTCGACTCTGGCTAGGATCTTGTTCGGGTGCTAGGTCCTGGTTGGCGTTGGGTCATGAGTTTTTGGTCTTGGTCTGGGTCCCGGTCTGGGTCTTGGTTCGGGTCTTGGTCTGGGTCTCGGTCTTGTCTTGGTTCGGGTCTTGGTCTGGGTCTTGTCCCTGTCCTTGAGGAACTGCCGCGAAAGTCCTGTGAAACTCCTGCAAATCCACTTCGAATAACTGTGAATTCCTGAAACTTCCCCGCAAAGAATTAGAAACTGCTGAAGTCAATCTCCATGGCTGACGCCATGGAGATTACTGTCCTTAAACTGCTGAAGTCCTTTGTTTCAAACTGCTTAGTCCTTGACACTCCTGAAGAAATCTGAAAAGCCTGCGAAGTCCTTGAAACTGTTGAAAACCTGAACTCCTGAAATCCTTAAATCAGTCTGTATGAAATAATATCTGCACCTGAAACCCTGAAATCTTTGGAACTATGAAACCTTGAAACTCCTAAATCCTTATAACTGTTGAAATCTTCAAATTGTTGATACCCTTGAAACTCCTGAAATCCTTGAAACGTTCAAATCCTGAAACCTTGTTGAAAACCTTGAAATCCTGAAACGAAATGTTGAAACCTTTGACAAGCTCCTGAAATCCTTCAAACTATGAAACCTGAAAACTCCTGAATCCTTAAACTGTGAATCTTGAAAATTGTTGAAACCTTGAAACTCCTGAAACCTGAAACTGTTCAAATCCTGAAAACTTGGAAAACCCTTGAAACTCCATGAAATGACCTGAAATGTTGAAACCTTGAAACTCCTGAAATCCTTGAAACGCTGAAATGGCTAGCTGTAAGAAATGGCTAAAGGCCTGAAATGCCTGAAGTCCTATTAAAATGCATGGGCCGACTTAAGAGAATGGCAGAATTGCTCAAACAAATGAATGGCAAGAATTCCCAGCCCGTAGAAAAAATTAAACGGAAACCGCAGAACCTCTAATTTTTCCTTAAACCACTGACAAAGTTGCGGAAGCTGAACATGCACAAACTGCTGAAATTGCAGAAAATGGAAAAAAATGCTGAAAAACGGCAATACCCCGAAGCCCCATTATAGTCAATGGACAAAAATCGACCGATTTGGCCGATTGCGGAAAAACCCGGAAAACGCTAAATCCAAAGTAATCGCAACGAAGTTCTCTGAACATGGCTGACGTTTGATGTATAACTTGTTGAAATTGCTGAAACTGGAAAGCTGTGAAAGCTCTGCAAAACTGGAAAAAAATATAAGTATAATAATAATAATAATAAAATAATATTAAAAAAGAACATGAAAACCAATTATTGACGCGAAGATTCCGCAGTCAATCAATAATAACAGAATGTGCAATGGCTGCGCCATTGCGATTGACTGCGGAAACAGATTCTAATGCAGAAATTACCTGAAAATCCTGAATGCTTGAAACTGTTAAATACTTGAAACATCTTTGAAACCCTGGAGTCCTAAACAACTCCTGATATCCTTGAAACCGAAACCTTGAAACTCCTAAAATCCTTAAAACTCCTGTTAATCCTTGAAACTGTTGAAACCTTGAAACTCCCAAAGTCCTTGAATGTTGAAACGCATCAACCCTACATGCATAAATCACTGACAGACTTAACTGCCAGAAAGTCTATTAAAGTCTATGAAAGCTCCCCCCCCCATACAAATGAATGGGTACAATAGCAAGAAGATAAAACTGGAGAGCGCCGCAAAATGGATTTTCCTGTGGAAAAGTAAACTAAAAAGCATAAAACCATAAAGATTGCAGAAGCCCCATTGTAAGAATTGCAGCCGTTTGTGAAAATCCCGTAAATTGATAGAATCCCAAAAGTAAAGAACATTCTCCAAACACGTGAACGTTTTGAATGTAAACTTGCGTAAATCGTAGAAACTGTGAAACTTTACTAAGAAGTAATGTGGAAGAATCATGTATTTATATTAAGACAAGCAATGAAACAAAAAGGCATAATGGAGCACGTAACAGTAAATGTATACATATGGTATCTAGTAGTATTTTCCATTCATAACAAACATTTGAAGGGTAGACACTAACAAAAAGAAAGAAAAAAAACACACAAAAAACAGAGAAACTGTATCAGATGATAGTCACATTATGAAAAAATAATAAAGTAATAATAAACAATTGACGTGTAAAAATGTAACAAAACAACAGACCCTTATGCATTTGCACAAATAAGAATTTCATGAAGTGTAAGTACACAAAAACTAAAATAGATTAAATGTACACATACCTAAACTGAGCAATGCTATGAGCCCAAAGCATGAGATCGACTGAGTACCCGAACATCCTGAATGACCAGGTTATTCCATCAACAGGTTTCTTTTTCCCTGATGGCCCTGAGACATTATTTTCACAAATGGATCAGCCACAGAGTCCAGATCTTATCCTTACTGAGAATCTTTGGATGTTCTGGAGAAGCTCAATGGTCACACTCTCCCATCCTCAATACAAGACTTTATGAAAAATGAATGCAGCACTGGATCATTTAACACTTAAGAAGCTTATCAAACAATGCCACAAACAATGGAGCTGTAAAGGAGTTCAACCAAATGTTACTGTTTCACCTTTTTCTGTTCAGACAGTGTAAAATAAAATGGGTACAAAATCCCCTGGGGAGGGATTTCCTACCCAACTGTCCACTACAAATATTAAAGGCCCTATACCTGGCTCTTTTTTGTCCCTCTCTTCTTGTTTTGTTTTTTTGCAGGTTATTTTTCCCCTTGAGAGTATGTTGTAAACTTAGTAATTTGTGAAAATAGTTAATGTTCTGTATAGTCAACCCAAATAGTCAATATTGACAAAAAGGGGGTACCTTTACTATATTGACTCTGAAAGAGTCACATTTTGACTAAAAACGGTACAAATTCGGTAGCAATTAGCAATTAACTGAACCAATCCAGAGTCAGCTACTGCAGTGGAACACTGTCTGCAAAGAAATATGAAATACAATGATTATGCACTTTAATTAGTTATTAAATGCTAGAAATGTAATTTTGCAATATTGTTATTATTCATGAAAATGATGTTCTGTTGAAGCATAATTTTGATTTGTAAATAAATAGCAGTATACTGTCAGACTGCAGCTGGTGAGGATGAGGCAGGACGAATATCCCATCCCACAAGAAGGCTAAGGGACTTTCCATAAATGTATATTTAATCCCCTACTAACTTGACCCTAAACAAACACAAAACTATTAGGGAAGTGACATGTATTTGTGTCACTATAAAACATGAAATTGCTGTATGTTATTAAAAGAAATAGGTATAAAATATTTCAGGGAGAGAAGTTAGCACCAGCTGACACCCACAATATAAAAAGTGACAAACAACAACATCAATGTGTCATAAACAGATATAATATACTCCTATAAGCAGCAACAGAAATACATGCATGTTTCTGTAAAAGTTCATAACTAATAGTTCTGTAGGGATTGAGAATAGAGATCTAGTTAACCTCTGAACCCCGCCTTAACCGAGTGCATTTTCACTTCAGCTTTACTCAAGTCTAAAAACTTCTTACAGCTGCACGTTGTCGTCAATTTTTTGTCATGTTTTGTCGCTTCTTTGTTGCGTTTTTGTAACTTTAATGTCGCTATTTGTACGCTTTTTTGTCACGTTTTTGTTGTGTTTTCAACCTCATTTATGTCTCGTTTTGTTGTTTGTTTCAAGAAACCTTTAGTTTGGGTAATGCCTGGTTACCTGGATAATAACTGAAGGCTGTGAAGGTGGGCTTAAGAGGTTGAAGAAAAGTACACAACTTGTACTAGTACAAACAGCATAGTAAAAGTTAACAAAATATATAAAATGACATTTTTGTGGCTACTGTCGACTCCCAGACTTCTGACAGCAGTTCACAAACCTTGTTTCCACTATTTCAAGGCCCTGTTTCACCTGTGTGGCATAAACCACAGATGACACCAAGTTGTTCACGGTGTTGTTAATGGGACTGCTCCAGAATCCACCTCTTGCTGACAGAAATGCAGCTTTAAGACAAAGTTACTGTGACTGGGCCAGCTCCAGGACATAGAGGAGCTGATCGACTGTTGTCTCTGGTTGGTTTGGGAGACAGCAAGCCTTCGGAGCTGAAAACAGTCTTCTTGGAGTTTCTGCTGATACAGTGACTCTGTAAAAGAATGTACATTTGCATTGGCTCTATCAAAGCCTCACATGTACCATAGAAAATAAATAAATTAAATGATTATGAAATAAAGCTGTTTACCTTAATCACTGCTGTCAATCTGACCATCTGTGCTCAGCTTCATGGTGCAGCACATACAGTATGACCTTCTTCTAAAAAAATATATGAATGTATTTAGTGACTTCAGAGAAATATAAACTAATTTTAATGTTGCTCTACCTTTTCCTGCTGTTAATAATGATCACGAACAGCTGTTTAGGGCCATTGTAGACACTCGAGACAGTATTCACGTCCAACAGCGGTTCATTCACAGGGTTCACATGTGTTTCCTCTTTCAGTAAAGCAAGCTAACAAAGAGGCTACCAGCAGAAAAGAGAACAGATCAAATATATCAGACAACAATACATCATTGTTGTTAGGGAAAATAAATGAGTCAAGCTACCTTGCTCTCTGTGGATAGCACCACGTTTGATAGCAGTATTGCCTTTACCAGTGGCGGAGCAGAACTAGCGTCTTGAGCAGGTGAAGCATTGGAGCAGATGGAGCAGGTGGAAGGATGGAGCACGTACAGCATCTGGAACAGTCCAGGGTTCATCCTCTGTTTCTCCCCTTTCAGTCATACAAGCAAACCAAGCAGCTACCTACAGGAAACATCAATATTAGCTATATCATAAATACATAGTCATTGTAATTACAAATCTACCTTCTCATGCTCTCTGTGAAGTTGTTGATGGTCAACATCAGGTTCAGTAGCAGTATCTGGAGGTGGAGGAGATGGCGCTGTGGAGCAGGTGGAGGAGATGGCTGTGGAGCAGGTGGAGGAGATGGCTGTGGAGCAGGTGGAGGAAATGGCTGTGGAGCAGGTGGAGGAAATGGCTGTGGAGCAGGTGGAGGAGATGGCTGTGGAGCAGGTGGAGGAGATGGCGCTGTGGAGCAGGTGCAGCTGGTAAACAGGTGGAGTTGTGGAAGTAGAGCTGGTAAACAGGTGGAGTTGTGGAAGTAGAGCTGGTAAACAGGTGGAGTTGTGGAAGTAGAGCTGGTAAACAGGTGGAGTTGTGGAAGAGAAGGCTGTGGTTGAAGAGTCATAATGTAGGGGATTCTAACAATGTTTTTTGAATGTTCAATCAGTCAATCAATCTTATTATATAGCACCTTAACAACATCTAAAAGATGCACGAGGTGCTTACAGACAATAAAAATAAAACAACACAAACTAAGAAAAGACAGGTGGCAGGATTAGGTGTCAAATGCTGGTCTGAATGTTAATAACAAAATAATTAATAACAATACTCGTAAAAAACAAAACAAAAACAACAAAACAGGAAAACGTTTTCTTTGCCATGTCAAAAAGTGACATCAGTGGTGTGGGTGTCAGCTGGTGCACAACAAGTTAAATAAATCAAAATGAGTGTCCGGTGTGGGACACTTTGGCCTCTGCATGCATCAGCCATAGGCCTGTTTCACACAGTACTGCATTAGTCATAGAACTTAAATCTTGGCCAGGACATTCTTGAAAAGACATTTTTAATCTCATTGAGTTTTTATGCTGGATAAATGAAAGACAAATAAATAAAAATTAAATAACTTGACGCTTAAATCATATATTCATACAATTACATTTAAAGGTTGGATATTTACTATTGTAAAGTCTACAGTTTACTGCTGCAGTGGGACAGTGTCTACTAATATAAAATACAATTGATTAGGCGCTATAATTAAATAAATTACTAAACATTATACAGTTTTATAATGAACTGAAGTAATGTCATTAATTGGGATGATTATAAATTGGGAAATATAAACTTAGTTTGTTAATAAAAAGAAACACACTGTCACACTGCAGATGGGTGAGGATGAGGCGTCCTGTGTGAAACAGGCCCAACCTCATCCCACCCAGATGCATGCAGAGGCCAAAGGACTTTCCCATATGTTTTTAAAAAGCCCCTACAGGCATGCCCCTAATGCCTGCAGGGGCTTAAAAACACATGGGAAAATTATCACTAATAATTAAATAATTTAATTATTAGTGATAATGATATTTTTAGCTTTAGAATAAAAAAGAAGTAATGGGTGAGGATGAGGTGTCCTGTGTGAAACAGGTCAGACCTCATCCCACCCAGATACAGGGGCCAATGGACTTTCCCATATGTTTTTTTAAAGCCCTACATGCATGCCCCAATGCATGCAGGGGCTTAAAAACATATGGGAAAATTACCATTACATATGATTCATACTGAGACTATGTTCAGTATGAATCACATGGACAAATGTCAATCAATAGAAATTATTGTGTAAACCAGTGTCTCATTACAAACTTTATGAAGCTGTTTCTCCGTATTAACAATATTAACCTGTTTCTCCGTATTAACAATATGAACCTGTTTCTCAGTATCAACTATAACCTGAACCTGTGAGTCATTAAAAACAATTAAATATATATACAAAGATATATTACTATTCAGAGTATAAATTGAACATCAATAACACCTGGAAACCATTTCTTGCATGGAACACAAGCCCTCTGCATACAATAACCCTTAGACCAGTTTCACACAGTTTTACATGATTACAATACTGAGTTTCTGTTAATCAACTCTACAAAGCACATGATTGGTAATAATTCATATTAAGACATTTGTTCCAGTACCAAATTCAAAGAAAATTAAGAACATGATTGTATCAGTATATTCACAATATAAAACTACTTCTTACCTCTATTTAACCAGGATAAAATTCATTGAGATTAAAAATCCATTTGTCATTATTTTATAATGTAAATTTAAACCCACAATATGTCAAATTGCAGATGAGGTATCTTGTGTGAAACTGGCCTAATCCCAATCCGCCCAATTGAATGCAGAGGTCTACAGCTGCTGTGTGGACCCCTACTGACATGACCCTCCCACACACCACCTGCAGATGTCTGTAGGGTCCACCAGCTGTGGACCTGTGTCCATGCATTGTCTATAAACCTGTAAAAAATATATATTCTTACTGCAGTGCTTCTTTAAATCCTTATAACCTGCATCACCTGAAGCTCTTCCTGAAATACAGACTTTTTGTGAAAATATGATTAGGTTGTATTAAAAACATACCATGTGCTAAAAACAGATCATGATCATTTATGGAATGGAAATAACACAGAACACAGGGCTATGATAGCTATAGTAAGTGCGCAACACACCTGAATGGGTACACAGCTGTGGTCGTGAGATGTAAATGGCATCCAGGAGGGTATGTCTGTCCGTGGTAGCAGCAGTGATCAGTTGTCCATATCCTCTTGACTCAACATCTCCATGATTGGCTTTGTTCCATAAAAAAGAAGATTTTCATTAAAATCACCACAGACTAGGATTGGCTGAATGTCCAACATCTCGAGGCTCTCAAAAGGGCTGTGAGGTTTTTCAGGAAAGAAGTGACACTGTAGGTGGGCGGCCTGTAAACAGTCACAATCAATGCACAGAACGGAGCCTCAACCTGTACAACCACAAACTCCAGATCAGTAACATTATGCACGTAACGAACTTCATGAGCAACAATGTGATTCTTTACGTAAATCGCAACTCCACCACCCTCTTTGTTGGCCATTTCACTGGTTTGCGTATATGAAACGTGTCTGCTGCGTTCATACATTGTGTAGCCGTCTAGATGAAGAGCAGGGGCAACAAAGCACTGCAGTCTGGTCTCTGTAAAACATAAAACATCTGAAAGACACAGCTCATGATGACTCTGGATGTCTTGTATATGAGAGGGTAAGCCTTGAGTGTTGTGATGGATTACTGAGAATGTGGTGTCTCTGTCCAGTGTTTGTGACACATGGTAAAACGGCATGATGTGATCCAAGTTTGCTGTAGGCATGTTGTTTAGAGCCTCTGTAACATGTGGATTAGCATAAAGTTTGGACTCATCCAAGTGAATAATGCGTAAACCACTGAGAGAAGTGACTCTGCTCAGAGCGACATAGCCCATTCCAGGATCAAATATTCGATTCAAAGATACCACAGCTGATGATGTAGTCAAACCTTGGACCTTGTGTATTGTACAAGCATAAGCCAACTTAATCGGAACTGTCTGCGCACACAGCTATTTTCAGTCTCTTCACACCTCTCCACATACACCAAACCAGATTTGCTGCTTGAGCTTTTCTTATCGAGATCAAGTCCCAACCTCTCAACATGTGTTGGATTTGTAGAGGAATACACAATGGCGGCTAGTTTAGCAAAGCTCCATTCACCAGACCCTCAGAGAGATTAATGTTTCTGGTCAGCATAACAGGGGCACCAACTGCAAGTTCCAGTTGGCATCTAATCCACTAAATTCTGCTTTAAAAGGTTGGACTGTAGCTCCATTCTGCCAGTTGAGCTTCTTTTTTGTAATCGTCTGCTTTGACAGTGATGACATCATCGTGCAACTGAGCCAAAGTCTGAGGTTGTGTGCCTTAACAAATCTATGCGTAGAAAAAAGGTGCAGTACATTATTAGGACAATCTTCAGGTTCAGTGACAGCCTGTGAGAGTAATGCTCTGTCAGCCTCTGATAACTCTTGTGCTTTTTCTTTCACTCTGATGCGATTCAACATTTCAGCAAACGCTACATCATCTTTCTGTCTCATGATCTCAGTGAGAGTTACCATCTTAAAGTTGTCTCTCCATAGCCTCAGATTTGCATAGATGCACAAAGGATCTCCGTATACTGGTGGTAACTGATAAAATCACCAACTGCAATAACTGAGATTCCTCCAAATGGTTTTTTACTGCCTTTGATTTGCACGAGTCGATGATTCACACATTCAAATATGTCTAAAGACACCATGGATATTTCATCAATGATAAGAATCTCAGCATCCATAAGCTCAGCTCGCATTTCATCCAACTTGTTCCCAAGTCCATCTTTTCCGTGTTTTTTGAAGTTTCTGGTAGTTTAACAGTGTATGAAGCGTTGTGCCACAAATATTGAAAGCTGCAGTTCCAGTGAATGATGCCAGCAGGACAGTTGGCCTTGATGGGTCTGACTCAAACGCATGTCTTTCAACTTTAGACAGTATTTCTGAAGCCTCAGCATGGATGCTTTGATAAGATGAGATTTTCCAGTTCCAGCCCCACATTTATGTACAAAAAGAACGGTTCTGGATTTTGTTTCTCTACTCGTTCAATGCACCAGTCTCTTACATAATAAAACACAGAAGCCTGCATCTGATTGAGACTCTGATACAACTGCTGTCTGTAAGCATGATCCAGTTTTGGAGGTTCCATTATGATGTGGCATGTCTGACCTTTGACTGACGCATAAGATCTGGGTCATTCTCTTGGACATCATCATCATCATCTCTGTCTTGCCTCTCCGCTAAACATTCAAGTCTCTCTCTTTCTGATTCAGGAGCAAGGTTGCACCATGCATCAACCATTTCACCATTCTTTTCCAGATTGCTACAGCATCATCTACAGCTCGACCAATTTCTCATACTTTTGTAAGTTTTCATCCACGATCTCTTTCACAGCAACAACTTCATCTGCGTAGGGTAACCTCACACAACCGCCTTCGTAGAATGATTTGAAAGTTGGAAATCCTGGAGGTTTTAGCTGAAATTCTCCACGGTGGGGTAAATATGCGGTCAAGAGAGTGCGATAAAACTCTACAGGTTCTTTAAAGGTGACCAGCGCTTGTATCTGAATATATGATTTTCCTCAGCTTCTTCACGTATCCCAAACCGTTGAGCAGTGGCTTCACATCTTTTCCGTTTATTTCCTTGCCATAAACAAATCTGTACTGGGACATAAAGTCACCAAAGCTCATCTCTTCAAACTCTTGCGTTTCAGGTCGTGCTCTATATTTCTCCAAAGGATTTGTCATCCAGATATCATCATCTTCACACTCTTCCAATTGTGACATGGGTCTGCTCATTTTAACACTTGTGTCTGTTGGCATGAAATCAACTTTTCGGGTGCACCCTTTTAAACGTAATCCACAAGCTCTGGCCACACATTCCTGAGCGCTCACTTCTCTGCTTTGGAATAAGCCTGCATAACCTCCTTCATCTCATCACTTTCATTCAGTTTTTCTTTGCCTATATCTTCACAACAGAATTCAAATGTTCACTTAGTCCAGCCTCTGACTTTGAAATATAGCCACAGATGTACTGTATACAGGGATAAACTCCGGTAACTGGTTGTATGTCCATGTTTGCTCTCCATGCTTTCAATAGTTGGACATTGTGATTGTTTACCCAAACATCTTTCGGCTCACGCTTGTACAAAACCTTAGGGGACTTGGTCATGCCATGCAAACATTGTTCATATTCCTCCATATTCATTTCACATTTGCTCAAAACCTCTCTGTTTTCTGACAAGTGCTTTGGGTTTATGCAGTAAGGTCTTGAATGACTTGAGCTTTTTCATGGATTTTTTGGACACTTTTTCACAATTTTCAGGTCTTGTGACCATGGTCTCTTCACAGGACACTGTGGAAAACCAAACCTGCAGCCTTTATTGTTGGTGATATGAATGTTCTTGTATGATTTTTGCTGTGCATTTGAACTTCGCACACCAGTTTGTACAGTTCAGGATCTTTCTCTGGATCGGGAAGTTTAGCTGAAATATATTTGTCAACAATCTCACAGAATTTCTGCTCATCCTCAATGTCAATTTGTCATCGGTCCATATCAGTCCATGTACGTGCGGAGTTCCGCGGGCTTGAAATTCGATTCTGTAAAAGTAATCTTTCACTTTACCAAGTGGTTGGGCAGGAGAGTTGATCAGATATTTGAATAAACCCTCCACACGCTTGTCAAACATTCTCATTGTCGTTACTGCGTTACTCTTGAGAATTTCAGTCTTTGTTTCCCAGTCAAGGTCGTCAAAGTTTACTATTTCACCTTGTTGTGCTTTTATTGCTTCAACAAACTCAGGCCAGTGGCTTAGTTCAGCTGCTGAGAACGACACAAAGTATGTGGGCTTATCGAGGGTTCGAACGATTGCATACAAGTCCAGCTTAGTTTTATGATGGTAAGGCGGAGTTCCTCTGAGTGTTATCATAAATCTTAAAACATCCCTGTGGCTGATGAGCCGTTCAACCTCCTTTTGGTCTCTCAACATTGCGGCGGTTATTTTGTGTCCAGCTCTTGTGAATGGTTTGGCTTTGCGTAGCTGTAATGCTCATATTTGACCGTGCCATGTATATTTCAATCACATATTGAGCCATGAATAAGTACTCAGTGTCACTGGCAAATCTGTTATCAACATGAAACAGCCTGCATTTGAAATACTTGCTGGGAGTCAGTTTAATAGGTCTCTTTGCATCAAACGTGTTCACACCGGTTGGAAACTGTACTGGAAAGGCTTTGGATTCAAGATTTGGTATTTTGAAGAAACTAACTGGGCTGTTTTTCTCGGCAGGTGCAATGCAGTATGCAGAGTCATTGTGACACAAAACCTCGTCTGAAATGTCAAGCGGCTGAAGACATGATTCAAAAGCAACTCCACCACGTGGCTTATCTGCTTCATCATCTCCCTGCTGTGTTTCATTGTCATTATTGTCATTGTTATTTGACTCTCTGTCATCTCATGGTTATCGTGTTCACTGTCCATCTCATTAATGTGATCATGTGACTCTGTTTCCATGTCATTGTCATCCACTTCACTGTAACTCTCGACATGAGTGTTTGATTTATTGTCCTCTTTACTTGGCTCAGCTTCCATCTCAACATCCAAATCACTGTTCATCTCAACTTGATGATCTGATTCAATCTCCATTTCATGCTCAACACAATCATTTGATGCAGATTTCTCATCACACAGTGCATCTTTCTCAAAAGCATCAAGCTCCATTAAATCTGCGTCATTAAAATCACTGTCTCTCATTTCATCACTGTCACTGTCCGGTTGGAGTGTGGGGTCACATAATCCTTGATCATGATTGATTTAATATCCTGGTAACATGGACTCATCTCCTTCAGTACCTCCAAAGCTCTGACGACTCGTGGCCAGTTTACAGTCTGCATAATGTAATGTCCTTTATAAGACTGCTTTCTCTTTATTTGATCCGTATGGTCTGAGACTGTCCTATAACTCGGGGCAAAGTGTTTACAACTTCCTCAACCTCAGAGGGAACAAGGACCACATTTCCGTGAATAGCTTTCTGTTTTCCTTTAGGGAGAATCACTACTCTTTGAAATGAAATGACTTTTTCACCATGTGTCTTTCTGCGGTGTTTAAAACAGACAACTCAGGGGGAATATCCACTAGTTCCAGGTTATTCGCTGCAGCGAGAGCAGGCATGGATCCTCTCTTTAGGTAATTATGGCAAGTGTGACAAATCCACTCAGACTTCCTCTCCTCAGGTACATTACATGATTGTTTAAGGCACTCATTGTCACAAATGTGAACATATCGACCTGTTAAACACCTTTCAACCACGTGAGGATTTATTTTGTAAAGTGACCTCTTGCAGCGCTTGACTTGGTTTTCAAATGAAGCTTTAAAACAGACAGTGCAAACATACGTCGGATAGCTTTTACAATGAGCTCTGAAAGCATTTAAAGACTTGGCCCAGAGTCGATCTTTCTTTGTTTCCTTTTTCTCACTCTGTCTTACTTTGCACGATTCAATACGTTGTCTGTTCATCTCTCTGTATTTCCTCTTTATGTTAGTTGCACACCTCATTTTGCCAAGTATGTGTGATTCATAACTGTCTTGGTACTTCAAGCGCATCATTTCCCTCATAACAGACTTGTGCCTTTGTCTAAAAGCTTCATTCTCTGCATATCGCTGTCTTATATGTGCTTTATGTTTCTGTTTGAAAATAGGACTCATTCTGTATTTATTCTGAATGTACTTCCTTTGTCTAAGTTTGAAGTCTGCATCATCTCGATATTTATCTGAATGTACTTCCTTTGTCTAAGTTTGAAGTCTGCATCATCTCGATATTTATTCTGAATGTACTTCCTTTGTCTAAGTTTGAAGTCTGCATCATTTCGATATTTATTCTGAATGTACTTCCTTTGTCTCGTTTGAAGTCTAGATCCTCTTTATATCTTTTCTGAATGTACTTCCTTCGTTTTATTTTGAAGTCTGCATCCTCTTCACATCTATTCTGAATGTATTTCCTTTGTCTCTGTTTGATACTTTGATCAGTTGAGTACTTCAGTTTGCTATAATTCCTCACTTTCTCTCTGAAAGCTGCGTCACTATGGTAACGTTTAAGAGTGTTTTCAACCTTTTGTCTGTATTTTCTTTTGTTTCCTCACTTTCAGATTCTTTTTTTTTTTTTGCTGTAACAATTTCTTCATATATTTTCGCCTTTCATGTTTGACCTTTTACTCACATCTATGTCACTAACAGTTAAAACACTTGCTCGTACTGTTTTAGAAACACATGGGCCAGTAGTTTCATCAGTGCTTAAAGAACCAATGTGGGGTTTCTGTTGTTCAGTAGAGTCTTTGAAAACAGGCTGATCTTGGCCAGCAACGTTTGTAACATGTGACTGGGTTTCATTAGCTGTAGAGGAGCTGGCCTTACACACAGTCAGGTCTACATGAGCAATGACTCCTTCATTATCTGCTGGTTTGCATGATGACATAGACTTACTGCAGCTTGCAGCTGGTTGTGATTCTGAAGTATGTTGTAAAGGATCTGGCACATGTTTGATCACGGAAACAGGTTGTGCTGGAGGAGCAGTTGTTATCAAAGGTGTCAAAGGTTCACTCGAGAAAATGACAGGGACAAGATCATATTGCTGTCCACCTTTTGTTTTTATTTTGTTGTGAAAGTCTATAATTCTGTCAATCATTTTGCTCAGTTGTGTAAACTTAATCATCACTGCCTTGTTACCATGAGGAAAGCCACTGGCATCTCTCGAATGTGGATCAAAAATACCAAAGCGACCACTGTTATCTCTGAACACAGCTATTGTTAAGCTGGACATTATCAATAATGCATACTGGTGTTCATTACGTAGACAGTTCAGTCTTTCTTTGAGCGCAGGGTAAGCAGGATTTCGAACACGTTTGAAATATCCGCACAATGCTGTGTACATGTGGAGTTGATGCGCGTGTGTTTTTCCCTGAAGAATTTCTTCATCTACATCTTCAGCTGCCAAGAAACCGTTACGCCTTTTATCAGGTAATCTGTTATTGATTTTGTGATACAGTTGATCTCCTCTGTCCAAAATTAAATCCAAATCCCCGGTGGTCAGGTTTCATTTTCACTAAGAAAAGCGAGAAACGCAGCAGAATTAGCAGTACACTGTCTGTTTGGTATTCTGTATCTCCGATTGTTCTGAGAATGAGACGCTTGGACATATACCTCCTCTGGAAAATGTCTCTGTGTTTGATTCATTGTGGCAGTCACACTTGAAGATACTCCAGCATTCACTTTGACATTAACTGGTGGTTTGCATGAGGGCATAGACTTACTGCAGCTGGCATTCGGTTCTGATTCAGAATTATTTTGTGAAGGATTTGACGTATGTTTGATCATGGAAACAGGTTGCACTGGAGGAGCAGTTTTTATTAAGGTTCGCTCAAGAAAATGAATTGGACGAGCTCATACTGAGAACTGCCTTTTGTTCCAATATGGTTGTGAATGGCTACAATTCTGTCAATCATTTGTTCAATTGTCTGAATTTGATCATCACTGCAGTGTCTGCATTGTTACCGCGACAGAAGCCTCTTTTGTCTCTTGCATGAGGGTCGAAGAATCCGTATCTACCACTGTTATCTCTGAAGACAGCTATTGTTAAACCATGCATTATCAACAGCGCATACTGTACTTCATTACGTAGACAGGTCAGTCTTTCTTTGAGCGCAGGGCAAGCAGGATTTGGATCTTTGAAACGTCCACTCACTGATGTCCTCATGATGAGTTCATGTGTATGTGTTTTCCTTGGACAAACTCTCCATTTACATCATCAGCTGCCAGGCAACTAAATTACCTTTTAATTTGTACTTGTTTGTTTGATAGACAGCATCTCCTGTGTCCAAAATCAAATTCAAATCACTTGTGGTCAGGTTTTCATTTTCGTGAAGAAAAGCAAGGAAAACAGCAGAATTAGCAGTACACTGTGTGTTTGAGCTGTATTTTTGATTGTTCTGAGAATAAGACGCTTGGACTGACTCCTCCTCTGGAAACTGTTGCTGTGTTAGATTCATTGTGTCAGACCTGGGCTCAGTCGCACTAGATGATACTCCAGCATTAACTTTTACCATAGCACGTTTGTTCACCTTTACATCAACTATATGTTTGCCTGGTGACAAAGCTTTACTGCAACATTGATCTGGCTGTGTTTTATGAGCACTCTTTGTGAGACTTGCGACTCTGAAGGTACAACATGAGGTTGCGCTGGTTTAGACTGTATTGTAGCCTGTACTGGAGAGTTAGCATCACCTTTGCTTGTGTTTACATTCACTGTCACTTTAAGTGAAGCAGGTCCTTGGTTCACAGCAGTTGCATCACCTTTGCTTGACATGGAACAGCTGACTGTAATGGAGCTGCACTGGACTCGTCTGCCGTTACCTTCATCTTGGCTGTAGGTTCACCATCTTTAGCAGTTTTCCACCTCTCAGATGCAGACAGCGAGCGTTTGGACTTTCGTGGCATTTTTATATACACAAGTAATATGTACTTACTAGAAACTCACCAACTGTAAACCTAGCAGTGTGATACCTTTGTAGATAATATTGCAAGTTAAAATGGAATGTGTGGATGCTAGAAAAAAAAATTCCAAATAAAAAATGAGCTTGTTTATATGAAAGTCAATTAAATATCAATTCGCTCACCCAAAAGGCTTTATATATATACACTAAAAGTAGATTAAATAATTTTGTTATGCTACCTCAAAAGTTTAGTTTGTGCTTTAAATCACACCCACAGAAATGTAATTCTTTTGAATAGCCCACCAAAAATATAAAAAAAATTACTTCAAGAAACTTTTTGGAA
The DNA here is from genome assembly GCA_007210695.1 of Neogobius melanostomus. Lineage (NCBI taxonomy): Eukaryota > Metazoa > Chordata > Actinopteri > Gobiiformes > Gobiidae > Neogobius > Neogobius melanostomus. The sequence goes on along the minus strand of VHKM01001303.1, from coordinate 37,671 downwards.
AAATAAGGCACAATTGAATTGTGAACAATTATGACGTGGGCTTCTCTTCTACGGTCGTGATGTCTTCCAGTCGGTCTTTCAGGATTGAAACTGTCAAACACTTCAATATTACCTTTTTAAAACCAAGTCACTCCTTCTCCAAACTGAGTCTGAAATATTTGTAAACAGAGCAAAACACAAAGTACAGTTTTATCTTTATTAAGAGAAACACTAAACAGATAAGGCTTTTATACAATCGTCACAAATGAATAGATATAGTGCAACCTTTGGATGAATATAGAAATGTCAAGCAATAAGCGTCTGGACAAATGCTCAATATCAAATACTTATTTCTTTGTAATAGCTGGTTTATTGTGTAATGAGATTATATTGTAAAACACTCCTATTCAAGATGTGTATATTTTAAGGCTATAGATGTTTAAATACCTGAAAATAAAGTTTTCACTGAACCGCTTGGCAAGACTACAGCTTTGTTATGCAGAACAAAATCAATGTACTTTTTATCTTGAATAAAATTGCCAAACAACTGTTCACTGAATGTGCTATAACACCAATCAGGACCTTTACACTCTTTGACACTAGATTATTGTGGTGCTTCTTGCTTCTCTGTAGTCGTCAGTCAGGGCTCAGAAATCAGGAAACAGTACTTCAATACTTCCTTTTCACCAACTGAAAATGTTCCCAATCAGCAACAGGTAGAAATCACACGGCTCTGGAAACAAACAATACAGACTTGTATAGATGAGTGTCTGTCAAAGAAATTATGAATACTTTATATATGGTATTTCGTTTTTCATGAGGTATTTCGTTTTTCATGAGGTATTTCGTTTTTCATATATATTGTATTCGTTTTCATCTTTTAAAAGTTTGTTCAACACTCCAGCCAGAGGGGAGCAAATTGGAAAAAACACTCCACTTAGGTAGTGTTAGAGAGGTTCAGAAACACTCCACTTGGGCAGTGTAAGGGAAAAACGACACTCCACCCTGGGTAGTGCCAGGAAAACGACACTGCACTTAGTGTCAGGAAAACACACTCCACCCTGGGTAGTGCGAGTAAAAATAGTACTCCACCCTGGGTAGTGGAAGGAAGGGCGGAGAGGGAGATCAGTGGGAATAGCAGTCAGAATAGCAAATAGTCAAGTTAAACAGTGGAGAGACAGAAAAGAGAAGAGGTTTGAGTCCACCAGGACTGGGCCAGGTCCTCAGGGCCTAGGACACAAAGAAAACACAGCTTTAGTGCATGATGAATATGTGCTCACAATACTTCATTAATTAATTTGTTCCAATGGGATGTTTTAGTAAAGCTTGTGAAGATGACAAAAAAGCTCCATTAACTGGTTAAAAAGTAAAATGTTGCTCATATAATTAAATAACAGACTGAAAGTCTACCTGAAGGAGCAGGATGAGGACTTTAGTCAGCTGCAGAGAAAATGTATCAGCAGACCAATTTTTCTCCTGAAATCAGTGTCTACATCCTGCACAGACTCTGGCACAGATTTTTCCTTTCTTACTGAAACCCTCTCTGCTTGTGCAGAATAGTCTAATACCATTACATGAACTCAGGATATATTTGTGGCATTCTTTGTGACACTCAATTTGTTTCAATGTGTAAAAAAAACAAGTGTCATTTTACTAAACAAGCCACAATACTTCTGGAAATACTGGACTAAGATCAACTCTCACAGCTCAACCTGACCAGTCAGAGAGTGCATCTGTGCTGTCCCCATCTGAGTAAACCATTTTAACCAAACGTAAAACCAGTGTTTGAAGACAAATCCAATAACTTCCTGCTTTTTGTGAATTGTGCTAATCAAATACTTGTCCTACTTTTCTTCCTTGGATTATGGATTATTTGTCACTAAATGAACAGACGTTGGCAGGTTGAAAGATGTGTGAAACTCTGATATAGAGGCAGGTCAGATCCTATGGCCGAGGTAAGAATTAAACATCCCTGTAAATGAACCGCTTACACAGACCCAGACACTGGTTTATATACAGTGGTCCCTCATTATAATGCGGTTCACCTTTTGCAGATTTATTTTTAGCATATTATTATCTGCTTTTTTTTTTTTTACAGCGTATGAGCACCATACGCTCATTGTATTCTGCGGCCTATTTGGCTAGTCACAGAGTGAGCCTCTTGTTGCATAGAGGATCTTTGTGTGTCCCGTCAACACATTAGCGCACACACCGCAGAGTCACTCTGCAACACAGGCCTGGCATGAGCGGGTCCAACTCCGCGTTTACTTTCTCTGAACTTTCTGCGAAAATAAACGCCGCTAGCATGTAGCGCTCACCTGAGCTAAACACTCATCTTCTGAAGCCTGAAACTGCTACGATAGTCTTAGTTTGAACAGTCGCACAGCGGAGACGAGATCAGCTCACGATGTTACCATCCCCACGTGTGTAAGGCGTCTTGAGTTGCCTTGTGTACTATGTACATATATACACATACACACCCCGAGATGGATTACATCTCGTCCCGTGCATTTTTCCATCCCCGGGATGATGGGACTAGGTTAGTCTCGAGCCCTGAACATAACCCCGGGATAAACGAGGTATTACAAATAGTTGGTCAATCAGAGAAATACTGTCTTCAGCTGACTTATTGAACTGCTTTGCATCATATCATTTGTGTTTACCTCGTGTTTGCTTGCCCTCCTATCTTCTGTTGGATGCTCATAGAGTCTACTTATTTGTTTACATATATAACCTATTGGCACATGTTTTATGTCCATTATACTTACTGGAAATCCAAGTCGTTTTTTGATGAGCCTGAGGGCAGAAAAAAAGACCGTTAATTGTACCAGTTTGACAAGTGCCCATTATGTCAGTGTTTTTTAAACTGTGGTGCGCATAACTCCAGCAGTACACAGCTCCAGACCTCCACAGGAAATGACATTGCCGCCACGTTTTTTTAATCCACAAAAATGTATTTAAAAATAAAAAATCTCAATGACGAGTTTAGTTTATTTGGTAGGGACAGTGCAAGTTCATGAACAAGCCACACCGGATTGTAGCCTTGGGCTAATTTCCATCCGTCGTCCCCCATGCGCATTCTCAAACACACTCTCATTCTTCCTGAGCTATTGTACATGTTTAGTGGTAGGGGAAACCGGAGTACCCGGAGGAAACCTACACAGACACGGGGAGAACATGCAAACTCCACACAGAAAGACCCCGGCCTTGGTGGGAATTGAACCCGGACCTTCTAGCTGTGAAGCACGAGCGCTAACCGCTGTACTATCGTGCTGCCAAGTCTTAGGGTTAGTTTGGAAAAGTTTAAGCTAGTGTCCTGTGGAGGTGAGCTCCACTCATCACATGCCTCAATCAGCTGCATTCAGACAAACAGGAGGTGATGAAGGGGCATAGAAGTCACATAAATGCCTTCCGTTGCTACAAATACACAAATTTTGTTGGCCGTTGAATCCCAGACCCGATTTTTAAGTGAATGTTCCATCCCTTACAAATTAATAGGGAACCAGGGGCCCATAGTAACAACTGTGGAGGTCGTTTTGTCCTTTTCATGACGTTTATATAATTTTCTGTGGCTTCTTTATAATTAACATGTCAAAAGATGTTTAATGGATGTGTCTGCCCTAAAAAAAAAAAAAAAAAAAACAAAAAAAAAAAAAAAAGCAGAAACATGACCAAATTGTTTGCATTTAGCTCAGAGGAAGCTTTTATACAAATCAGATCAAAACAAAGCCTTCAGGCATAACTATTGTTTCTTGTAATAGAGAATAAAGGCTTTCTTTATGTGAAAATATAATGTAGGGTTTTTTGCCTTACTTTTGTCCCACAACTACTCCAATCAACTTACCAATTACCTCGCAACTATTCCTTAAATCCACCCCTTTCTTACATAAGTTTAACCTCTTACCCCTGCCTTAAAAGAGTGCATTTTCTCCAGTTCAGCTTACCCAAATCTGGTTTGGGTAAAGTTAGCTTTAACCAAAGCAAGCAAAAAAAAGCAGCAAAAGAGTGACAAACACGACTACAGAGTGATGAAAAACAAAGAGAAAGCCACCAAAATGGTGACAAAATGCAACGAAAAGGTGACCAAAACACGGCAAAAAATAAAATATGAAAACATGACAAAAGCGCTTAAAAATGCGTCAAAAAAGTTTGGACCAGTTTTGGTTTTAGCTTTCAAATGAGGCATCACACTGGTCTGTAGGCTGTAAGCTCCAATAGAGAAGCTTTACATTTGGGTAAAGACCTGGAGAAAATGTGTTCAGGTGGAGTATGAGAGGTTAACCCATGGAAGGTTAATACTTATTTACTCACCTCAATCTACGACGTGCCAACTGTGCAACTTTATCCAGAACAGCATACAGTTAACAGGGCCTGGAAAAGACGAGAACATGAACTGTGCATCACAACAGGGAGGAAAATCAGCAGCCTTTAAGCAATCAACCATAGTTTTCCATAAATCCGCATCACAACACTTTAAAGTATATGGGGCTTAAAATAGACTTTGAAACATTATTTTGGAACCTCAACTTTGATATATTGTACACTTTGTATTTCAATGAACAATGAAATGCAGACAAAAGAACTGGGGCTCCTCCTGCTGGCAGCTGTAGGAATAACTTTCTAAAATAATAACTTAAAGACCAACTAAACACCAAATTATTATTTTTTTTACTGATAAACTGACTCAATGGGTGTCTCATAGTGTTGTCCACTGGTCCCTGACATTATAGCGCAAACGTGTCAAATCCTAATATTGGCCTGAAAACGAATAGGTTGCACCCCTTCAGGGTAAACTCTGCTACTAAATTAGAATTTCCTTATTGGCTGGAGACGTGTCCACAGCCTCCACAGAACGTCATAAGCCTCACCAGCTCCACAGGTGCTGCCAATTGTCCTGCCCATTGTCCTGCCCCAGCACTATATAGCCAAGTCCCTCCCACGTAATCTGTCTGCTGTGATTGTGCCGATGCAAAGGCCCACGCACTCACCCCCCGCATGTCACCCCCAAACTTCAGAGACGCCTCTTTCACAGCAATTTTCGACTTTTGTTTGTGGTGGGGAAAGGCTTTGGCACGCCCGTTTAGGTACTCTTTAAAGAGTAATTTAACAGGCTTGCAAATCCTTTCCCTACATTGCACATGTAATACAATGCATTACATGTAGCTGGCGGAGGCAAATAAAAGCTGGTCTCTCAAACAGGCCGGGGCTGTTGTAGAAATATTTCCCATGTTCGGAATTTGTCTCATACTCGTGTAAACGATAACTCACGTGCAGGATGTAAACAAACGGGAACCCAGGCCGAGAGAGGGAACGCTGCTGCGGAGCAGAGCTGATCCAAGCGTAACTTTGAGACAGATTTAGCCACTTTTCAAACCTTCTGTGACTACAAACAGGGCAAGCAACAAATGTGTGACCCTCCAGGGTTTTAATAAAGTCCTCAAAGCTCATCCAGCGGCTCCGTGTGCAGGTCAGTCCCACGCCTCAAAGTAACTCCTCCGATCAGCGCGAGCGTCTCGTCTTCTCTCAGGTCTGTTTTATGATCGATCACAAACACAAACGCGCCGTCTAAACTCGCCTTTACACCAGATAACAAATAATCCGGTCGCAGGTAAAAAAAATAAAAAAATTTGGCACACCCAGTGTTTGCTGGTGCACACCCAGTGTCTTTTCTGGCTACGCCACTGAGCTGTGTACTGTTTTACATATATTCACTAAACTAAACAATGACTCACCATGATCAGATGGAGGAGGACAGCCCAGCAGGAGCACAGCCAGGAGTTGTAACTGGAGCATAAAAAGAAAGTTTGATTAGTGAAATGTGACAATACGTTACATCCTCCTGTTAAATACAATGTGCCATCTTTGAGCTACATTTCAGTTTAAAACTGCCCAGTATTTGGTGCACATGCACTCGTAAAACAGTATTTTTATACACGCTGCAATTTTGTAACTTATCAGATACAACTAAAAACAACAATGTGACATACTGCAGCTGTAATAAATGGAAAGCTCCATGTGACAGTTCATATATCATACTGGGCTGTTTATGTTTATTACATTCAAAAGAGCTGCTCCTACAGCTGTGACTCCCTCTCCTCCTCAGACTATAATGCAACTACTTTGATTAAATTTATTCAAATAATGTCACCTTGCTCAGTCTTTTACAATATTGAAACTTCTCAGTACAGCCTTGACTTATGGTTGTTATTCAACACTTGTTCCACAAACAATGTGACACTTCACGAGAACCAGGGACACAAGTCAGCAGCCCAAGTTTCGAGAAAAACGCAAAAGTTTTTTGGTTTTTAATTGGTGACTTTTGCTTTTTGCAGAATCGTTCAGCTGAGATCACGAAGAAGCCTCAGTGTTTTAGATAACAGGATTGATATATTTAAAAGCATACATTTTGAGGGTGAAATCGTGTTTTATCGGAGAGTCTAGCGGTGCAGTAGAGGCGTGTCATTGTAGAGGCGTGTTTCCATATTTGTTATTGCCCCCGCCCTCCAAGGGAACAGCTTAGGTGGCTACTTAATATGCAGTGCTTTGGCCTCTGTGGCCTCCATTTTCATTGAATTTTGATAGATACAAAGATTGTCATAGATGAGCTGAACCGTGGCCAGTTCTGTTCTGCAGGCGCCAGGAGGAGGCGAGACACGGACCCATGTGCAGCGATATAGGTGAGCGAGGATAAACACGCCGATAACCAAAGTCTGCATAGGTTTAGTGGCTATTGGCTAATTCAAGCTAGGTTACTTGTCATGTGCTGCAGTTATTTGATGTAGACACTGTTTGAGGGATGATTGACAGACCAAGCAGCTCATGTCTCCCATGCTCTCAACATGGGAGACAGTCATAAAGTATTATACAAAATCAAGCTATCTCCAAACCTAAACTACTCCATAAATGTAGTCAGCGCATCCCTAGCTTTCAGCCACATGTTTGAGATCAGCTTCATATTTTCAGTTTTATGGTTAGATAAAGTTACGCTGGGTTTGTGCAGTGAAACAATGCGATTACGCGCAGCAATGTCAGCCTTTTCCTCTCATGTGTATGAGTGTATGTGCATTACAAAAGTAGTACAGGAGTCTTTTCAAAAGTTATAACTTGAGTTGTGTCTGGAGTCTGTAACTCTGAGACTCCAGCAGCTCACAGAGGCGGAGCTGACACAGGCAGGCAGCACTGACACAGAAGCATGCAGGATTTTGTCTGTAAATTAAACAGTAGGCTGCACTATGTTCATTATCTGCATCACTATGGTCTACCCCTCCTGGAACCGCCACCTTAATGTGGTGGAGGGTTTGAGCACTCGAATGATCCTGGGAGCTAAGTTGTCGGGGCTTCATGCCCCTGATAGGGTCTCCCATGGCAAACAGGTTCTAGGTGTCGGGTCAGACAAAGAGCGGTTCAGAAGCCCCTTATGAGAGACCAACAGGCCCAGTTAGAACCATGAGGCCGTCCTTCTGTGGACTCACCACCTGCAGGAGGAGCCATAGGGGCTGGTTCAATGTGATTTGGGCAGCTCCAACAGCTGCCCCCACGACCCGGCAACAGACAAGTGGAAGAAAATGGATTGATGGATGGACTATGGTCTAGTGTTTTCTGTGGCTCTGGTACAACTAATAAGCATGCAATACCTAACCTTATAGAAAGAAAGCTGTGTGTGCAGGTTACGGATAATATAAAGGAGTCATTTATATTTTTCTCCCCCCTGTGCTACAGGGGAGGGGGTTTGGCTCATCTAAATGAGATGTAAATGAGCCCTATTGTCAGTCGAGCAGCAGAGAGAGATGAGAACTGCCCAAAACTTGGATGTTTTTTCCTGCCCTTTGGGCTTTTAAGGGTGGTTAAATTCAAATCAGCACTACAAATATTATCAGTTTTCCATGTGTTCGACATTGAAAGCTTAGAGACTACACTTTAACAATCCGTGAAACACTCAAAATGCCCCAGAACAGACTTGTGTCCCTGTAACTGGTCACAAATATGGACAAGACAACCCCTATTTGAAAGACTCAGATTTCTAGCGTTTTTAACTCACTGCACTAGCACTAATTAGGACTATTATGAGCACAAAGAGGTGTTAGTTAAGTACTCACCAAAAGCAGAGGATTGGAATGAGAGAGCCAAAATTGGAGACATTTGCAAAGAGACAAAAAAAGAATACCGATTAGTAAACATGTTAATTAAGCCTTGATCTATTTAAGATACAGCATTCATTTTAACTTATCTAAACCGTATTCTAATTGAGAACATTTAGTAGTATATTGTTAGGGTTAGAATACATTATGTTTAGCATTTGAAGCTAGATTAAAAAAATGCTACTGAAAAAAACGTGATAATGATTTCATTTCAACCCACATGAAAATAATGCATCTGTAAGACAGAGTTTAAACACAGACTGAAGCAAATCCCAGTTATTTTTCTTTTAATAGATTACAAACTTGTATTTCTCTGCAGAAAAGTGACTTTTAGATTTAGTAATTAACCCATTACTTACTTGAAACAACCGAGAGACTTTTATGGTCACGCCACATGCAACTGTTGTCCAAAATGGTGAAGAGGAGCCTGGAAAAAACAAACAACTGTCAGCTGTGTTTTACAATATATCAGACACTGAGCAGAAACAGTTAGGCTCCTTCACATATACCCTTAAAAATATTGGCACCCTGATAAATTGTAGGAAAGAATGCAGTAAATAACAATTTTGAAGGATTCTATAAATACTGCCATACAAATAAATTCTAAGGATGAGTAATGCAGTTGTTTATGACGCCAATTATTTGCATAGAAATTAATTTATTCTTGGAAGTATTTAGTTTGTGTGTTTAAAAAAAAAAGGTGTGTCAAACTTGTCTCAACACTGTCAAGAGGATGGTTCAGGTCCTCCTGCAAGCTCTTGAATCCTACTTGAAAAACTGCACACGTTATTAAATGTTCTAAGTTCATACAGATGTCATCTTTAGCACTACCATTTATTTGGGAGAGAAGCCAGAAGAAACTCCGCTTCCACCCGAACACAAAGTTAAAAAGAAAAACTAATTTCATCTGGCATTGTGTTTCAATAGGGAAAAACAGAGGGCTTTACTATGAAGTAGTATATACTACGTCTAGCCCTCAAATCCCGCGCTCCAGCTCTGAGTTCATGAGCATCCCTTAGATGGTTAGTTGTAAAATGTGTAACCAGAGTTTGAGATTCTGTGTCTGCACGAGATCATATGCAAAGTTACTTTGTGCCATGTCATTTTATGATTTTCAACCTGCTTTAGAGCTGATTACACTACATTACATGACACTCATCTATGTGATCACACACTTCCTCAGAAATGGGTTTCACTTAAAGTACATGTGAAGGAAGACTTGTAAGCCCTTATGTATTCTCCAAGTATAATACCAACAGGAGAGACCAACAGGCCCGGTTTGAACCGTGAGGCCGTCCTTCCGTGGACCCACCACCTGCAGAAGGAGCCATGGCGGCTGGTGCTATGTGATTTGGGCAGCTCCAACGGCTGCCCCCACGACCCGGCAACGGACGAGTGGAAGAAAATGAATGAATGAATGAATGAATACCATGACTCACCACAATCAGATGGACAAGGCAGCCAGGAATTTCCACAGGTGCATGAAAACAAAACAAAAAAACAGTGTTGGATTAGCAATAATAAATAATAAGTAAATACATAAAAATAGGGCATTTCCAAGCATACAAATGGCCAATATTTTTAACATCTGAATAATGGATGGTCATATTTACATTTCTGCATTAAATTTATGGGTTGATATTAGGGATCTACGATAATATCGGCCACCATCAGCATTTTTGACACCGAGCCGATATAAAAAATGTGGCCGATAATTAGACCCGATAATTATAAGCCCAAATTACATTGAATCTGCTATTCCAGCACGCTGCCTTTCTCTCGGCCGCCCCGCTGCTACTGCAGATTTACAGCAGCCGATATGCTCTCCCGGGCCGACTTATGCACCGTTTTAGCAAAACAATGCTGTGCTCTCTGTGAAGGAAGTGTTTCTTTTTTTTTTTTTTTACATCGAAGTAACTTCAAAATTTTCACCACGACAAAATGAGAAAAAGACGAGGAATAGTAAACCATGGACCCGCGCTAGTTTTTAAGACTCGAACAGAGCGGGTCCTAAACTGATGTATTATCTTCGTATTTCTGATAAAAGAAAGACGATAGACCCGCGCTATGAACGAGACGAAATGAGCCACGCAGTTTTGCCACACGACACACAAATGAGCCCAATGCAGGAGCGAGTGTCTTATTTGGTGCTGTCGTATGGTATTAGTCAAACCTGAATCTGTCACGGGCATGGATTTGACATCACCTCTCTCTACTGTCAGCGGCAGGTTACAGCAGGAGACACGCCTCTAAACTCAGTGACACTCTTGTCTATATTCCAGTATTGTATCCAAGAAGGCATTACTATGTCATCAACATGGACATCATAGTAATATACTATACTAAGAATACTACAAAAACAAATTGTAATATCATTATTTAATATGTGACAGAGGTAAGAGAGACCTCCTCAGATGATGGAACAGTAAAAACCCTGAGCTTAAAAAGGTGGAGACCCAAAGAAAAATTAATTTGAGCTATACACATTCTTTCATAGAGTTTATACATTTTGGGCAGAAATGTGACTTGTTACATTGGGTTCTTGTCACAAAATAAAGTGCAAATATATATATATATATATATATATATATATATATATATATATATATATATATATATATATATATATATATATATATATATATATATATATATATATATATATATTATATATATATATATATATATATATACATAATTATCCGTGTCACATCTGAATTTTTTTTACCTCTTATTAAAGCTTAAAACAACTACCTCAAAATAGCGACAAAAACGATGAAAACGCAACAAAAATGTTACCAAAAAAAGCGTGGGGGAAGTCCGCAAATGTTGTGTTTGTAGGCACCGACAACAATGTGAGAACAAATATTCGTAAATAGATTAATTTTCAGGGGAAAGTTGTATTTTAAGAGCAAACTGACCAAAAACCTGAACATAGAAAATACATTTTGCTAAACTACCATAACACTGCAGCTTTTAAAGGTCCTATATCATGCAAAATCGACTTTTTTGAGTTTTTAGCCATGTTGTTATGCTATTTCCTTATCAAAAACACCCCCAGAGCGGTTTTTGGCTTCATTCACGCAGTTCTAAGTAATCCTCCTGAATCCTGCTCTCTGAGCAGCTGCGCCACCCTCTCCTGGTAAACGACTGAGCTGTTCAGTTGTGTCGTCACAGCGGAACGGAAGTGCTCTACGTCTGTAATGTAATGTCTTACGGCGTGATTTTTATTTATAAACTTTTTTTTTTTTTTTTTTTTTTGAAAAAAAAACAAAAACAAAAAAAAAACACAGCAACTCTCCGACGCGTCTGTGCTGTCCCACGACGCTAATCAAGCGCACCCACGGCTGGAGGAGCCATGGATCCGAGCATAAGTGTTGTTTTTGAAGACTGAGCTCTTTCTAACCTACTCTGGACACCGCCTGTTCTTTTTTCTTACCGATAATGCCACGGATGCGCGTTTGGCTACGAGAGGAACAGGACTACCTTCCTAAAGAAGAGTGCACTCGCCAGAAGTTGGAATTTCTTTCCGGGATTAAGCTAGCTACTATATCAACCAACCTGATGGATGCTTGGTAAACCTTGGCCAGAATCAAAGTGGATTAACTTTTATAACCAACACGAGGGCCATAACGTAAACACCCGACGATGGGGAGGCCATGCTGAGCGGTGAGTCAATCAAAACGCGTGTTAGCGTGTGTGTTAGCGTGTGTGTTAGCCATTTATGAAACTGTGTTGCACATGTCAACTCCTTATAACTGCATTATGTGAAGTAACTTCACTTTTTGCAGCGATATTTATATTTATAATACTGCAAATGTGGAATGAGCGGAGAGAGGGGCGGAGTTAACTGAATCGAAGCGTCTTATCTTCCGGGTAGGGAAAATACCCCCAAAAATACTTATATTTCTCTCAAAAATGAGTACTCCATAGTGATAGAGGTACAATATATCATATATATGCCTATACTTTACTTTGGAATGGCTAAATAGCATGATACAGATCCTTTAACTCACCATTAGGACATAGTAGAAATAAAACCAGATCCAGGTCAGCAGGTCCATATGTAAAGAAAAAAAAACACAGGCAGTGGTTAGTCAATTGAACTGATATAAATCTCCACATTTTGCCCCACTAGCTAAAACTAGCCCTAGCAACTAGCATTTACTGTCCAACAAAATGTATGCTACATAGTTTGTAGTTTACCCTTGAATAAATGAGACTCAAACATCAGCACTTAAATGATTTCTCAAGGCTAACGTTGCTAACGTTTTTTTTTTACTGTAGTGAACAGACCAGGAAAACTGTGACATTTTTATGTTAAAATATGCTCAAAACGAGTTTAGCTGAACTGACTTTATCATCCAATTGTGGAACAGTATCACTATCAAATATTCTCCGAGTTTTAACCTTAGTAATGCCATTAAAATGACAATATTTGGTACAGAAAAGAGGGGCTGCTTACCGTCCGGATTGCAGGCAGAGAGTGGCGTTAGCAGGCGCGTGCGCTAATCAAACACAGCTGCGCCCCCTCACGTGCTAATTAGGAAGATCACTGACTGGAGCAAAACACTCTGTTCATGTCAACATGAAGTTAATATCAAAGTGCAGGAGGCTTCAGCAAATACAAGAGGCTGTCTCTTTTATATGGTAAAAATAAAAATATTTACCAAGAAAAAAAAAAGTGAAATAATTTGTGAACTATTATTGAACAGGCATAAACACAAGGACATAAAATGTACTCATTAATTAACCTCTTAACCCCCACTTTAACCAAGTGCATTCTCTCCAGTTCAGCTTTACCCATATTTCAAGGTTACAGCCTACAGGCCAGAGTAACGCCTCATTTGAAAGCTAAGACCTACAAAACAATCAAATCTTTTTCCTCGCATTATTGCTGTGTTGTCGTCACGTTTTTTTTTCTCCATTGCTTTTTTGATGCGTTTTCGTCACACATTTTTGTCACTTTTCCATTACTCTTTTGTGGCTTTTTTGTCACTTTTCTGTTGCATTTTTGTCACTTTAATGTACCTTTTTGTTACATTTTCAACACTTTTTTGTCACTTTTTTGTGTTTTTGTCACTTTTCTGTTACTCTTTTGTCACATTTTTGTCATTCTTTCATCTTTGTTTCTCACGTTCTTGTTTTAATCTCATTTTTGTCGCTATTATGACAAGAAGCTTTTAGATTTGGGTAAAGCGAAACTGGAAAAAATTTACTTGGTTCAGGTGGGGGTTAAGAGGTTAAATTTCCACTCAACTTGACAACACGGTGCCTCTCTCTCCTGCGGTGTTTTTTTTTTTACACCATTCAAGTATTATACCACCAGGGCCAGCCCTACGTATAGGCGACCCAGGCGGCCGCCTAGTGCGCTATTTGCTGGAGGGGGCAGCGAATTGCGCTTTCATTGTCATGCTCCCGCCATTTATAACATCTCAGATTTTTGGACATAACTTTGGAACAAAAAGTGATAGAGACTTGTGGTCTGTTGTGTTGGAAACAAGAGATTTCAAGCTGTCAAACGCCCCCTCCCTGGTACCTTCGGGGGCTGCGTAATATAGCTGTAAACATTCGTAAAACTTAAGTAGCAAAGGTAGAAAAACCAATATAACTGTGCACACATTTCATGATTGTACTTGTTTTTTTTTTGTTTTTTTTAAATAAACAGATATTCATGATATAATATAGCAATGATAATCATCATAAAATAAAGTAAAATAAAACTAGCCTTTCCAAATCCAAAGTGAGTCCAAAAGCTAGATAGAGCAAAAAGAGAGAGAAGTAAAAGGCTTTGTGAATTTGCGCTCGAGAAGCACACCGTTTTTTTTATTTATTTTTTTACTATGGCAAACTGCTCTGGACTGGTCTGGCTCCTAAGGTTTGGCATTGATTTGGTTTTGGTGACTATGGCAACCTGGTTCTGGTCTTGGTCCTGGTCTTTGTCCAGGTCCTGGTCTGGGTCTGGTCTTGGTCTGGTCTTGTTTTTGAAACGTTCCTAAAAAACGCTGAAGTCCATGAAACTGTTGAAATCATGTGCAATATTGGGGTTTGTGCTAGAGGATGACATTGGAGTGATTTCTCACTCCTGTCCCCAGTGGCGCAAAAAGGGCATATGCAATATATGCCTTGCATAGGGGCGCCGAAAGGACGGGGGGGCGCCAGAAGGACGGATAGTGATGGGTCGGTCGCGAACGAGTCGGTACAAAGAGCCGGCTCTTTTAAGTGAACAATGAGAGTCGAGTCTCACCCGTGAGACGTTTTTTTTTTTTTTAAGTTTACATGTTTATCAAGCTCCACTTGCACCGGTCTGCGCTACACTCACCTTAGAGAGAAAAGATAGAGAGAGAGAGCGAGAGAGACAGAGGTGTTGTAAAACTTGCAGCCGCAACCCGTGTGCGAAGGACAAACCTGCTGTTTACACAAAACTAAGAACTCTACAGACTAAGACTCATCCATGAATGTAATCAGCGCATCTCTAGCTTTAAAGGGATACTTCTGGATTTTTGACACAGGGCCTAATTTCCTAGTTATCCAGAGTGTTGTTGATGTCTGGAGATATTTTCTTCTTAAATTCATGCAGTTCTTATATTTGAAGAGTCTAGTTGTGCTAGCCTAGAGCAAGGCTAAAGCATTTCTATGGTAAACGCTAGCCTGCATTAAAAACAGTCTGACTCACTCAACAGTGCACCTGAGGTAAATCACTTATAACACCAGACTAACCATATAAATGTCTGTGTTAATAGAATATTTTTTTTAATAAAACTGACCTTGTATCACATGAATTACCGCATTTTGAGCGACTATTTTCTCGCAGATCACTCCGCCACTGCCTTAGCTTACAGCCACGAAGCTGATGCCGCTCAAATATAAGTTATTTTAAACGCAAAATGGTTAAACTTAACCTATCGACACAGACATTTATATGGTTAGTCTGGCGTTATAAGTGATTTACCTCAGGTGCACTGTGGAGTGCGCCAGACTGTTTTTTAATGCGGGCTAGCGTTTAACATAGAACTGCTTTAGCCTTGCTCTAGGCTAGCGCAACTAGACTTCAAATATAAGAACTGCATGAATTTAAGAAAAAAAATATCTCCAGACATCAACAACACTCTGGATAACTAGGAAATGAGGCCCAATGTCAAAAATCCAGAAGTATCCCTTTAAGTCATTTTTTATTTGAGAACAATCTGACTCATATGTTCGGTTTTATGGTTAGATAGAGTTACGCTGGGTTTGTGGAGTGAAAAGTAAACGATGCGATCACACGCGCTGGGCGGCGATACGTCGCCTTTTGTTGGCCTTTTCCTCATGTGTATGAGCTCATTAAAACAGCAACAAAAGCAGTACAAGAGAAGTCCTGCTAAAGTTTGGACTTCAGTGATGTCTGGAGTCTGTATCCCTCTCTCAGTGTGAGGCTGCAGCAGCTATGGAGCAGGAACAGGGGCGGAGCTACAGGCAGCTGAGGGACTGGGAGAAATACTAGGATTTTAACAGTAAATAAAAAAGTACGTGTGTGAAACTAATACCACCAGCTTTAAAAGTGTGGACACAGATTAATATAAACCATATAATAGCAATGAAAAAAAAAATCTAATGTTCCTTTTCATTTCTTCCTTGATTATAGTTGTTGTTTTGTGCATGGAGTACTCAAAAGGCTCATTTAACGAGCCATGAATGAACATTTCTACTAATTTTGTCTGAAATTAAAGTGTATATGTTGCCATTTGGGAGCCAAAGAGCTGGCTCTTTTTAGTAAGCCGATCCAAATGATCTGGTTCACCAAAAAGAGCCAAAAATCCCGTCATACGAATACGATAGAGAGAAAAATATATTTCGGACTCGGCGCGCCAGGGACAGCAGCGCCTCATAGGCCATTTCCTCATAGCCTCCCCCCCCGATTTTTTTTGCGGGGGGAGAGGGGGGGGGGGCTTTGTGTCTGCATACCCCCCGGAAAGTGGGTAGTTGCGCCCTGCTGTCCCATCCGCACTCCCACAAAAAAATTCCTGTCCCATCCCAATGTCCCTGTGTGATATGCAAAGAAGAATCTTGTCCCGTACCGCTCCCGACAGAATTAATCCCACTCCCGTCCCAATCCCGCATGTTTTACAAAGTTTTTTAGATGCACATTCGGGCCAATAAAAGCCACATGTTGTGACTGAATTAACCAGGGCTACATTATTAGTCTAACCACCAGCACTATTTAATTAGTCGTTCAGGCAGTTTCAGTTTTATTTCACAGGGGCAGTGGAACATGACACCTCCTCTTTAAGATCGCTGTCCCTTTAAGATCCCCAGCCAAAGGCCCTGTCCTCGTATCGCACACGAAAACTAGTGGCTGTGAAGTTCACTTTTTTACTTTAGCGTTTGCCTAATGCCACTGTGTTCAGCACCAACACATCTCCCTCTGTCCGCGCTGACAGCGGCTCCAGCCGAACAGGTAGCGAGAGGGGAGAAAGAGCGCGGCGTGTTTGGGCCGACAAGGGGAGGGTGCACTGCTGCAGCATGGGCAGGAGGAAAGGGAAGAAAGTTAGCGCTTATTTGTATATTTAATCATTTCTCTCCGTGTTTTGTGTCTCACGAAATAACAGCAGCATGTCGCTGCATTATCTGCCACTTTCTGCCGCTTTGATCCGATATACTCCCGCCCACTCACGGTGTTTTTTTCCCCGGTCCCGTCCCAATCACAGGATCAATAGTGAAATTCACTCCCATCCTGAACTGTGGGAAACCCGTGGGAATCCCGTGACCCACGGGAATACCGACAAATTGTCATCCTCTAGTTTGTGCAATACAGTTGATGTGTTTCCATTACTGTTTTCTGTATTGTCCTGTGTTGTCCACTCTTGTTATTGTTTGTACTTACATGATGTGATCACTGTTCTTGTCCTTGTCTCTATACATAATCTGTATAGTGTCTCAGTATGTTTTTACTAGGGAAGGGAAGGGAATCTTATTTGTATAGCGCTTTATATATGACACTAGTCACACCCAAAGCGCTTCACACATGAAAGGGAGGGGGGTTCATTCACTCAATGCTGATGGTGGTAAGCTACATTTTGTAGCCACAGTTTCCCCTGGGGTAGACTGACAGAAGCGAGGCTGCTCAAATCTGCGCCAACGGTCCCTCCGACCACCACCAACCACTCACACAAAGGCATTGGGTGAAGTGTCTTGCCCAAGGACTCAACGACAGTCTGCATCTGTGTGTAATACAATCCTGACGGGGTAAATAAATAAATCCTTGAAACTCCTGAAATCCTTGAAACTGTTGAAGTCCTTGAAACTCCTGAAATCCTTGAAACTCCTGAAGTCCTTGAAACTCCTGAAGTCCTTGAAACTCCTGAAATCCTTCAAATGGTTGAATCCTTGAAACTGCTGAACTCCTGGAAACTGCTGAACTCCTGGAAACTGCTGAACTCCTGGAAACTGCTGAACTCCTGGAAACTGCTGAACTCCTGGAAACTGCTGAAATTGCAGTAGCTGTAGAAATGGCTGAAAGACCTGAATGTACCTGAAGTCCTATTACAATGAATGGGCCTATTAAAATGAATGGCAGAATTTCCAATCCCGTAGAAAAAAACTGGTAAACTACAGAAAGTGGATGTTTTTCTGAAAATTGACAAGGTGCGGAAGCTGAACATGCACAAACTACAAAAATTGCAGAAACTAAGGGAAAAACTGCAGAATCTGTGAATTTGCGGAAGCCCCATTATATGTCAATGGAAAAAATTGGCGGAATTCCAGCTGATTGTGGAAAAAACGGAAATCGCAGAAATCCCAAAAGTAATAGCACTAATCTCCCAAACATGTGGAACGTTTTGATGTATAACTTGCAGGTTTTGCTGAAACTGTAAAAGCTGTGATAACTGCTGAAAATCAGGAAAAAGATGGAAGTTTAATAATAATAATTATTGTCAAAATCCCTATTTAGTTTGTATTGTGAAAATCCCCATTTTGTTGGATTATCATGTTTTTATTGTGAAAATTCCCATTTAGTTGCATAATGATGCTTTTATTGTGAAAATCCCAATTTAGTTGCATTATAGTGCTTTTATTGTGGAAAATCCCCATTTTGTTGTATTATGCTGTTTTTATTGTAAAAGTCCCAATTAAGTTGCATAACACTGCTTTATATGCAAAAATCTCTATTAAGTTGTATTATACTGCTAAATATGCAAAAATCCCTATTAAGTTGTATTATACTGCTTTATATGCAAAAATCCCTATTAAGTTACATATCGCTGATTTATATGCAAAAATCCCTATTAAGTTGTATTATACTGCTTTACATGTAAGAAATCCCCATTAAGTTGCATTATACTGCTTTACATGTAAAAATCCCTATTAAGTTGCATTATACTGCATTACATGTAAAAATCCCTATTAAGTTGCATTATAGTCTTTTACATGTAAAAATCCCTATTAAGTTGCATTATACTGCTTTACATGTAAAAATCCCTATTAAGTTGCATTATACTGCTTTACATGTAAAAATCCCTATTACGTTGCATTATACTGCTTTACATGTAAAATCCCTATTAAGTTGCATTATACTGTTTTACATGTAAAAATCCCTATTAAGTTGCATTATACTGTTTTACATGTAAAAATCCCTATTAAGTTGCATTATACTGCTTTACATGTAAAAATCTCCATTAAGTTGCATTATACTGCTTTACATGTAAAAATCCCCATTAAGTTGTATTATACTGCTATTATGGTGAAAATCCCTATTACGTTGCATAATTGTGTTGTAATTGCGAAATCCCTATTTTGTTGCAGAAACTGTAAAAAACTGTTGAAATTGCATAAAGCTGTTGAAATTGCAGAAACTCTTTACATTGTATAAAGTCTTAACATTGTATAAACTGTATATAGTGGTATTATTGTGAAAATCCCTATTTAGTTGCATAATTGTGTTGTAATTGCAAAAAATCCCTATATTTCTGCAGAAACTGTACAAACTGTTGAAATTGCGTAGTATTTGAAGCTCCAGAATCCTTGAAACTGTTGAAACCTTGAAACTGCTGAAATCATTGAAGTTCCTGAAATCCTTGAATTTCCTGAAATCCTTGAAATTCCTGAAATCCTTGAAACTGTTGAAACCTTGAAACTGCTGAAGGTCAATCTCCATGGCTGACGCCATGGAGATTGACTATCCTTGAAACTGCTGAAGTCCTTGAAACTCCTGAAATCCTTGAAACTGTTGAAACCTTGAAACTGCTGAAGTCCTTGAAACTGCTGAAATCCTTAAAACTGTTGAATCCTTGAAACTGTTGAATCCTTAAAACTGTTGAAGTCTCTTAAACTGCTGAAATGGCTTTAGCTGTAGAAATGGCTGAAAGGACTGAATGTACCTGAAGTCCTATTAAAATGCATGGGCCTATTAAAATGAATGGCAGAATTCTCAATACAAATGAATGACAGAATTCCCAAGCCCGTAGAAAAAACTGGAAAACTGCAGAAGGCCGATTTTTTCTGAAAACTGACAAGTTGTGGAAGCTGAACATGCACAAACTGCAGAAATTGCTGAAACTGTAGAAAAAACTGCAGAATCTGTGAATTTGCGGAAGCCCCATTATAAGTCAATGGAAAAATCGGCCGAATAACGGCCGATTGTGGAAAAACTGTAAATTGCAGAAGTCCCAAAAGTAATAGCAGAATTCTCTCAACATGCGGAACGTTTTGATGTATAACTTGTGGAAATTGCAGAAACTGTGAAAGCTGTGAAAACTGTTGAAAATCAGGAAAAAAATACTATAATAATAATAACTAGAAATGCTGCAATGGCTGAAGCCATTGCGATTGACTGCGGAACTGCGGGAATCGAATGCAGAAATTGCAGAAATTGCATAAATTGGTTAATTTGCATAATCTAATGTTCATAAACTGGTGAAATTGCATAAAATGGTAAAATGCATAAACTGGATAAATTGCATAAACTGGTTAAATTGCAGAAAAACTGTAAAATGCATAAATTGGTTAATTTGCATAATCTAATTTGCATAAATCGGTAAAATGCATAAACTTTCATGTTGCATGAACTTAAGATTGCATAAACTGGTTAAATTGCAAAAAACTGTAAAATTCATAAATTGGTTAATTTGCATAATCTAATTTGCATAAACCGGTAAAATGCATGAACAGTTTAAATGGCACAAACTGTTATGTTGCATAAACTGGTTAAATTGCAAAAAAAACTGTAAAATGCATTAATTGGTTAATTTGCATAAATTATATAAACTGCCTTAACTGTTTAAATTTCATAAATCCTAAATGGCATAAATTGTTATGTTGCATAAACTGGTTAAAATGCGTAAACTGGTTAAATTCCATAAAGTGGTTAATTTGCATAAATTGTTTATATTGCATAAACTTTTTAAATTCCATAAACTGGTCAAACTGTAGAAATCGCCTAAATGCTGAAATAGCAGAAGCTGCACAAATGGCTGAAACACATGGAGTGCCAGAAATCCTATTAAAATGCATTGGCTGGATTCGCCATACACACTAATGGGGCAGAGACCACATACACACCAATGCAAAATTTCAAATTCCCGTAGAAAAAAAGTGGAAAACTGCAGAAGGCCAATTTTTTCTCAAAACCCACAAGTTGCGGAAGCTGAACATGCACAAATTGCAGAAATTGCAGAAATTGCGGAAAAAAATGCGGAAAAGCATGAATTTGCGGGAGCCCCATTATGCGTCAATGGGAAAAATGTTCGGTATTTCGTCCGATTGCGGAAAAACCGTAAATCGCAGAAGTCCGAAAAGTAATAGCAGGATTCTCGTCAACATGCGGAACATTTTGATGCATAACTTGCAGAAATTGCACAAAGCATGAAAGTGCTGAAAGGTGCTGAAATTCAGGAAAAAGATGGAATAATAATAATAATAATAATAATAATATTAAAGAACATGAAAACCAATAATTGACTGCGGAAAGTTCCGCAGTCAATCAACTAGAAATGCAGCAATGGCTGCGCCATTGCGATTGACTGCGGAACTGCGGGAATCGAATGCAGAAATTGCATAAACTGGTTAAATTGGCAGAAAAACTGTAAAATGCATAAATTCGTTAATTTGCATAATCTAATTTGCATAAACCGGTAAAATGCATGAACAGTTTAAATTGCACAAACTGTTATGTTGCATAAACTGGTTAAATTGCAAAAAAAACGGTAAAATGCATTAATTGGGTTAATTTGCATAAATTATATAAACTGCATTAACTGTTTAAATTTCATGAATTCTAAATGGCATAAATGGTTATGTTGCATAAACTGGTTAAAATGCGTAAACTGGTTAAAATGCGTAAACTGGTTAAATTCCATAAAGTGGTTAATTTGCATAAATTGTTTATATTGCATAAACTTTTTAAATTCCATAAACTGGTCAAACTGTTGAAATCGCCTAAATGCTGAAATTGCAGAAGCTGCACAAATGGCTGAAACACATGGAGTGCCAGAAATCCTATTAAATGCATTGGCTGGATTCGCCATACACACTAATGGGACAGAACCACATACACACCAATGCAAAAATTTCAAATTCCCGTAGAAAAAAAGTGGAAAACTGCAGAAGGCCAATTTTTCTCAAAACCCACAAGTTGCGGAAGCTGAACATGCACAAATTGCAGAAATTGCAGAAATTGCGGAAAAAATGCGGAAAAGCATGAATTTGCGGGAGCCCCATTATGCTCAATGGGAAAAATGTTCGGTATTTCGTCCGATTGCGGAAAAACCGTAATCGCAGAAGTCCGAAAAGTAATAGCAGGATTCTCGTCAACATGCGGAACATTTTGATGCATAACTTGCAGAAATTGCACAAAGCATGAAAGTGCTGAAAGGTGCTGAAATTCAGGAAAAAGATGGATAATAATAATAACTAGAAATGCTGCAATGGCTGAAGCATTGCGATTGACTGCGGAACTGCGGGAATCGAATGCAGAAATTGCAGAAATTGCATAATTGGTTAATTTGCATAATCTAATGTTCATAAACGGTGAAATTGCATAAATGGTAAAATGCATAAACTGGATAAATTGCATAAACTGGTTAAATTGCAGAAAACTGTAAATGCATAAATTGGTTAATTTGCATAATCTAATTTGCATAAATCGGTAAAATGCATAAACTTTCATGTTGCATGAACTTAAGATTGCATAAACTGGTTAAATTGCAAAAAACTGTAAAATTCATAAATTGGTTAATTTGCATAATCTAATTTGCATAAACCGGTAAAATGCATGAACAGTTTAAATGGCACAAACTGTTATGTTGCATAAACTGGTTAAATTGCAAAAAAACTGTAAATGCATTAATTGGTTAATTTGCATAAATTATATAAACTGCCTTAACTGTTTAAATTTCATAAATCCTAAATGGCATAAATGTTATGTTGCATAAACTGGTTAAAAATGCGTAACTGGTTAAATTCCATAAAGTGGTTAATTTGCATAAATTGTTTATATTGCATAAACTTTTTAAATTCCATAAACTGGTCAAACTGTAGAAATCGCCTAAATGCTGAAATAGCAGAAGCTGCACAAATGGCTGAAACACATGGAGTGCCAGAAATCCTAATTAAAATGCATTGGCTGGATTCGCCATACACACTAATGGGGCAGAGACCACATACACACCAATGCAAAAATTTCAAATTCCCGTAGAAAAAAAGTGGAAAACTGCAGAAGGCCAATTTTTTCTCAAAACCCACAAGTTGCGGAAGCTGAACATGCACAAATTGCAGAAATTGCAGAAATTGCGGAAAAAAATGCGGAAAAGCATGAATTTGCGGGAGCCCCATTATGCGTCAATGGGAAAAATGTTCGGTATTTCGTCCAATTGCGGAAAAACCGTAAATCGCAGAAGTCCGAAAGTATAGCAGGATTCTCGTCAACATGCGGAACATTTTGATGCATAACTTGCAGAAATTGCACAAAGCATGAAAGTGCTGAAAGGTGCTGAAATTCAGGAAAAAGATGGAATAATAATAATAATAATAATAATAATATTAAAGAACATGAAAACCAATAATTGACTGCGGAAAGTTCCGCAGTCAATCAATAATAGAAATGTTGCAATGGCTGAAGCCATTGCGATTGACTGCGGAATAGTTCTAATGCAGAAGTTATCTGAAAAATCCTTGAAATCCTTGAAAATGCTGTGAAACGGTTGAAATACTTGAAAAATAATTGAAATTCCCGATGCCCTTGGAAATCTACTGATATCCTTGAATCTCCCTGAAACTCAAAACTCCTAAAATCCTTCAAACAGTTGTAACCTTTAAACTCCTAAAATCCTTCAAACTGTTGTAACCTTTAAACTCCTGAAATCCTTGAAACTGTTGAAACCTTTAAACACCTGAAATCCTTGAAAACTGTTGAAACCTTGAAACTCCTGAAATTCTTGAAACTGTTGAAACTCCTGAAATCCTTGAAACTCCTGAAATTCTGTAAACTGTCGAATATCCTTGAAACTCCTGAAATTATTGAAAGTGTCCTTGAAACTGTTTAAAATTGCCCAAACCGCTGAAATAATTTATTTCCAGTAACTATGGCAACCTGGTCTGGACTTAGCCTGGCTTCTGTGGTTCGCCTCGATCTGATTTTGGTTCCGGTAACTATGGCAACGTAGCCTGGACTTGGCCTGGCTTCTGTGGTTCGCCTCGATCTGATTTTGGTTCCGGTTACTATGGGAGCCTGGTTTGGACTTAGCCCAGCTTCTATGGTTTGGCCTTGATCTGCTTTTGGTTCTGGTACTATGGCAAATTGGTCTGGTCTTGGTTTGGCTCTGGGTCTTGATCTGGGTTCGGTTCTTGGTCTGGAACTTGGATCGGGTCTTGGTCTGGGTTCGGGTCTTGGTCTGGACTTGGCCCACCTTTTGTGGTCCGCCTTGATCTGATTTTGGTTCCGGTAACTATAGTAACCTGGTCCTGGACTTGGTCTGGTCCTGGTCTGAGACATGGTCTGGATGTTGGCCTGGGTCTTAGTTTGGGTCTTGATCCAGGTCTGACTCTGAGACTTGGTTCGGGTCTTGGTTTGGCTTTTGTGGCTCCCTTGATATTGTTTTGGTTCTGGTAACTATGGCAACCTGGTCTGGGTCTCGGTTTGGGTCTTGGGACGGGTCTTGTTCTTGGTCTGGGTCTTGGTTTGGGTCTTGGTTTGGGTCTGGGGTCTCGTTCTGGGTCTTGGTTCGGGTCTTAGTCTCGGTCTTGCTTCGGGTCTGGTTCTTGGTTCTGGATCTTGGTCTGGGTCTACGTCTTGGTTGGGGTCTCGGTCAGGGTCTTGGTCTGGTCTTGGTTGGGGTCTCGGGCAGGGTCTTGGTCTGGGTCTTAGTTTGGGTCTTGGTCTCGGTCTGGGTCTTGGTTCGGGTCTTGGTCCTGGGTCTTGGTTCGGATCTGGGTCTGGGTCTTTGTTCGGGTCTTGGTTCGGATCTTGGTCTGGGTCTTGGTACGGGTCTTGGTTCGGATCTTGGTCTGGGCCCCGGTCTGGGGCTTGGTTCGGGTCTTGGTCCGGGTCTCGGTCTGGGTTCGGGTTTCGGTCTTGGTTTGGGTCCTGGTCTGCGTCTTTGTTCCTGTCTTTGAAACTGCTGAAATCCTTGAAAATGTCCTTGGAACGGTTGAAAATCCCCATTTAGTGTTGTATTATAGTTCTTTTATTGTGAAATCCCCATTTAGTTGTATTATAGTGCTTTTATTGTGAAAACCCCTATTAAGTTGTATTATAGTGCTTTTATTGTGAAAATCCCTATTTAGTTGTATTATAGTGCTTTTATTGTGAAAATCCCTTTTTTAGTTGTATTATAGTGCTTTTTATTGTGAAAATCCCCATTTAGTTGTATTATAGTGATTTTATTTTGAAAATCCCCATTTAGTTGTATTATAATGCTTTTATTTGTGAAAATCCCCATTTAGTTGTATTATAGTGCTTTTATTGTGAAAATCCCTATTAAGTTGTATTATACTGCTTTACATGTAAAATCCCTATTAAGTTGCATTATACTGTTTTACATGTAAAAATCCTATTAAGTTGCATTATACTGCTTTACATGTAAAATCCCTATTAAGTTGCATTATACTGTTTTACATGTAAAAAACCCTATTAAGTTGCATTATACTGCTTTACTTGTAAAAATCCCTATTAAGTTGCATTATACTGCTTTACATGTAAAATCCCTATTAAGTTGTATTATGTGCTTTTATTGTGAAAATCCCAATTTAGTTGTATTATAGTGCTTTTATTGTGAAAATCCCTATTAAGTTTGTATTATAGTGCTTTTATTGTGAAAATCCCTATTTAGTTGTATTATACTGCTTTTATTGTGAAAATCCCTTTTTAGTTGTATTATAGTGATTTTATTTTGAAAATCCCCATTTAGTTGTATTATAATGCTTTATTGTGAAAATCCCCATTTAGTTGTATTATAGTGCTTTTATTGTGAAAATCCCTATTAAGTTGTATTATACTGCTTTACATGTAAAAATCCCTATTAAGTTGCATTATACTGCTTTACATGTAAAAATCCCTATTAAGTTGCATTATACTGTTTTACATGTAAACCTATTATTATTACTGCTTTACTTGTAAAAATCCCTATTAAGTTGCATTATACTGCTTACATTAAAATCCCTATTAAGTTGTATTATAGTGCTTTTATTGTGAAAATCCCAATTTAGTTGTATTATAGTGCTTTTATTGTGAAAATCCCTATTAAGTTGTATTATAGTGGCTTTTATTGTGAAAAATCCCTATTTAGTGTATTATACTCTTTTATTGTGAAATCCCATTTGTAGTTGTATTATATGTGCTTTTATTGTGAAAATCCCCATAGTGTATTTAGTGCTTTTATATATAAAAAATCCCTATTTAGTTGCATAATATTCTTACAATCAATAAATCCAATAAAGTGTTGCATATATTGTGTGCAATGCAAAAAATCCCATTTTGTTGGCAGAAAACTGTCTGTGTCTTGGTGCGGGTCTTGGTCTGGTCTTGGTTCGGGTCGTGGTCTGTGTCTTGGTTTGCGTCTTGGCTTCGGGTCTTAGTCTGGTCCTTTGATCGGGGTCTTGGTTGGGTCTTGGTCTTGGTGCGGTCGGGTCGCTGTGGTCTGGTGGTGTTGGCGGGGTCTTTGGTTCGGGTCTTGGTCTGGTCTTGGCTTGTAATTGGTTTGGGGGGTCCCCTTTCAGTCGGGTCTTAATCAGGTCTGGTCTGGTCTTGGTTTGGGTCTTGTTCAGGTCCTGGGTCTTTTTGTTGGGTTGCGTCTGGTCTTGTTTCAGTCTGGTTGGGGTCTTGTCGGTCAGGGTTTGGGTGTTCTTGGTTCGGTATGGGTCTGAAAGTCTCTTGCTGGGTCTGGTCTTTTTGCTCGGGTTCTGGTCTGGGTCTGGTCTTTGGTTCGGGCCTAGGTCTGGTTTGGTTTGGGTCTTGGTTTTGGGTCTTGGTCCTGGGTCCCGGTCTGGGTCTTGGTTCGGGTCTTGGTCTGGGCTTCGTCTGGTCTTGGTTTCGGGTCTTGGGTCTGGGTCTTTGTCCCTGTCCCTTGAAACTGCCTGCAGTCCCCTTAAACTCCTGAAATCCCCTTGAAACTCCTGAAAATCCTTGAAACTGTGATCCTTGAAACTTCCCGAAATTCCTTTGAAACTGCTGAAGGTCAATTCCATGGCTGACAGCCATGGAATTGACTGTAGCCTTGAAGACTGCTGAAGTCCTTGGTTTCAAACCGCTAGTCCTTGAAACTCCTGAAATTCTTGAAAAACCTCTGCTGAATGTCTCTGAACTGTTTTGAAACTTGAAATTTTCTGTAAATCCTTAAAACTGTTGAAACGTTTGAAACTCCTGAAATCTTTGAAACTATTGAAAACCTGAAACTCCTGAAATCCTTATAAACTGTTGAATCCCTTTGAAATTGTTGAAAACCTTGAAGACTCCTGAAATCATTGAAACTGTTCAAAATCCTTGAATTGTTTGAAAACCTTGAATACCTCTGAAATCCTTGAATGTTCAAGGATCCTGGTGAAATTGTTTGAAACCTGTGAAACTCCTGAAACTTGAAACTGCGCTGAAATGGCTTTACTTGTAGAATGGCTGAAAGGCTGAATGTGGCCTGAAGTCCTATTAAAAACTGCATGGCCTATTAAAATGAATGCAGAATCTCAATAAAAATAATGGCAGAATTCCCATAGCCCGTAGAAAAAAACTGAAAAACTGCAGAAATTCTAATTTTTCTGAAAACTGACAAGTTGAGGAAGCCTGAACATGCCACAAACGTGCAGAAATTGGCAGAAAATATGGAAAAGCTGAAAATAACGTGAATTTAGCGGAAGCCCATTATAAGTCAATAGGAAAAAATTTCGACCGATTTTTGGCCGAGTTGCGGAAAAAACCGAAAATTGCGCTGAAATTCTCCAAAAGTAATCGCAGAAGTTACTCTTGAACATGCTGAAACGTTTTTGATTGTATAACTTGTTGAAATTGCTGAAACTGTGAAAGCTGTGAAAGCTGCTGAAGAAACTGGAAAAAAAAATAAGTATAATAATAATAATACTAGAAATTTTTGCATATGGCTGAAGCCAATTTGCGATTGACTGCGGAATAGTCTCTAACGCAGAAGTTATCTGAAAATCCTTGAAATCTCCTGAAAATGCTGTGAAACGGTTGAAAAAACTTAAAATCTTTGAAATTCCTGATGCCTTGAATCTACTGATATCCTTGAATCTCCTGAAAAACTCAAACTCTAAAACTGTTTGTACACCTTTACCTCTGAAATCCCTTGAAACGTTGAAACCTTGAACTCCTGAAATTCCCTAAATACTGTTGAAGACCCTGAAATGCCTTGAAAACTCCTGAAATTCTTGAAACTGTCGAATATCCTTGAACTCCTGTAATTATTGAAGTGTCCTTGAAACTGTTTAAATTGCCCACAACGCTGAAATAATTTATTCCAGTAAAACTATGGCAACCAGGTCTGGAACTGGCCTGGCTTTCTTGTGGTTCGCCTCGATCTTATTTTGGTTCCGGTAACTAATGGCAAAACGTACCATGGATGGCCTGGCTTCTATGTTCGCTCGATCGTGGAATTTTGGGTTCCGGTTACTGAATGGGAGCCTGGTTTGTGAACTTACCCGCACTTCTATGAGTTGTGCCTTTGATATCTGCTTTTTGGTTCTGGTAACTATGGCAAATTTTTCTGGTCTTTGTTTTGGCTCTGGTCTTGACTGGGTTTCGGCTCTTGGTCTGGGAACTTGGAATCGGGTTCTTGGTCTGGGTCGGGTCTTGTCTGACTTGGCCAACCTTTTGTGGTCCGCTCTTGATCTGATTTTGTTCCGGTAGAAATATGTAACCTGGTCTTGGACTTGGTCTGGTCCTGGTCTGAGACTTGGTCGGATTTGGCCGTGGGTCTTAGTTTGGGTCTGGGCCAGTTCTGACTCTGAACTTGGTTTCGGGTTCTTGGTTGGGCTTTTGTGGTTCGCCTGGATAATGTTTTGGTTCTGGTAACTAGGCAAACTGTCT
The DNA here is from genome assembly GCA_007210695.1 of Neogobius melanostomus. Taxonomy (NCBI): domain Eukaryota; kingdom Metazoa; phylum Chordata; class Actinopteri; order Gobiiformes; family Gobiidae; genus Neogobius; species Neogobius melanostomus. Next base: position 9,048 of record VHKM01001303.1, on the reverse strand, counting down.
GGGCTGGCTCGGGTTCTGGGTCTTTGGTTGGGTCTGGGCCTTGGCTGGCTTTTGTGGTTGCCTTTGAGTGGTTTTAGTTTGGGTAACTAATGGCATACCGTGGTCTGGGTCTCGGTTTGGGTTCTTGGGGTCCGGGTCTTTTCTTGGTCTGGTCCTGTGGTTTTGGGTCTGGTTTGGGTCTGGGGGTCTGTTCTGGTCTTGGTTCGGGTCTTAGTCCTCGGTCTTCGCCGGGTCTGGTCTTGTTCTGGATCTTGGTCTGGGTCTCCTTTCTAGGTTTTGGTTGGGGTCCTTGGTCAGGGTCTGTCTGGGTCTTAAGTTTGGGTCTTGGTCTCGGTCCCTGGGGCTTGGTTCGTGGTCTTGGTCTGGTCTTGTTCGGATATTGGTCTGGGTCTGGTCTTGGTTTGGTCTTGGTTTGGGTTGGGGTCTCGTCTGGTCTTGGTTCGGGCTTAGTCTCGGTCTTTGCTTCGGGTCTGGGTCTCGGTCTGGTCTTGTTGGGTCTCGGTCAGGGTTCCTTGGTCATGGTCTTAGTTTGGGGTCTTGGTCTCGGTCTGGGTCTTGTTCGGGTCTGGGTTTGGGTTTGGTCTCGGTCTGGGTCTTGGTTCGGGTCTTGGTCTGGGTCTTGGTTCGGATCTTGGTTTGGGTCTTGGTCTGGTCTTGGTTCGGATCTGGGTTTGATCTGGGTCTGGGTCTTTGTTTCGGGGTCTTGGTTTCGGATTCTTGGTTCGGGTCTTGGTTCGGATCTTGGTCTGGGGTCCCGCTGGGTCGTGGTTCGGGTCCTTGGTCGCGGTCTCGTCTGGGTTCGGGTTTTCGGTCTTGGTTTTTGGGTCCTGGTCCCCTGCATCTTGTTCCCTGTCCTTGAAACTGCTGAAATCCTTGAAAATGTCCTTGGAACGGTTTGAAAATCCCCATGTAGGTTGTATTAATATGTTCTTTTATTGTGGAAATCCCATTTAGTGTATTATATGTGCTGTTTATTGTGAAAATTCCTAATTAAGTTGTAATAAGTGCTTTTATTTGACATCCCATTTAGTTGTATTATAGTGCTTTTTATTGTGAAAATCCTATTAGTATGTATAGTGCTTTTATTGTGAAATCCCCATTTAGTTGTAATTATGGGTCTTTTATTGTGAAAATCCCAATTAGTTGTATTATAGTGCTTTTATGTGAACACCTATTTAGTTGTATTAAGTGCTTTTATTGTGAAAATCCCCGATTTTAGTTGTATTATGGTGCTTTTTATTGTGAAAATCCCAAAGTTGTGTGTTATTATAGTGCTTTTATTGTGAAAAATCCCCATTTAGTGTATTATAGTGCTTTTATTGTGAAAAATCCCAATTTTAGTTGTATTATATATGCTTTTTATTGTTGAAAAATCTCCTATTTAGTTGTATTTAATATGTGCTTTATTGTGAAGAATCCCTTTTAGAGTTGTATTATTATGTGCTTTATTGTGAAATCCCTATAAGTTGTATTATACGTGCTTTTTATTGTGAATAATCCCAATTAGTTGTATTAATAGTGCTTTTTATGTGTGGAAAAATCCCCTTTAGTTGTATTAAGTGCTTTTATTGTGAAAACATCCCAATTTAGTTTGTATTAAAATAATCTTTATTGATGAAAAATCCCTTTTAGTGTAATATAAGGTGCTTTTAATTGTGAAAATCCCTTTTAGTTGTTATTATATGCTTTATTGTGAAAAATCCCCAGTGTTAGTTGTATTATAGTGCTTTTAGTTGTGAAAATCCAATTTAGTTTGTAATTATAGTGCTTTTATTGTGAAATCCCTATTTAGTTGTATTATATGCTTTTATTGTGAAAATCCCCAGTTTAGTTGTATTATAGTGCTTTTATCGTGAAAAATCCATTTAGTTTGTATTATAGGGCTTTATATACAAAAATCCCCTATTATGCTTGAATAAATACTTCTTTACTCAAAAATCCATAAAGTTGCATAATTGTGTGCTAATGCAAAAAAAATCCCTATTTTGTTGCAGAATCACGTCCTGGTCTTGGTGCGGGTCTTGGTCGGTCTTGGTTCGGGTCGTTGGTCTGTTGTCTTGGTTTGCGTCTTGGTCTGGTCTTGTTCGGGTCTTAGTCTGGTCTTTGATTCGGGTTCCTTGGTTTGGGTTTTGTCTTGTCTTGGTCGGGTCTGGGTCTGCTCTTGGTTTCGGGTTCTTGGTCTGGTCCTTGGCTTGGTCTTGGTTTGGGGTCCAGTTCGGGTCTTAATCAGGTCTGGGTCTGGTCTCGGGTATTGGTCTGATCTTGGTCTGGTCTGGTCTTTTGCTTCGGGTCTGGTCTGGTCTGGTCTGGTCGGGTCTAGATCTGGTTTTGGTTTGGGTCTTGGTTTGGTCTTGGTCTGGTCCCGGTCTGGTCTTGGTTGGGTCTTGGTCTGGGTTCGGCCTGGTCTTGTTCCGGGTCTTGGTCTGGGTCTTGTCCCCTGTCCTTGAAAAACTGCTGAAGTCCTTGAAACTCCTGAAATCCTTGAAACTGGTGAATCCTTGAAACTCCTGAAATCCTTGAACTGGTTGAAAATCCTTGAAAACCTTCCGAAATCCTTGAAACTGCTGAAGGTCAATCTCCATGCGACGCCATTGGAGATTGACTGTCCTTGAAACTGCTGAAGTCCTTGGTTTCAATACTGCTTTAAGTCCTTGAAACTCCTGAATTCTGAAACTGCTGAAAGTACTTGAAAATCTGTAGAAACCTGTGAAACTCCTGAAAATCTTTGAAACTATTGAAACCTTGAAACTATGAAATCCTCTCTAATCAACTGTTGGAAATCCTTGAAATTGTTGAAACTTGAAACTCCTGAAATCCTTAATAGACTGTTGAATCCTTGAATTGTTGAATACCTTGAAACTCCTTAAATCCTTGAAATTGTTCAAATCCTTGAAATTGTTTGAAACCGATTGAACTCCTGATAATCCTTGAAAATTGTTGAAACCTTGAAAACTCCTGAAATCCTTGAACCGCTGAAATGGCTTTAAGCTGTAGAAATTGGCTGAAAGCGCCTGAATGCCTGAAGTCCTAGTTAAAATGCATGGGCCTAATTAAAATGAATGGCAGAAATTCTCAAATACAAATAATGGCAAGAATTCCCAAGCCAGTAGAAAAACTGAAAAAACTGCAAGAAATCTATTTCTGAAATCTGACAAGTTGAGGAAGGCTGAACGATGCACCAAACTGCAGAAATTGGCCAGAAATATGGAAAAAAATGCTGGAAAAGAACAGTGAATTTGCGGAAGCCCCATTATAAGTCAATGGGAAAAATCGGCGAGATCGGCCAATTGGCGGAAAACCGGAAATGTGAATTACCCTATAAAGTAATAGCAGAATTCTCTTGAAACATGCGGAACAGTTTTTGATGCATAACTTGCAAAATGGCACAAGCATGAAAGTGCTGAAAGGTGCAGAAAATTCAGGAAAAAATGGCCGAATAATAATAATATTAAAGAACATGAAAACCAATTAATTGACTGCGGAAAAGTCTGCAGTGCAATCAAATAATAATAATAATATTAAAGTAACATGAAACCAATTGATGACTGTCGGAAGAGATTCCCAGTCAATCAATAATAATAAATTAAGAACATGAAAAACCAAATAATTGAACTGCGGAAAGTTCCGCAGTCAATCAACTAGAATGTTGGCAGATGGCGTGAAGCCATTGGCCGGATGAACTGCGGAAAATAAGTCCTAATGCAGAAGTTATCTGAAAAATCCTTGAAAATCCTTGAAAAGCTGTGAAACGGTTGAAATACTTTGAAAAAAAATCATTGAAATTCCTGATGCCAGCCCTGAATCTACTGATATCCTTCAAATCTCTGAAAAACTCAAAACTCCCTAAAATCCTTAAAAGCAGTTGTAACCTTTAAACTCCTAAAACCTTCAAACTGTTTGTAACCTTTAACTCCTGAATCCTTGAAACTGTTGAAACTTAAAACACCTGAAATCCTGAAACGTTGAACCTTGATAACTCCCTGAAATTCTTGAAACTGTTGAAAGACTCCTGGAATCCTTGAAGACTGACTGAAATTCTGTAAACTGCTGTTCGAATAATCCTTGAAACTCCCTGAAATTATTGAAAGTGTCCTTGAAACTGTTTAAATTGCCCAAACCGCTGAAAATAATTTATTTTCCATAACTATGGCAACCTGGTCGGACTTAGCCTGCTTCTGTGGTTCGCCCTCGATCTGATGTTTGGTTCCGGTAACTAATGGCAACGTAGCCTGGAACTGGCCTGGCTATCCTGTGGTTCGCCTCGATCTGATTTGGTTCCGGTTACATATGGAGCTGGTTTTGACTTGAGCCCACTTCTATTGGTTTGGCCTTGATCCTGCTTTTTGGTTCTGGTAAACTATGGCAAATTGGTCTGGTCTTGGTTGGCTTACTGGTCTTTGGAATTCTGGTTCGGTTCTTGTCCCTGGAACGTTGGATTCGGTCTTGGTCTGGATTCGGGTCTTGGTCTTGACTTGGCCAAGCCCTTTTTGTGGTCCGCCTTGATCAAATTGGTTCGGTATACTATAGTAACTGGTCTTTGGACTTGGTCTGGTCCTGGTCTGAGACTTGTGCTGGTTTTGGCTGCTGGGTCTTAGTGTGGGCTTGTCAGGTCTGATCTGGAGACATTGGTTCGGGTCCTTTGTTTGGCTTTTGTGGTTCGCCTGTGATAATGTTTTGGTTCTGGTAACTAATGGCAAGCCTGGTCTGGGTATTGGCTCGGGTCCTGGGTCTTTGGTTTGGGTCTGGTCTTGGCTGGCCTTTTGTGGTTTGCCTTGATTAGTGTTTAGGTGTGGTAACTATGGCAACCTGGTTGGGTCTCGGTTTGGGTCTTGGGTCCGGGTCTTGTTCTTGGTCTGGGTTTGGTTTGGGTCTTAGTTTGGTCTGGGGGTCTCGTTCCTGTGGTCTTGGTTCGGGTCTTAGTCTCGGTCTTTGCTTCGGTCTGGTCTTGGTTCTTGGATCTTGGTCTGGGTCTCGTCCTAGGTCTTGGTTGGGGTCGTTGGTCAGTGGTCTTGGTCTGGGTTCTAGTTCTGTGGTCTTGGTCCTGGGTCTGGGTCTTGGTTTTCGGTCTTGGTCTGGGGTCTTGGTTCGGATCTTGGTCTGGGTCTGGGTCTGGTGCTTGGTTTGGGTCTTGTGTTGGGTCTGGGGCTCGTTCTGGGTCTTGGTTTCGGGTCTTAGTCTTCCGGTCTTCTTCGGGTCTGGTCCGGTCCTAGGTCTTGGTGGGGGTCTCGATCTAGGGCTTGGTCTGGGTTCTTAGTTTGGGTCTTGGTCTCGTGGTCTGGGTCTTGGTTCGGGTCTGGGTCCTGGTCGATCTTGGTCTGGGTCTGGTCCTTGGTTCGGGTCTTGGTCTGGGTCTTGGTTCGTGTCTTGGTTTGGGTCCTTGGTTCTGGGTCTTGTTCGGACTGAGGTCCTGGGTCTTTGTGTTCGGGTCTTGGTTCGGAATCTTGGTCGGGTCTTGTTCGGATCTTGGTCTGGGTCCCGGTCTGGTCGTTGGGTTCGGGTCTTCGTCCGGGCCGTCTGGGTTCGGCGTTCGGTCTTTGTTTTGGGTTCCTGGTCTGCGTCTTTTGTTTCCTGTCCTCTTGAAACGCTGAAATTACCTTGGAAACTTCCCTGAAATCCTTGAAAGCTTCCTTGAAACCTTGAAACTCCTGAAATCCTTGAAACTGTTGGAAATCCTTGAACTGTTAAGACATTGAAACCTCCTGAATTCCTTGAAAACTGTTGAAACCTTGAATAACCTCCGAAGATCCTTGAAACTGTTTAAACCTTGAAAACTCCTGAAATCCCTGAAACTGTTGAAATCCTTGAAACTGTTGTGAAGACGTTGAATAACTCCTGAAATCGCTTGAAACCTGTTGAAATCCTTGAAAACTGTGAAACCTTGGAAACCCTGAAAATCCTTGAAACGTGTTGTGAAAATCCTTGAAACGTTAAACCTGAAACTCCTGAAAAATCCTTGAACTCCATGAAAATCCTTGGAAACTGTTGAAACCTTGCAACTGCTGAAGTCCTAAAACTGTGGAAATCCTTGAAAACTGTTGAAACACCTTGAACCCTGAAAATCCTTGAAATCTGTTGAACTTAAAACTCCTGAAATCCTTGATAACTGTTGAAACCATTGAAACTCTGAAATCCTTGAAACTGTTGAAAACCGTTGAAACTCCAGAAATCCTTGAAACTGTTGAAACCTTGTAAAATGTTCGAATCCATTGAAACTGCTTAGACCTTGAAAACTCCTGAAATCCTTGAAACTGGTTGAAACCTGAAACCTTAAATCCTTGAAACTTGCTGAAATCCTTGAAACTGCTGAAATCCTTAAAACTGTGAAAACTTGAAACTGTTGAAACCTTGAAACTGTTGAATCCTTGAAACTGTTGAAGTCTTTGAAACTCCTGAAATCCTTGAAACTCCCTGAAATCCTTGATAACTGTTGAAACCTTGAAACTGCTGAAGTCCTTATAACTGTTGAAACCTGAAACTCCTGAAATCCTTGAAACTGGTTTGAATACCTTGAACTCCTATCCTTTGAAACTGTGAAACCTTGAAATTGTTTGAAATCTTGAAACTGTTGTATCCTTGAAACTGTTGAGACCTGTGAAACTCCTGAAACTTGAAACTGTTGAAACCTTGAAACTTCCTGAAATCCTTGAAACGTTGAAAACCTTGAAAACTGTTTAAAACCTGAAACTCCTGAAATCCCTTGAAATCTGTTGAAACCTTGAAACTGTTGAAACCTTGAAACTCCTGAATCCTTTAAACTGTTGAAACCTTGAAACCCTGAAAATTCCTTGAAACTGTTGAAAACCTTGAAACTCCTGAAAATCCTTGAAACGTTGAAACCTTGAAACGTCCTGAATCCTTGAAAACTGTTGAAAATCCTTGCAAACGTTGAACCTGAAACCCTGAAAATCCTTGAAACTGTTGAAACCTTGGAAACTCCTGAAATCCTTGAAACTGTTGAAACCTGAAAACTCCTGAATCCTTAAACTGTTTTGAATCCTTTGAAAACTGGCTGAAGTCCTTGAAAACTACTGTTGAAACCTTGAAACTCCTCGAAATCCTTGAAACTGCTGAAAATCCTGAAACTGCTGAAATCCCTTGAAACTCCTAAATCCTTGAACTGTTGAAACCTTGAAACTCCTGAATCCTGAAAACTGTTGAAACCCGTTGAAACTTCCTGAAATCCTTGAAACTGCTGAAATCCTTGAAACTGCGAAATCCTTGAAAATGTTTGAAACCCTTGAAATTGTTGAAAACCTTGAAACTCCTGAAATCCTTGAAACTGTTGAAATCTTGAAAACTGTTAAAACTGAAACTCCTGAAACCCTTGAAACTGTTTTGAAAACCTTGAAACTGTTGAAACCTTGAACTCCTGAAATCCTTGAAACCTGAAACTCCTGAAATCCTTTAAACTGTTAAACCTTGAAACCCGCTGAAATCCTTGAAACTGTTGAACCTGAACTTCCTGAAATCCCTTGAAACTTTGAAACCGTTGAATAACTGTGAAATCCTATGAAACTGTTGAGACCTTGAAACCCTGAAATCCTTGAAATGTTGAAACCTTGAAACTCCTGAAATCCTTGAAACTGTTGAAAACTTGAAACTCCTGAAATCCTTGAACCTGAAGATCCTGAACCTGTTGAAAACCTTGAAAATTGTTGAAACCCTTGAAACTCTGAATCCTTGAAACTCCTGAAATCGCTTGAAAACTGTTGAAACCTTGAAACTCCGAAATCCTTTGAAACTGCTGATCCTTGAAACTGTTGAAACGCTTGAACATTGTTGAAACCTTGAAACTCCTGAAATCCTTGGAAACTCCTGAAATCCTTAAACTGTTGAAAACACTTGAAAACTCATAAATCTGAAACGGTTGAAACCCTTGAATCTCCTTGAAATCCTTAAAACTGTTGAAACCTTGAAACTCCTGAAATCCTTGAAACTGTTTGAAAACCTTGAAACTCCTGAAAATCGCCTTGAAACTGTTGAACCTTGAAAGCTCCTGAAATCCTTGAAAGCTGTTGAAATCCTTGAAACTGTTGAACTTGAAACTCCTGAAATCCTTGAACGTTGAACCTTGAAATTGTGAAAACCTTGAAACTCCTGAAATCGCTTGAAACTCTGAAATCCTTGAAACTGTTGAAACCTTGAAAACCCTGAAATCTTGAAACGGTGAACGCTTCGAAAACTCTGAAAAATCCTTAAAAACTGTTGAAGACCTTGAAACTGCCTGAAATCGCTTGAAAATCTGTTGAACCGTGAAACTCCTGGAATCCTTGAATACTCTGGTTGAACCTTGAAAACTCCTGAAAATCCCCCTTTGAAACTGTGAAAGTCCTTGAATACTGTTGAGACCCTTGAAACTCCCTGAAATCTGAAACTGTTGATCCTTGAACTCTCTGAAATCCCCTTGAAACTGTTTGAACACCTTGAAATCCTGAAATCCTTGAAACTGCTGAAATCCTTGAAACTGTTGAAAACCTTGAAATTGTTATGAAACCTTGAAACTCCTGAAATCCTTGAAAAACTCCTGAAATTCTGAACGTTAAACCTTGAAACTCCTGAAATTCTTGAAACGGTTGAAACCTTGAACTCTGAAATCCTTGACTGTTGAAACCTTGAAACTCCTGAAAATCCTTGGAAACTGTTGAACCTTGAAAACTGTTGAAATCCTTGAAACTCCTGAAATCCTTGAAACTGTTGAAACCTTGAAACTCCTGAATCCTTGAAAACTGTTTGAAATCCTTGAAACTCCTGAAATCTTGAAACTGTTGAAACCTTGAATAACTCCTGAAATCCTTGAAACTGTTGATACCTTGAAACTGTTAAAACCTTGAAACTCCTGAAATCCCTTGAAACTGTTGAACCTTGAACTGTTGAAAACCTTGAAACTTATCCTGAATCCTTGAAACCCTTAAACTCCTGAATCCTTTAAATTGTTTTGAAACACGCTTGAATACTTTTACTCCTGAAATCCTGAATTGTTGAACCCGTTGAAACTCTCCTGAAAAATCATCCTTGATAACTGTTGAAACCTTGAACTGTGGCTACTCT
>VHKM01001302.1:0-39473 GCA_007210695.1 Neogobius melanostomus | reverse complement strand
GGAGTAAAAATCCTTACTGTAAAATAGTCAAACTACAGACCAGTGGAGTAAATCCCCCTACTGTAATATTCAACTATAGCCCATGGGAGTATCCTACTGTAATATCACTATAGACCAGTGAGTATCCTACTTTAATATCTAACTATAGGACCCAGTGAGTAATTCCTATCTCTGTAATATCAAACTATAGTCCAAGGTGAAGGTTCTCTACTGTAATATCAAACTATATGACGCAAGATGAGTATCCTACTGTAATACTCAACTATAGACCAGTGATTAATCCTACCTACTGTAATATCAAGCTATAGACCAGTGAGTAATCCTACTGTATATATCAATCTATAGACCAGTGAGTATCCTATGTGAATATCACTGATAGACTCATTGGAGTATCCTATCTGGTAATATCACTATAGTTCCAGTGGAGTATCTACTGTAATATCACTATAGACCAGTGAGTATCCTACGTGTAAGATCAACTAATAGACCAGTGAGGTACCTACTGTATATTATCAACTTAAGACCCAGTGAGTATTTCCTACTGTAATATCAACTACAGAACAGTGAGTATCCTATCTGTATATCAACTATAGACCAGTGAAGTACCTACTGGTAATATCAACTATAGACCAGTGAGTATCCTACTGAGTATATTCAGCTATAGTATCCTAGATTTGAGATAGTCCCTGATCTGTAATATCAGCTAATGACCAGTGAGTAATCCTACTTGTAATTATCAACTACAGACAGTGAGTATTCCCTACTGTAATATCAACTATAGACAGTGATTATCCTACTGTAATATCAACTATAGACCATGTGATATCCTAACTTGTAATATCAACTTATAGACCAGTGAGTATCTCTACTGTAATAATCACTACAGACGCAGTGAGTAATCCTATTCTGTAATATCAAGCTATAGACCCAGTGATGTATCCTACTGTAATATCAAGCTATATGTCCAGTGAGTATCCACTTAATGATCTTAGCTATATGACCAAGTGAGTATCTACTGTAATATCAACTAGTAAGACCAGTGAGTATGCTCTACTGTAAATATCAACTAGTACGACCGAGTGAGTATACCTACTGTAGATATCAAGCTATACCCCAGTGAGTATCCTAGCTGTAAATCAACTGATAGACCAGTGAGTATCCTACTGTAATTATTCAACTACACGACCAGTGGAGTTCCTACAGGTATATATTCACTATAGACCATGATTATCCTACTGTATATCATGCTACTAGGATCCAGTGAGTATCCTACTGTAGATATCAGCTATTAGACCAGTGATTTATCCTAGCTTAGATATCAGCTATACACGCAGTGAGTATTCCTACTGTAATACGAACTATAGACCAGTGATTATCCTACTGTAATAATCAGCTATAGATCCAGTGAGTATTCCTACTGTAATATCAACTACAGACCAGCGGAGTATCCTACTGTAAGATCAATCTAAAGACCAGTGAGTATTCTACTGTAATAGTCAACGTATAGACCAGTGAAGTATTCCTAACTGTAATAGTAACTACAGACCAGTGAGTAATCCTACTTAATATCAACTATAGACCATGAAGTGATCCTACTGTAATATCAACTACAGAGCGCAAGTGGAGTCATCCTAACGATAATCAACTACAGACCAGTGAGTATCTATCTGTATATAATCAATCTATAGACCAGTGAGTATCCTACTGTAATATCAACTTAGACCAGTGGAATATCTACTGTAATATCACTATAGACCAGTGAGTTCGTTACTGTAATATCAACTATAGACCCAGTGAGTATCCTACTGTAATATCAACTGATAGACCATGAGTATCTACTGTATGATATCAACTATAAGAACCAGTGGAGTATCCTAAACTGTAAGATCAATCTATAGACCAGGAGTTATCCTACTGTAAGATCAACTTAACCAGTGAGTACCTATCTGTAATATCAACTATAGACCAGATTATCCTAAACTGAATATCAACTATAGACCATGGAGGTATCCTACTGTAATATCAATCAAACCACAGGAGTATCCTAACTGTAATCTCAACTATGACTCATGAGTATCCTGACTGTAATATCAGCTAATATCCGAGTGATATCCTACTGTAATATCAACTATAGACCAGTGAGTATCCTACTGTAAGATCAACTATATGACAGATGAGTATCCTACCGTAATATCAACTATAGACCAGTGAGTAATCCACTGTAATATCAACTACCAGCCAGTGAGTATCCTATCTGTATATCAACAAGCCATGAGTAATCCTACGTAATACAACCCAGACCAGTGAGTATCCTACTGTAATATCAGCTATAGACCATGAGTATCCTACTGTAATATCAGTATGACCAGTGAGTATCCTACTGTATCAACTACAGACCAGTGAGTACCTACTGTAAACTCAACTAAGAAACCAGCTGCTTATCTATGTAGATATCAACTATAGACAGTGATTATCCTACTGGGTAATATCTTATACAGACCAGTGAGTATCCTACTGTAATATCAACTACAGACCCAGTGAGTATCCTACTGTAATATCAACTACAGTACCAGTGAGTATCCTACGTTAATATCAGAATATAGACCAGTGAGTAATCCTACTGTAAATCAAGCTATAGTCCAGTGAGTACCTACTGTAATATCAGAGCTATAGACCATGTGAGTATCTACTGTAATATCAACTATAGACCAGTGAGTACCATCTGGTAATATTCAACTAATAGACCAGTGAAGTATCCTAACCTGTAGATATCAGCTATAGACCATGAGTATCCTACTGTAATACAACTATAGACCAGTTGAGTATCCTACTGTAATATCACTTACAGACCAGTGGTATCCTACTGTAATATCAACTATAGACCTCATTGTATTATCACTGTAATATCAGCTAAGACCAGTGAGTATCCTACTGTAATATCGAGCTATAGACCAGTGATATTATTCTACTGTATATATCAGCTATGACAGCTGAGTATCCTACGTAATATCAACCTCTAGACGCAGTGATTATCCTACTGTAAATCAGCTATAGACCAGTGAGTATCCTACTGTATATATCAACTCCAGACCAGTTGAGTATCTCTAACTGTATAGATCACTATAGACCATGTGAGTAAATCCTATCTGTAATATCACTAATAGACCAGTGATATCCACGTAATATCAACACAGACCAGTGAAGTTACCTAACTGTAAGATCAACATAGACCAGTGAGTACCTACTGTAATATCAACTACAGACCAGTGAGTATCCTACTTAATATAACATACAGACAGTAGTATTCTACGTAATGAGTCAACTATAGACCAGTGAGTATCCTACTGTAAGATCAACTATAGACCAGTGAGTAACTTGAATATCAAACTATAGTCCATGAGTACCTACTGTAATATCAATATAGAACCAGTGAGTTATCCTAACTGTAAATCAACAATAGACCAGTGAGTATCCTACTGTAATAGCTAACTAATGACCAGTGAGTATCCTACTGTAGAATCACAACATAACCAGTGAGTATCCTACTGTAAGATCAACTATAGACCAGGAGTATCCTACTGTAATATCAACTATAGTCCAGTGATAACCTACTGGTAAAGTCAACTAAGACCAGTGAGTATCCTACTGTATAGATCAACTATAAGACCAGTGAGTACCTACTGTAAGATCAACTACAGACCAAGTGAGTATCCTACTGTAATATCACTATAGACAAGTGATGTATCCTACTGGTAATACGACTATAGACCAGTGAGTAATCCTACTGTAATCCAACTACAAGACCAGTGAGTATCCTACTGTAATATCAACACAGACCAGTGAGTATCTACTGTAATATCACTATAGACCAGTGGTATTCCTATCTGTAATATCAACTATAGACCAGTGAGTATCCTACGTAATATATCAACTATAGTCCAGTGAGTACCACTGTATATATCAACTATAGACCAGTGATAATCCTACTGTAATATCAACTAAGTCAGTGAGTATCCTACTGTAGATATAACTATAGACCAGTGATTATCCTACTGTAAATCAACCTACCAGACCAGTGAGTAATCCTACTGTAATATCACTATAGACCCAGTGAGTATCCTACTGTAAGATCAACCTACAGACCAGTGAGTACCTTACTGTAATACAAACTATAGAGCCAGTGAGTATACCTGACTGTAATATCAGACTACAGACCAGTGAGTATCCTATCTGTAATATCAACTATAAGACAGTAGTATCCTACTGTAACATATCAACTACAGACAGTGAGTAATCCTACTGTATATCAACCTATATGCACCAGTGATTATCCTACTGGTAATACAGCTATAGACCAGTGAATTAATCCAACTGGGGTAATATCAGCTATAGACCAGTGAGTATCCTACTGTAAATCAACTACAGACCAGTGATACCTACTGTAAATATCGAGCATAGAACCAGTGAGTACCTAACTGTATATCAGCTATAGACCCAGTGAGTAGACCTACTGTAAACAGCTATAGACCAGTGAGTATCCTAACTGTAATATCAACTATAGACCAGTGATTAATCCTACTGTAATATCACGCTATAGACCAGTGGAGTATCCTACTGTAATATCAACTCCAGACCAGTATTATCTCTACTGAATACAGCTTTATAGACCAGCTGAGTCTCCCTACTGTAATATCAGCTATAGACCAGTGAGTATCCCTACTGTAATATCAACATAGACCAGTGAGTATTCCACTGTAATATCAAGCTAAGACCAGTGAGTATCCTACTGTAATATCAGCTATAGACCAGTGAGTATCCTACTGTAATATCAACTAATAGACCGAGTGGAGTATTCCTACTGTATATCAACTACAGACCAGTGATTATCCATCTGTAATATCAACTATAGAACCATGAGGATCCTATCTTTAAATTATCAACAACGGCAGAAGTAATCTACTGTAATATCACTATTAGACAGTGATTATCCTTACTGTTATATCAGCTATAGACCAGTGAGTATTCCTACTGTAATATCAACTATAGACCAGTGATATCCTACTGTATATCAGCTAGTAGACCAGTGAGTATCCTATGTTAATATCAACTATAGACCAGTGATTATTCCTACTGTAATATCAAGCTATAGACCAGTTGCAGTATCCCTACTTGTATATCAACTTATATAGACCAGTGATTATCCTACTGTAATATCAGCTTACTAGACCAGTGATTATTCCTACTGTAATATCCAGCTATATAGACCAGTGAGTTCCTATCTGTATATCAACTACAGACCAGTAGTATCCTACTGTAATATAACTACAGACCAGTGATTATCTACTGTAATATCAGCTATAGACCAGTGATTATCCTACTGTTTAATATCAGCTATAGACCAGTTGGGTATCCTACTGTAATTTCAACTACAGACCAGTGAGAATCCTACTGTAATATCAACTTATAGACCATGAGTATCCTACTGTAATTATCAACTATTTAGACCAGTGAGGTTATCCTACTGTATATCAAACTATAGACAGTGAGATATCCTACTGTAATATCCAACTACAGACCAGTGATGTATCCTTACTGTAATATCAACTACAGACCATGATTATCCTACTGTTTAATATCAACTATAGACCAGTGAGTATCCTACTGTATATCAAACTATAGACCAGTGAGTATCCTACTGTAAGATCAACATATTAGACCAGTTGAGTATCCTTACTGTAATAAATCAACTATAGTCCAGTGAGTATCCTTACTGTAATATCAACTACAGACCAGTGAGTATCCTACTGTAATATCAAACTACAGACCAGTGATTATCCTACTGTAATATCACTATAGCCAGTGAGTATTTCCTACTGTATATCAACTATAGACCAGTGAGCTATCATACTGTAGATCAACTATAGCACCAGTGAGTATCCTACTTGTATATCAACTATAGGTCCAGTGAGTATCCTACTGTATATCAACTACAGACCAGTGAGTATACTACTTGTAATATCAACTATAGACAGTGAGTTTCCTACTGTAATATTCAAACTATAGACCAGTGAGTATCCTACTGTAATATTCAACTACAGACCAGGTGAGTATCTTACTGATAAGATTCAACTATAGACCAGTGGAGTATCCATACTGTAATAATCAACTACCGACCAGTGAGTATCCTACTGTAATCACTACAGACCAGTGAGTATTCTACTGTAATATCAACTATAGACCAGTTGAGTTCGCTACTGTAAGATCAACCTAATATGACCAGTGGTTATATCCTACTGTTAATATCAACTATAGTCCAGTGAGTATCCGACTGTAATATCAACTATGACCAGTAGTATCCTTACTCTATATCAACTATAGACAGTGAGGTATCTACTGTATATCAACTACGTAGACCAAGTGAGTTCCTACTGTAAGCATCAACTATAGACCAGTGAGTATCCTTACTGTAATATAACTATAGACCAGTGAGTTATCCTTACTGTAAGATCAAACTATAGACCAGTGAGTATCCTACTGTAATATAACTATTGACCAGGCTGGAGTATCCTACTGTAAGATCAACTACAGACCAGTGTATCCTACTTGTAAATATCAACTATAGTCCAGTGAGTATCCTACTTGTAATATCCAACTATTAGACCAGTGAGTATCCTACTGTAGATCACTATAGACCAGTGAGTATCCTACTGTAAGATCAAACTACAGACTCAGTGGAGTATCCTACTTGTATATCCACATATAGAACCAGTGGAGTATCCTACTTGTAATATCAACTATAGACAGTGGTATCCTACTGTAATATTCAACTACAGACCAGTTTGAGTATCCTACTGTAATAGTCAAACTATAGACCAGTGAGTATCCTTACTGTAATATCAACTATAGACCAGTGAGTATCCTACTGTAATATCAACTATAGTCCAGTGAGTATCCTTACTGTAATATCAACTATAGACCAGTTGGTATCTACTGTAATATCAACTATAGTCAGTGAGTATCCTATGTAATATCCAAAACTCTAGACAGTGGATTATCTAACTGTAATATCAAACTACAAGACCACAGTGAGTTATCCTACTGTAATAATCAACTACAGACCAGTTGAGTTATCCTACTGCTAAGATCAACGTACAGACCAGTGAGTAATCCTACTGTTAATATCAACTATGACAAAAGTGAGTATCTACTGTAATATCAACTACAGACCAGTGAGTATCCTACTGTAATTATCAAACTACAGAACCAGTTGAGTATCCTACTGTAATATCCAACTATAGACAGTGAGTATCCTACTGTAATATCAAACTTATAGACCCGTGAGTATCCTTTACGTGTAATATCAACTATAGACCAGTGAGTATCCTACTGTATATCAATAATTAGACCAGTGAGTATCCTACTGTAATATCAACTACTAGACAGTGATCTATCCTACTGTAATATCAACTATAGACCAGTGAGTATTCCTACTGTAATATCAAACTATAGAACCAGTGAGTATCCTACTGTAAAATATCAACTATAAGACAGTTGATATCCTTTACTGTAATATTCAACTATAGTCCAGTAGTATCCTACTGTTATAAATATCACTAAGACCAGTGAGTATCCCTACTGTTAAAGATCAACTATAGACCAGTGAGTATTCCTACTGTAATATCAAACTATAGGACCAGTGGAGTATCCTACTGTAATATCAACTACAGACCAGTGAGTATCCTACTGTAATATCAAACTATAGACAGTGAGTATCCCTACTGTTAATATTCAACTATTACGCACCAGTGAGGTATTCCTACTGTTAATATCAGCTCATAGACCAGTGAGTATCCTACTGTATATTCAGCTATGACCAGTGAGTATCCTACTGTAATATCACTACAGACAGTGATTATCCTAACTGTAAATATCAACTATAGACCAGTGATTATCCTACTGTATATATCACTATAGACCAGTGATTATCCTTACTGTAATATCAACTATAGACCAGTGAGTATCCTACTGTAATATCAACTACAGACCAGTGAGTATTCCTACTGTAATATCAGCTATAGACCAGTGGAGTATCCTAAACTGTAATATCAGCTATAGTCCATGTGAGTATCCTACTGTAATTTCGCTATAGACCAGTGAGTATCCTACGTAATATCAACTATAGAACCATGAAGTATCCTACTGTAATATCAACTATAGACCAGTGAGTAATCCTACTGTAATATCAGCTATTAGACAGGTGGTATCCTACTGTAATATCAAAACTATAGACCAGTGAGTATCCTACTGTAATATCAAACTACAGACCAGTGAGTATCCTACTGTTAATATCAAAACTATAGACCAGTGATTATCCTACTGTAATATCAGCTATAGGACCAGTGAGTATCTACTGTAATATCAACTACAGACCAGTGATTATCCTACTGTAATAAATCAGCTATAGACCAGTGAGTATCCTACTGTAATATCAGCTATAGACCAGTGAGTATCCTACTGTATATCAGCTATTAGACAGTGAGTATCCTACTGTAATATCACTATAGACCAGTGAGTTATCCTACTGTAATATCAGCTATAGACCAGTGAGTATCCTACTGAATATCAGCTATTAGACAGTTGAGTATCCTTACTGTAATATCAACTATAACCAGTGAGTATCCTACTGTAATTATCAACTTACAGACCAGTGATTATTCCTACTGTAATATCAACTTATAGACCAGTGAGTATCCTACTGTAATATCAACTTACGACCAGTGAGTATCCTACTGTAATAATCAACTATAGACCAGTGATTATCCTACTGTAATATTTCAGCTATAGACCAGTGAGTATCTACTGTTAATATCATTATTAGACAGTGATTTATCCTAACTGTAATATTTTCAGCTATAGACCAGAGGAGTATCCTACTGTAAATATCAACTACTAGACCAGTGATTATCCCTTACTGTAATATCAGCTATATAGACCAGTGATGTATCCTACTGTAATATCAACCTACAGACCAGTGAGTTCTACTGTAGATAACTATAGACCAGTGAGTATCCATACTGTATATCAACTATGACCACAGTGAGTTATCCTACTGTAATATTCAACTACAGACCAGTGAGTATCCTACTGTATAAAGATCAACTATAGACCAGTGAGTATCCTACTGTAATATCAACTTACAGACCAGTTTGAGTATCACTACTGTATATCAACTACAGACCAGTGAGTATCTTTTACTGTAATATCAACTAATGACCAGCTGAGTTATCCTACTGTTTAAGATCAACTATAGACAGTGAGTATCCTACTGTAATATCTCAACTATAGTCCAGTTGAGTATCCTACTGTAATATCAAACTATAGACCAGTGTGAGATATCTACTGTAATATCAACTATAGGACCAGTGAGTATTCCTACTGTAATATTCAACTATAGGACCAGTGAGTATCCTACTGTAAGATCAACTAATAGACCAGTGAGTATCCTACTGTAGATTCAACTATAGACCAGTGAGTTACCTACTGTAAGATCAACTATAGACCAGTGAGTATCCTACTGTAAATATCAAACTATAGTCCAGTGAAGTATCCTTACTGTATATCAACTATAGACAGTGAGTATCCTACTGTAATATCAACTATAGACAGTGAGTATCTACTGTATATCAACTTAACAAAGACCAGTGGGAGTAATCCTACTGGTAATATCAACTACAGACCAGTGAGTATCCTACTGTAATATCAACTTTAAACAGTGAGTATCCTAAACTGCTTAATATCAACTAGTAGACCAGTGAGTATCCCTACTGTAATATCAACTATAGTTCCAGTGACTATCCTACTGTAATATCAAAACTATAGACCAGTGAGTATCCTACTGTAATATTTCAACTGATAGTCCAGTTGGAGTATCCTACTGTAATATCAACTATAGACAGTGATTATCCTACTGTAATATTCAACTACATACCAGTGTGAGTATCCTACTGTTAAATTCAAACTATTAGACCAGTGAGTATCCTCTGATAAGATCACTACAGACCAGTGAAGTATCCTATGTAATATTCAACTATTGACCAGTGAGTATCCTAACTGTAATATCAAACTTACGACCAGTGAGTATCCTTACTGTAATATCAACTTTAGACCCAGTGAGTATCCTACTGTTAATATCAACTATAGACCAGTGGAGTATCCTACTGTATATCAACTATAGGACCAGTGAGTATCCTACTGTAATATCAAGCTATAGTCCAGTGAGCTATCCTACTGTAATATCAACTATAGACCAGTGAGGGTATTCCTACTGTAATATCAACTATAGACCAGTGATTATCCTTACTGTTAATATCAACTATAGACCAGCTGAGTATCCTACTGTAATATCAACTTATAGACCAGTGAGTAATCCTTATGTAAATATCAACTATAGACCAGTGAGGTATCCTTACTGCTAATTATCAACTATAGTCAGTGAGTATCCTACTGTAATATCAACTATAGCCAGTGAGTATCCTACTGTAAGATCAACTATAGACAGTGAGTAATCCTACTGTAAGATTCAACTACAGACCAGTGAGTATCTACTGTAATATCAACTATGACAGTGGTATCCTACTGTAAGATCAATATAGACCCAGTGAGTATCCTTACTGTTAAGATTCAACTACAGACCAGTTGAAGTATCCTAAGCTGTAATATCAACTATACGACCAGTGGAGTATACCTACTGTAATATCAACTACAGACCAGTGAGTATCCTAGTAATATCACTACAGACCAGTGAAGTATCCTACTGTAATATCAAACTATAGACCAGTGGTATCCTACTGAATATCAACTATAGTCCAGTGAGTATCCTACTGTTAATATTCAACTATAAGGACCAGTGAGTATCACTGTAATATCAACTATAGACCAGTGATTATCCTTACTGTAATATCAAACATATTAGACCAGTGAGTATCCTACTGTAATATCAACATATAGACCAGTGAGATATTCCTACTGTAATATCAAACTTACAGGACCAGTGATTATCCTAACGTGTAATATCAAACTATAGCCAGTGAGTATCCTACTGTAATATCAACTATAGACCAGTGAGCTTATCCTACTGTAATATCAGCTATAGACCAGTGAGTATCCTACTGTTAATATTCAGCTATAGACCAGTGAGTATTCCTACTGTAATATCAACTACAGACCAGTGAGTATCCTACTGTAATATCAACTATAGACCAGTGATTATCCCTACTGTAATATCAACTACTAGACCAGTGAGTATCCTTACTGTAATATCAACTATAGACCCGTGAGTATCCTACTGTTAATATCAACTACAGACCAGTGAGTATCCTACTGTAATATTAGCTATAGACCCAGTGAGTATCCTACTGTAAAAGAGAGAGATGTCAGTGAGTATCCTATGGTAATATCAGCTATAGACCAGTGAGTATCCTAACTGTAATAATCAACTTATAAGAACCAGTGAGTATCCCTACTGTAAAATAATCACCTATAGAACCAAGTATGAAGGTCTTCCTACTGTAAATATCAAAGCTTATAGGACCAGTGGGACAGTATCTACTGTTAAATATCAACTATAGACAAGTGAAGTAAATCCTACTGTTAAATATCAAACTACAGAACAGTGAGTTTATCCCACCTGTAATATCACTATAGACCAGTGATTATCCTACTGTAATATCAGCTATAGACCAGTGGATTATCCTACCTGTAAATATCAGCTATAGACCAGTGAGTATCCTACTGTAATATAACTACAGACCAGTGAATTAATCCTACTGTATATCAGCTATAGACCAGTGAGTATCCTACTGTATTCAGCTATAAGACAGTGGTAATCCTACTGTATATCAGTATAGACCACGTGAGTATCTACCTGTAATTCAACTATAGACCGTGGATTATCCTACTGTAATATACTAAGACCAGTGAGTATCTCTACTGTAATATCGAACTACAGACAGTGATTATCCTACTGTAATATCAGTTTAGACCAGTGAGTATCCTACTGTAATATCAGCTATAGACAGTGAGTATCTACTGTAATATCAGCTATAGACAGTGAGTTCCTACTGTAATATCAACTATAGACAGTGAGTATCCTACTGTAATATCAGCTATAGACCAGTGAGTATCCTACTGTAATATCAGCTATAGCCAGTGAGTATCTACTGTAATATCACTATAGACCAGTGAGTATCTACTGTAATATCAGCTACAGACCAGTGATTATCCTACTGTTATATCCAACTATAGACAGTGAGTATCCTACTGTAATATCAATACGAACCATGAGTATCCTACTGTATATCAACTATAGACCAGTGATTATCCTACGTAATATCAGCTATAGACCAGTGAGTATCCTAGCTGTAATATCAACTATAGACCAGTGATTATCCTACTGGTAATATCAGCTATAGACCAGTGAGTATCCTACTGTATATCACTAAGACCAGTGGATTATCCTACTGTAATATCAGCTATAGACCAGTGGTACCTACTGTAATATCAACTATAGCCAGTGATTATTCCACTGTAATATCAGCTATAGACCAGTGATTATCCTACTGTAAATAATCAGCTATAGACAGTGAGTATCCTACTGTAATATCAACTTACAGACCAGTGAGTATCTAACTGTAATACACTACAGACCAGTGATTATCCTACACTGTATATCACTATAGACAGTGATATACTACTGTAATATAGCTATAGACCAGTGAGTATCTACTGTAATATAACTACAGACCAGTGAGAATCCTACTGTAATATCAAACTACTAGACCAGTGAGTAATCTACTGTAAATATAACTATAGCAGTGAGTATCCTACTGTAAGCCGCCAGCACTGTTCTGGGCATAGGAGAGGGGAAAAAAGGCACGCGGGGTCCGTGAGTGACGAGGCGGCTACAGGAGCCCCGTCACTCACATCTTCCACCTGTTCACTCAGCTCCACTCTGCTCTGCACACTGTCTCCTCCTCAGTCCGCCCCGTCATCTCCACCCCCCATGAAGGAGCTCAAAGTGAGCATAAGGCAACTTATGCTCACGTTTGAGAAATAAAAGTCCTAATGAAATAATAAACATGGTTACAGAGGAGATCGCGTTGAAGCAAAACACCTCTTTCACTTGCGTTGTTTTTCTCCCTCTTGCGCGAGGGAGAGAGAGGGAGAGGAGGAAAAGTTACATGAATGAAGCAACAGAAGCTTAATCGGCCGTGTGATTGTTTTTTTGTGATAACAAACTCCATAGAGGGAATATCGATGTATATTGTGTGAAATAGTCACATTTTCGTTAAAATAAAGTCAATTCAGAGGGTATTTATTTTCTTTAAAAAAAAAAGTATATAGCCAATATAGTCGGCGTGCAAGGGACAGCGCCCCATCTAGGCCATTTCCTCATAGCACTTGACGGCCCCATAGTGAGTGTGTGTGTGGTGTGTGTGTGTGTGTGTGTGTGTGTGTGTGTGGTTGCGCCCCTGACCTGCAGCATGGAGAACAAGTTGATCATGGAGGTTTGCGCTCGGCCTGAGTTGTATGACACGCCTCCTAATTATGACGCTTGCAAAACTTCACGCGCCGCAAACAGGCGTTTCTCGCGAGTGTGACGGCGCCCTCACACCTAGAGCGCGGAAGAGAAGAGAGCGGCGAGCTTCCATTCATTCCCTATGTGCCTGGCAACCGGAAAGAAGCCTCCGGCTCACATGTGAGCGGCACGATACGGGCGGCTGCAGCGGCGCTGTATTTACATACACACTAAAACTGTTGGGTTATTTTAACAACCCAACTGCTGGGTTATGGCTGTTGGGTCATTTTGTTGGGTTATTTTCATAGAGTTGGTTGTTTTTCCTACCCAGCAGGTTGGGTCAAAACCACTGAGCTCAACTGTCAGCAGCGGCCATTACTGCTCCTCCACCTCCTCCGATTGAAACTGCTCATAAGGTATTTATACATGTTTTTATTTGATTACTCTGTCATAAAGAGTCAGTATTTATCCAATGAAACTGATTAGGCACAAATAATTAATCAATTTGGTTTTGGCTTTGTGTTTCCTAACACCTTGTTAGCATCTGTCATAGAATAGAAAGGGTTAAAGTCACGTCTTTTGGACGAGCTGTAGCTAAAAAACGATTCAACACAGAGGTGTGTAGTTAAATAATCCTGGCAGAGGACACTTCACTCTCTGTCCCAGTTTTTATTTCGTGTTGATAGGACAAGTATTGACTGAAATAATGAGGCTAAAGGTAGTTAAAATAATCCGTTATGATATCCTATTTTAATATAATGCGCGCGACAACCGTTAGCTAATGCTAACGCTAATGCTAACGCTAATGCTAACGCAAATCTCTGCTGTTGTTCTTACATAATGCCTTTAGTATTAATATGGTTAAAAGGATGAGGAGAGAAGGAGAGGAGAGAAGGAGAGGCTCTGATATGGGAGAAACAGAGAAAAAGTGTTAACAGTTTTCAGTTAGGATATTTTAAAGCCTCTGTTCGTGTGTTTCAGATCAACTTTACCCTCTCCATGTGGAACCTCCAGAGCTGATAAATCCACTAAAGCTTTACAGTAAGCAGCAGTTTTATAATTATCAGAAATGTTAATTCTCTGTTTAAATCAAAATACAAACTTGTGTTAATGTGTGTCCTACAGAAACAAACTCTCCTGAGCTCTTCCACTGTCTGTCTGAAGATCATCATCTGCATCACTGGACACCAGTCCCAGTAAGTAAGTATATATATTATTATATATTTTTTACAAAATATAACATGACCCTTTATAGTTTTAGACCAAACACAATGTAATGTTTCTCTTCCAGTGGAATCTTCAGCTCAGTGGAAGTGTCCACCTGCTCTGAGACGATGCCTTGTTACTTCACAAGTAAGGTTTACATTATACTATCACTGTCTTATGGGAAGGTTGGTGTCCCTGGTGGAGTAATGGTTACCAGGTATTGGATTTCATCTGTGACAATGTCTCTCTTTATTTCCACAGTGGTCTCTGCTGCTGTAGACTGCAGTGTCCTCAACCCTGTCTCTGCTGTGACTGAACTGTCCTCCGCCCTGTCCCAGCCCTGTTCCTGCTCTGTCTCTGCTGCCAGTGTCCCCAGCCCTGTCTCCAGCCCTGTCTCCTGCCCTGTCCCTGCTGCAGTGTCCCCAGCCCTGTCTCCTGCTCTGTCTCCTGCTGCAGTGTCCCAGCCCTGTCTCCAGCCTGTCTCCTGCCCTGTCCCTGCTGCAGTGTCCCCAGCCCTGTCTCCTGCTCTGTCCCTGCTGCAGTGTCCCCAGCCCTGTCTCTTGCTTCAGACTGAACTTTTCCCAGCCCTGTCCCTGCTGTGACTGAACTGTCCCCAGCCCTGTCTCTGACTCTGAAAAAGGACCACTTCACCAAAATACAGCAAGTACAATATGGACAATGGGGACTTTCCTTAGGCTTATTAACAACCAAATTAATTATTTGCTGCTGCTGATGTTGTGTTAAACAATTATGTTCTGCTTTTGTAAGAAATAAAGTTTCTAAAACAGCACTGGGGTGATCATTACAAATTAACCCAATCATTGGGTAAAATTAAGAATAAACAACCAACGGTGGGTTAAAAATATTAACCCAACTGTTGGGTTAAAAATAATAACCAACGCATTGGGTCAAAATAACCCAACGTTGGTCAGACCAACTTTGACCCAACATTGGTTAAAAGTTGGGTTACTTTTAACCCAGCATTTTTTAGTGTGTAGCATTGACATTTTTTCAACACTATGCAAATACAGAGCCATTTCCAGCGGCGACAACCAACCACAGAACATGATCTGACAGACACCTGTGCGTAATTGGCTCATGCACTTCAGCTGCGTCTCCAACCCACCTCCACGTCCGGCCTGAAGCGGCAATGTTTGGCGTCCAACTAGAGGCGGATTGGTCTGAACGCACCTTAACCTACTCTGGACACCTGTTCTTTTTTCTTACCTCACGATAATGTCACGTAGAAAAGCGCGTTTGGCTACAAGAGGAACAGGACTATTCAACCTTCCTAAAGAAGAGTGCACTCGCCAGAAGTTGGAATTTCTTTCTGGGATTCAGCGACTATCAGCCAAAATAGTGTTTGTCTGTGTCTCTCACTGATGGATGTTTGGTGAACCTCGGCCAGAACCAAAGTGGATTCACTTTTATAACCAACATGAGTCCAATAATGGAAACACCAGAGCGGTGAGTCATCAAAACGTGTGTTAGCATGTATGTGTTAGCGTGTGTGTTAGCGTGTGTGTTAGCGTGTGTGTTAGCATGTGTGTGTTAGCGTGTGTGTTAGCGTGTGTGTTAGCATGTGTGTTAGCGTGTGTGTTAGCGTGTGTGTTAGCGTGTGTGTTAGCATGTGTGTTAGCGTGTGTGTTAGCGTGTGTGTTAGCGTGTGTGTTAGCATGTGTGTGTTAGCGTGTGTGTTAGCGTGTGTGTTAGCATGTGTGTTAGCGTGTGTGTTAGCGTGTGTGTTAGCATGTGTGTTAGCGTGTGTGTTAGCATGTGTGTTAGCATGTGTGTTAGCGTGTGTGTTAGCGTGTGTGTTAGCGTGTGTGTTAGCGTGTGTGTTAGCATGTGTGTTAGCCATTTATGAAGCTGTGTCGCACATGTCAACTCCTTATAACTGCATCATGAAGTAACTTCACTATTTGCTGTGATATATATATATTTCTACTACTGCTAAAGTTGTATGAGCGAAGAGAGGGGGCGGAGTTAACTGAATCCAAGCGTCTTGTCTTCCGGGTTGGAAAAATACCTCCAGAAAATACTTATATTTATCACAAAAATGAGTACTCCATAGTGATAGAGGTACAATATATCATATAAATGCCAATAGTTTATTTGGAGTGGCTAAAATAGTTACGTGCTGCTACTGCTGCGGTTACTATGGCAACGAGAGAAGCGAGTTACTGTTTTGTTCAGCCAAGTGTCATGATTTTGTTGAGTCGAACAACCTTTTTAGACGACTGCAGCCGCTGATGATTGATGTATTTTTAGTCACTGATGAGATGTAAGTGTTCTGTCATATCTGTGTTTGTTTTGTGACTCATTTTACCGTAGTTCAGATCCTAATAACAGTTACTTTGGGTTAACATATTATCCCTGCTGCGCTCCAAAAACGTTAATATTTGTGTACTATGGACTTTGCCAAAATAATCCACTGCTAACTTTATACGGGCTGCTACAGGTAAACTAGCCAGTATTTATGTA
Organism: Neogobius melanostomus; assembly: GCA_007210695.1. Classification (NCBI taxonomy): domain Eukaryota; kingdom Metazoa; phylum Chordata; class Actinopteri; order Gobiiformes; family Gobiidae; genus Neogobius; species Neogobius melanostomus. The sequence goes on along the minus strand of VHKM01001302.1, from coordinate 22,207 downwards.
GCTTCAGTTGCTGTTGGCGCTGTATTTATGTTCACCACTAGATGGCGCCATTACTCCATGTATTAATCTGCCTTCATTGAGAGTGCCTCTGTAATTGAGAACTGCGTTATTTGGGCAGAATTTAGTCAATGATTATCATTTCAGGGTATTAGCATTTTACAGTAGATCAGATAATCACTCTTATGGTAACCTTAGACTAATATCCATATTGTTCTGTTGTTACAGACTTGCTTTAAAATACATTCACTTCAGCCAAACAAACCCTGCTGGAACATGAACCTGGACTCCAGTCTCTTCCATCCCTCCTGCATTCTGACCGATGCACCATCTTGTCACACTGTTAAACCCTAAAGAGCTAACCCTACATACAGTCCACCCCACCTCAACTATTTGGTCCTTTGATTAGTCAATTCCTCCATTTCATCCGTTAATGGCTTTTTATGCCACTGTTTTACACTGATGTCAAAATATTGTAGATGGAAAAAAAACCTTTTTCAAATAATGATTTTCTGCACTGAAGTACCAAAATATTTAACTATTTTATAGCCAATTTTATAAATGGACAAAAAAAATGCCCACAAAATGGCTCAAATTTGATATATATTTTAAAACACCCTTGGGTATGTCAAAGGTCAATAACAACATCTTCAAAGTACGACTGAGAACTTACACAGTCAATAACAACAGTTTTTTAGTTTTTATGTATGTATTTATGTATTGTTACATTAGTGGCTTTTTCTGCCCCATTGACTCCATTATAAACTCACTTTTTCATCGCTCTGCCGTCACAGTTTAAAATCATATATTTCTTTGGTTATTTGTGGTTTCTTCTGATCAGAGGAGGAAACATTTGTGATTTTTACAGTTCAAAGTGAATTTCGAGCATTTACCCTGAAACTGCATTTTCACTGCATTTCTACGGGAAAAACCTAATATCACAGTGAGGCTGTTTCTGTGGAGTTATGAGGCTCATGGGGGAGGGGCTTATACGGGGCATTAGGGGAGGTCTGTGGGGAGGTGTTGGGGGTGGTTGTCCATGGTGGGGGTAGTTGTCAGGTGTTTATGTTTACAAATATGGCTGTAATCAATCAGCTCTCTATAAAACACACCTAAACACAGATGCTAAAAAATGCACTCACACATCCCGATCCCATCAGACCTTGGAAGCTAAGCAGGGACGGGCCTGGTCGGTACTTGGATGGGAGAGCGTTTGGGTCGGAGGGGCCGATGGCACAGACTGGTTGCCTCGCTTCCGTCAGTCTACCCCAGGGCAGCTGTGGCTACAATAGTAGCTTACCACCACCAAGTATGGAGTGAATGAATAATGCAATGTAAAGCGTCTTTGAATGTCCAAAAATACTCAATAACAGACTCACAGTTGTGCCATTCCAGAGGACTATTTCATAAAACTGGCTCAGTAAAGCTCGGTTTAGGCTCCTAATCCTGGCTTGGGCACAACAATTCAAGCTGCCATTACTGGGTTTCACCTAATCTCACTAATTCAAGACAGGTTCAACTAATTAGCACTTGTACATAAGGAGACCACACGAACAATCACAGAGTTCATTGAGAAATCATGGCCGGGCGTGAACACGCAGCAAACTTCACAGCTTTGTTCTGCTACGTTAGCTCCATAGGTAGAGCGCAGGACTCCCAACCACAAGGTTGTGAGATTGATCCAGCCTCGACTTTTTTTTTTTTTTTTGGACCGGGCACCAACTGGGAAGAACATAAATTGGCGTTTATGAATTTAAACACTTTTCTTTTTTCCCAGGAATTTAAACACACGATAAAAAAAAAAAATGAAAACGCTGTTGACACAGGACACAGGTCATGAGGGCGGGTCCTGTGGGCTAAGGTTCCTTTTATTGGACAAGCTTTTGATGACGTTGTATTTCACAGATGAGAGACAAAGACAATGTTGGTGTATATTTATAATTTATTGCATAAAGCAGCCATTCCCAAAGTCTGGAACATCGCGGCCCCCTTGTCGATCCAAATTCTCTCGGGCCCCAATTGAAAATAATTTATCCTATTCATTGTAATTTTCTTATTGTTTTAAAGCTAAAATGACATAAAAAGCAACATCTAGCAATGACTGGAGTTTAAAACTGGTTTCAAGTACATTCAGTACATTTTAGCAAATAAATGTATTTTTCCTTTTAAAATATTTTTTCAATGTACTTGTTTTATAGACAAGCTTTTTGGGGCCTCCCTATAGTGTCTCCAAGACCCCCCTTTGGGAACCACTGGCATAAAGTCATTGATTTTGTGATGTCATGTTTTCTTTTTCACATTTTTGAGGCCAACATACATTTTGGCCAGATGATGGCGCTAATACCCTGCTTGTGTCATTTACATTGCCCATTGGTGTTGGATTCCATGAAGAAGAAACATAGCTTGTGCTCAGTCTGCTCTTAGCCAGGCTAAGTTCTCTGACTATATTTCCATAGTAACTGAGCCAGACTCAGAGTGAGCCTGGTTTATGAAACTGAAAAGACGACACAATAAGCCAGACTTGGCCAAATAAGCCGAGCTTACAGAGTAAGCCAGCTTTATGAAATAGCCCTCAGGTCTAAAGGCTTTAACTGGGCTGCAGGAGCCTGGGCAGTTCCAGATATAAACTAAGAAACACAAGCGTCATTGTAAATCGGGCGGGCGGCACGGTGGTTAGCGCTCGTGCTTCACAGCTAGAAGGTCCCGGGTTGGATTCCCACCTGGACGGGGCCTTTCTGTGTGGAGTTTGCATGTTCTCTCCGTGTCTGCGTGCATGAGACTCATGTATGTTCATTAACATGCGCTGTCCCGACTAAATAATAATAATAATGGCTGATGTATGAAAATCAGAAAGAGTTTTTGCAATAAACTCTTCATTCTTGTGGCAGAGAGATACCATTTGATGTTGAACTAACTCAGGGGGTTAAAGTGGAACAGCCTCCGCTTTAGTTCAAGTAAAATAATCAACTTTTATCTACATAACTTGGTGGGGTCTTATCATGCTCAGACTGTGTGCAGCGGCCCAAAATGAGGTCCCAGCACGCCCCTGAAGACACCACAAATAATCAAGAATTGATGATTTTATAGTGTGATGGCAGAGCGATGAAAAAGTGAGTTTATAATGGAAGTCAATGGGAAGAAAACATGAAAACTCAACTTTATATAAAAAATAAATATACTGAAAATCAAAGTTGTTACTGATCTTTGACAAACCCAAACTCACTTTTTAGATGAAAAATTAACACTTTTGTGGGCTCTTTTTGTACTTTACACTGGACTAATCATAACATCACTGTCATGACTACAATAACAGGTCTGTTCGTCAAGTCAAAATCATGTCAGTAATTATCATATTGATTTTAAAATTAGGTTTATAACAGAGGTAAATAGAGAAGCTACATTTTTTACTCAAGTGGTTCCACAGTCTTATGGCCTGTGGAATGAAGCTATAGCAGAAGCTGTCAGTGCTGCTCCTCACACTGTGATCCCTACCACCAGAGGGCAGCAGTGAGAAGAGTTTGTGCTGTGGGTTTGTCTTTAATGATGCCCTGTCCTGATCAGCCAACGTTTGCCTCCAATAAAAGTTAGATTTATGATTCAGTCATGACATCAATTATGAGCAACAAAACATGAAATGATGTAAAAATCCTATTTTGTCCAAAGGAGATGCCAGAAAAATATATAAAATAATTTCTTAAGAATTAAGTCCATGAAACACAAACTATTTTATGAGTCACATGAAGGTTTTGCTGCTCACTGTGGAACAAGTAAATATTTTTTTCCTCATGTAAGAGCATAAATACAAGTAAAAAGTACCACATGGTAAAATTACTCTAAGAAGTACAATTAGTTCAAAAAGTACTTGAGTAAATGTAAGTGAGTACTACCCAGATAGCAAAGGGACATTGTTTCAACACTGATTTAGGGTCAGATGGTTGACTTTTGGTTGAGGTTGAAAAAAGAATGTTGATTCAATGCTTTATTACGGGTAACAGATCAATCATTTAAAAAATAATGTTGAATCAACTGTTTTTTTACAGACATAAAGTCAACCTTGAAAGTGTAACGTTGAATCAATATTGAGCATTAATTGTATTTCTTGTTGAAATATCAACAATGATTGAATGTTGTTTCGACGTATAGGGTGAAAAGCCCGGGAAATTTGAACTAACTTCACTAATTTCAAGTTTCAAGACTAAACTGGTAAGTGCTCATACATTTTTAAAGTTTAATTGTCATCTTGGTTGTGATCAGTAAACTAAATGGCCACCACACACTGTCGGCTATTTATTTGTTATTTGTTTATTATGAGCTGATGTGTATGCCAAGCTAACGTTACTAGCCTATAACTGTTTGCCACCAAAGAAAGCTTACATGTTCCACACATCCCAGTAACATAACGGGACATGATTAATGATTAATTCCCGATCCCATAATAAACTAACCTGATAATAATATCAATAGTAAGTCAATACATTTGTTTGATCTTGCCCCCACAATGTCGCCGTTTAGTTTGGATTCAGTTGGTAATTGTATGTAGGCTAACTGTAGGATTGTGAAGCACTTTGACTTGCCTTGTGAATGAACTGTTCTACACAAATAATACATTTGCCTTTAGTCAAGACTATAACTTATCCGACGGTTTAATGGGTGAATCATTACTTTAGTATTAAGGTGCTGACATGGTTAATAAAAGAGCAAACAGAGACAGTAACACAAATAAACAAATAAAATTATCCTCTAAATGTTTAGTTGCTCCGATTATTTTATTATCAACCATGATTACTAAACACTAGCATTTTTATTTATTTATCGTAGGTGCAGCTGCTGAGGAAAGCTCCCAGGAACCAAAGAAATTGTCAAAAGGTAATCAACATCTGCATCTGCTCGACCGTCTCCCATCATCTCCTGATGTACTCCAGTGGAACTAAACACAAACCTTTTTCTAATAATTTTTACCACTGTCCATATTTTACTTATTTTCTACCATAATTGCAAATAATGTTTTTTTTAATATTTTGCTGCGAAAGGAATAAAGTTATTATTTTCAATTCAAATTTATGACTGAATATTGATTGTAACAACTGATTTACAAACACTTTATACACGCTACAATTACCTGGATTAGCCTTCAGTGTGATGGTCCTGTCAATTGTACTTTTATGAAACAAAGCTTTGTACAGTGGTAACATCTTGAAAGCTACAAATTGAGGGAATTCACTGCACAAAAATTAAACATTCTTTACTCAATGTTGTGGAGATAACTGTTTTATACTTTAATCTACCCCAATATATCACCTCATACATAAATAAATATTAAGTAATGAGTGTACCATTTCTTTCTGGTGTTATTTGGTCATAAACTCAATCTCCTGCCTTTCCTCCATGTCTCATGCTCTTCTGCTCCAAATGCTTTTAGTTTGTTTGATTTAATTTACTGCACATTCTTCACGGAGGCACTGGTTATGGGTTATACTATATTTATGGAAGAAAAAGCTGAAAAAGTTTTGGCCTCTGTCAAGTAAAAGCAGTATTAGGCTGTAATATCTGTCTTAGGACTGCAGGAGGCACTGTCACGCTAAAGGCACCAAAATAACATTTAAATGGGGCATGCGCTGTAAAGTTTTGTAATGTAAATACCGTGGTAAACTTGGATAAAGTGGTGATTCTGAGTGCTATATGGATGCATAATGTACACAAACAGGAGGAAGTGGATTGTCTGCCTCAGATTCATAGTTTGGACAGGTTATGCCTGTGGAAATGACTCAACATGATGACCGCGGTGAATGCTGTTTAGAGGCTGATTTATGTGGTGACGCGGTAAGTAGCTCCAATAATCCAAATATTGTTTAAAACAGTTTGAATATAGGTATATTTCTATAGTTTAATCAATGTTGAATCCATGTTTAAAAAACATTTGAATTTCATGTCAGAAAAGATCAAAAATCAACGTTGTGTTCGACATCTATCATATCGAGCGCTTTCAATCACAGTTCAACGTCATTTTTCAACATCTATTCAATCACAGGCCATAACACTATTTCATTGTTGAAACAATGTCCTTTTGCTATCTGGGTACCCGCCTCTGTTTTGAATGTATTATTTATTGGTAAATTTGGTCGGGACAGTGCATGTTAATGAAAATACATGGGTGAATTGTCTTACCTGTATGATCTGCTTGTGCCTTGAGCTTTATCTTGGTCACTCAGGTCGGCGGATCAGGCTCTGCTTGTGGTCCCTAAAACAAAAGAAAACTTGAGATGTGATTTTGCCTTTCAGTGGGTGGACCAACTCTGTGGAATGAGCTTCCTCTGAACAGAAGGAATTTTGTTATTTGTTTTGTGTAAAAGGAGCAGATTTGATTTCAGATGATTCCTAATTGGTCAATGGCCTTCACATGACATCACTACATTCTAAACAGTCAATAGTTTAAAACTGAGGTGGAGGGCAGACTGGTGGCAGGGGTGGCTCCTCATTGACTACAAGGGAAGCTAAGTTTCCCCTAAAATGTCATTATTTTATTAGGCCCGAGAGCCTGGCAGGGTCCGGGCCTGTTGTTATTGTACAGACAGTGCGCGGAGCGCAGGTCCCGAAAAGAGCGCGGAGCGCTCAAGAAACAGAGCGCGGAGCGCTCCCCATGCATTACACAGTAATAACGACACTCCCGGCACCCCGACCTGTCTGGTGATATAAGCGTGTGTCTGTGTGTTGCTGCTCGCATGAAAAAGGTGAAAACCACAGGCAAGGCACAACATGGCCACTCACCAGCACTCAAAACACTGCTAGAGTGACTCAGGGCATCGAGGCCTATCCGATAATATAGGTCTTTGCCGTGAAAGCGGCATATTTGCTTCTGCTCGCACAAAAATACGGGGAAAAAAAACATTGGGAAACATTGACAAAGAAGAAGTCAAGGACGAACACAACACGCTCGTATTTGACAATGAACCCCACGGGTGGATTACTGGACGTGAGACCTTTCCGATTATATATATATGCGCTACTGTATATTGTTATTGTACGGGTTTTTCTTATTATTATTATTTTTCTTCTATCCGTGTTTTTTCAAGAATCAAGAATAATATCAAACGGGCGAAAGGCAGATTGGCAAACATAGAACTAACGAGTTAAGGTCAAATTCAGTAATTGTAATGTTTAAATATCTGTAATGATGACAAATAACATGAAGGTACAGTCTTTAGATACCGTAATACTGACACATTCACAGAAACCTGCATTCCTGCCCTGTCTAATAAACTAATACATAAGCAATATTTCATCAGTTCATTACTTTATAAAAGATGCAGAGGTTAAACTCACCTTCCTGTTTGTCCAGAAGTGACTGCTGTCCAAAGAAACTGAGCCTCTTTTTAACAGCGCAGAGTGAATGAAGGGCAGGGCTTATCTGGACACGAAGGGAGGGGGATCAAAACCAAAAGTCAAAACAGCAGGACAAAGTGCTGTGCTTATGAATCAGAATAGTTGTTTATTGCCATTGTATGAGAACAGGTTCACAAACTATGAATTTAAAACATATAACACAGAATTTAGATTTAAAAAAATAGCTATAAAATGTTATAACTATAAGGCTATTGCTGGGTTTCAGGTGACATCACAGCATTCTGTATATATTATATAGAGGTAAAATTATTTTGTTTTTGAGGATATTTTTAGTCTGATATTAATTATAATTTTTGTAATTCATAAATGTAGATACGACTTGTGAAAGTGTAATGCAGTTATTAGGAAAAACTGGACCATCACATTCTAGAACCTGCAACCCAGCAATATGGGGCAGGCATAAGAATATTAAATAAGATTAAAAAAAAAGTAAAATATGGTAAAACGACAACAATTTAACATTGAACAACAGCAGGATTGTATTTACAGATGTGTAGGCGTATAACGTGATATAACGTGATAAAGTAATAAGTGATAGCAGCGGGTCTAAGTGTGGACACACCACACAGTGCAAGTGCAGATACATCCATGTAACTAAGTTATTGGGTCTTTTTTTGTTCATGAGTCTGATTGTGGAGGGAAAAACTGTTCAAGTGGCGGGAGGTATGGGTCTGGATAGACCGTAGCCTCCTGCCAGAGGGGAGAGGGGTGAATAGTCCGTGTCCAGGGTGAGAAGGGTCAGCTGTGATCTGACCCACACGCCTCCGGGTCCTGGAGGTGAACAGGTTTGTTTGTTTGTATACTTTATTGTCCCCGTAGGGAAATTTGTCCTTTGCATTTGACCCATCCTTCAATGCCACTGGGGCGACCCGTAAGGAGCAGTGGGCGACGGCAGTGCCGCACCCGAGGACCCATCTCCAGATGTAGGGCCAGGCTGAAGGTCAGAATCACCTGGCTGGAGCATTCACCTATTGTACATGTTTTTAGTGGTAGGGGAAACCGGAGTGCCCGGAGGAAACCTACGCAGATACGGGGAGAACATGCTCCACACAGAAAGGCCCCGTCCAGGTGGGAATCAAACCTGGGACCTTCTAGCTGTGAAGCACGAGCGCTAACCACTGTGCTGCCGTGCCGCCATGGAGAGATGGAGCTCACAGCCAATCACCTTCTCAGCAGCACGCACAATGCATGTCTGATTTAGGCAGACTAACTGGTGTAGGTGTGAAAGCACATTCATTGATAAATCAGGCTATATTTACAGAAAGCTAAATGAATTATATAAATGTTGTAAATAAACGGTCTGTGTTTGCCTCATAATATATTCATATTCCAATAGTTAGGAACCAAAGGGCAGACGATTGTGCAGACTTTCAGAGAACTTGTACCATTTACTGTAAACTGTGCTCAGGGCTCAGGGCGGGACATGTGGAGATACAACCCAGTCTCACAGAAAACTGTAACAGTTTAACAATATGGCACTCATGAAAATGTGTCTATTTCACAGTTTCACCTCCCAAACTGTAGCTATTCTACACTTTTTTGTTGTATTGATTTTTATTAGAGTCACGTGACCTTTCCGAACCTTCTGCGCTCTGCAGTTAAAATGGCCGACGTTTGTCACATTTTCGGGACAAAATACATTATTTCTGCTTATTTAAGGCATTTATATCACATTTTCTTCAAAATCTGGCGAGAAATGTGTAACTTTGATTCAATATATTAAAGTACTGGCATTTCAAAAGCTTTAGATTTCGAGTTTGACCAAAGTTTACACATTATAGTTTTATTGTTACAGTTTAAATTGTGCGCGTTCTCGTTGGAGCACACGTGATGCGCCCTGAGTTATGCAAATTTACTTCAATGGTTGTGCGTCTGTGTGGAGCTCTATATATTTTCTTATTATGTCTATGGTTGCAGTCAAAGGTGAATTATGAAATGTACTGATATCTAAATTATTCTGATGATGTATATCAAGATTATAGCGCATATTTATTATCAGCAATAATGTGAAGACTGTGATATTAATTGGAAAGGTGTTTTGTTCCATAAAGGTTAGCCCCGAAAAAGCACATTTATAGTTTTTAATGGAAGCCTATTTTATTTTATTTTTAGAATTATTATTTTATTATTTTTTCAGAAAAAGGTAAACAGAACCGCTTACGTTTCCACACGGACCCGTTTTAGTGACGCACCCATCTCCCGTCAACTTCTGTAAGTTTGGTGACTTGTTTTTAATCGTGTTCTGTTCATTTACCTGCTTCCTAAACATAGGTGAACTCTTCTAACGTCTACCATAGAGACTTGCTGTAAGCTGTACGTGAGTATATTTTTGCTGGGATACATTATGAGCTACTTAAGTTTTTGTTAGACATGATTTTATTTAGTATTTTTAATAATGCAAGTAATTATTCAGTGCTGAACCTCTAAATGAGGATCTAAACTGATTAAATCAGGACTAAAGCATGTCTAACAAAGATTAAACCAAGAACCTGAATACATCTTTACCAAGGACCAAAAGCATTTGATGCAGGAGTAGAACTTTTTTCATCTGCTGTAAACATATTATTAGTAATGAATCATTCATTCCTTTCTTTGTGCAACGACAGACAGACGTCTTTTCTGAATGGAGAAGATGGAGGATTATCCACTCTACTGCATCAAATGATTCCAGGTTTGCACATCAGTCAGAGGGCTGCACACGTTTGGAGAAATATCTACTTGCGATTTTTCAGACAGGTTTTGCAATTGCAGTTACATTTTTGTACTTTTGTTAATACAAAAACCTGTAATTGTGACCATGTAAAATAGATAAAAATAAGGGGCAACACCCGCTAATAAGGTCTTCCTGAATATTTCACTGAAGACACTAAAGTGTGCAGAAGTTTTGTGGAAATCGGCTCTCATTTAAGCTAGGCTTCTTGTCATGAATGCTGAAGTTGCTTGCCAAAGCTATTTTGTAAATGTTTTGTGGTGTTTAGAGGCACTGTTTGAGGGGATAATATGACTGACCAAGCTTGTGTGGATTGGTCATTTCTTTACCTTTGTTTTTAATAATCATTTTATGTTTATGTCCCAGCATTACTGATCTGCACCCTGGAATATCCTGGAATAATCACTTGTGCAGTTTTGATGACATCTCTTGAAGTGTTATGACCATCGAGCACAGCAGGTAAAATCACGTTATACAGAATAATTAGCCTCTGAATTAGCTGGTGTGGTGTTATATTTATACGGCAAACCAGAGCGCCCAAAAGCATATCGAGCATATCAGGTTCTGAGCATAATTCATACACAATTGAAGCTTATCTCACAAACAGTCACTCAACTCCACACAGAACAGCCGTGATGAAGTGATTGTAGATGGTATGCAAGTGATGTCACAGCATTCCAACAGAATAGCAACAGAAGCTAAATGAGTGGCAGTAAAACGTATGTTATGTTTTGGGGGTTTTTGCCTCCAATTTCTGACAAATGCTTAGAGTGAAATGATGCGTTCCCTCTATTTTGGTGCAAGGCAAGATACACATTTGGATTTGCCACCAGGTGGCTAAATAGTCTAAATCTGTTGTCACAAAGTAACATTGAAATTAATATTTGCTCCAAATCTCAGAATTCTATAACATCATATGAAATTTTCTTCATGATATGTTAGTGATAACGTTGTTTGTATTTGCATAAGTGCTTCTCTTTTTTTCCGATTAATTCACAAGTGCTAAAATGTAATTCAATTTCACGTTCTAATGCGTTTGTCTTTTTGTTTTGTTTTTCACAGATCAAGACATTTACAGAAGATCGGGGACTGACATCCTGCTGTGCGTTCTGTCAGAATATGAAACGTATGTTATTATCTTCACATGGTCTATAATTCAGAGTTGTTGTTCATCTGCATGTTTTGAGCCAGAACTTAATGGTAGAAACAACTGGTCATCTTGGTTTTTCCATATGCAAAACTTCAGCAGATGCAGGGAAAGAAAGTCTGCACAACTGCATAATTAGCTTCCAAATTTTAATGTTTACTCACCCAAAAACGTGACGTTTCGGGCTAAGCGCCTTTCATCAAGACGAGGGATGTGCAAGTTTTTGTTTTGTTTTGTGCTACATATGCACATTTATAACCTTAAATTATATCTAAAATCTAATCAAACAAAGGCAAAGCAGCTACCTGAGTAGTAATTGTCAAACAGCAAAGAAAAGTGTGCCATCAAATGTGCACATTTACAGAATGTCTTGTGTTTAAACTGAATAAATAAGATTTCTTTCTTCTCCAGCTTTTACCGACAAAAAGACTACAACAAATGAAGAGGATGCATCTTTATAAACACACTGCCACAGCTGGAAGTCTGATTCTACTTGTTTCGTGTTTTGAGGAGAAACCAGACTTCCAGACTCTTGATTGAAGCAAGGGATAACAGTGGAAAGGCTTCAAACTCTTGCGATTTGAGATTTTTTTTTTAATGTTTATGTCCATGATTTGCAATAAAATGACATTGGTATCTTTCATGTTCGTAATGATATGATTGGTAGTATGTTGTTTCTCTGATATTTCCCGAGCTATTATGTCTGTGCATTAGCCTATATATAGTATTGTCGTAATAGCCAAAGAACAACTGTTGCTGTTTTAACTTGATCACATGAGGACAAGGTCATTTATCTGGCTTTAGCTTAAGCCATCTCTCCAACCACCACACCACTAAAACTGAGGAGGAAATAAGATCTGTAATTATGACGTTTGTGAACTACAGAAAGCAATATGTACATTTTCATAAATTTCAATGTATGGTCAGCTATTCATAACCTAAATATATGCTACCTATCTGAAAGCTCAAGAAATTCAAAGGGAAAAGCTACGTGGTCAATGTATTTAGACCATCAGAGAACAATTAACTCGTCTTCCAAACATTAATAAAAAGTCCTTTGAACTGGCATGAAACAGGCCTAAATCTATCTGGATAGGAGATCACATGCAATCAACAGTAAGTGTTTCCGGGTAAAAAAAACAAACAACTAATACAATAAATAACTCAAGAAAAACAACTACACGTGGGATGAGTTTGATTAAATATACTGAAGCTTTCTCAAAATCAAAACGTTAAAAAATGTAATTATAACAAATACAAATTTCGGCCTAGTTTGAACGCTCATGACCTTTGTTTGTGGTTACCAAGGAAACCACGTAGTGGTGGAAAAGTTAAAAATAAATGGCCATCCGAAATAATTTGCCTAATTTTAAGATCTACCTCATTAATCTATCAATATTAACTAGTTCCGCTGGTTTATTTGATGTCTAAACACCCAAGGTTTAAGGATGTCAACCCTAGCTAGCATCAACATAATAGTGGACCCACTCGGCTAACAGTAAATAATGTGATACATTAAAAAGACAAAACGTATTTACGAAGTAAACAAAGTTTTCATATTTTTTAAAACGTTATTAATAATTCGGCTACAGTTTATGGGTGGTTTATAGCGATTTTATTCATGTTCACAGCCCTAATCTCTGACCCTAATGTGGCAACTGCAGAACTTCAAAAATGGCGGCGATGGGCGTACAGATGCAGGGAGGGGTTCGTGGGAAATGTAGTAATATATGGTTAATTTCTAATGTTGCTATTATTTCAAAATACTTTTATTAAAATAAAATGAATGTACTCATGTTGATAGTCAATACATAATATAATACATATGTAATTGGCACGCCAATATTATGCCATTTAACATGATTACTAAATATTTATTTGTTTATGTAAATAATTTACAGCGCCCCTAGTTTGAAGTGCTCTTATATTAACAATCAGGTCAAAACTAATCCAGCAAAATTTAGTTTGTGATGATAGCTATCACGGTTCCTGAAAAAATGTGCATTTAAAAACTGGCCAAATGCAGTACTTAAGCCTAAATATTTAAAAACAGGTTTGGGGTACAGGCATTATAATTACATCATCTTACTCCATTTAACATGAGCTTTCAGAAAATGCCTTTGATTTGCCTCTACTATAAAAGTAATTTTTCACTTCAGCCAGATGCCTCCTTCCAAGCTTACCTTTACAGACCTTTTAGCTGTCCAGCATGGACAAAAGTAAAAAGTTATGAAAGTTTATAATTAAACCATCAGATTTTGTTTACTAGCGATTGAAGACATGTCAACTATGCCAATTAATTGTATTTAAAGAAATTTGTACTGTATTTTAGCCAAACACGTTATTGTATTCCTGAAAAAGTGGCCAGGGCCAATAGCTAATTGATAAAAAGAAAAACACACACACACACACACACACACACCACACACACACACACACACACACACACACACACACACACACACACACACACAACACACACACACACACACACACACACACACACACACACAACACACACACACACAAACCTAACTATATGATAAAGTATACAATACTGTTTTGGATCACATAAAGTAAGTGTAATTACCCTTATCAAGAAGATTCTGGCCACATGCAAAATGTTTATTAATTCTTACCCTTTATGCTGGATGAATATTACAAGTTGTTTTACTTTTACATATTAACACATATATTTCACGTGACATAGCGTATAAGCCTGCATGATTTTATAGTGATCAGTGACTAGTAAAATAATGTAATTATGAGATTCTTAGTGTTGCACCATGAATCATGAATCCTGTCACTCAAAATTCTATCAAAATTCTCTACATATTTTTAATATCTGTTGTTATTCAAGAAATGTTGTATACTATGTCCTGGTAAAGACATAACAGAACACCCCAAAGACCAAAGAACAATGTAAAACTGTAAGATGTAAAAAAAAAAAATAACGTTAAACATTACCAAGCATAAAACTGTGTTGTACACATACAGTAACTAACTTCCATAAACCAACCAGGGACATACATGGGAGCAATCCTGATGAGTAGAATTAATAGCAGTAGCATAAGACCGTAATTGTTGAAATGTACAGCCAGAAGCCATCAAAGCCAGAAGAAAACAAACAGGTTGGAAACAAGAAAGTCTTAGTCTATACCAGTGCCTGCAAGACTGAACCAAAAGATTATGTCGGAAAACACTGACCAGGAGTAGGTTAAATGTCCTACACGCTAAAAGGCTCACAGCATTTTAAAATAGCATTTATAATAACCATGTTATAATACTGTATATAATGTGGTTATCATGCATTCCATCCCTTTCAAATGCCTAAACACTTGCCTCCAAAATGCTGATGCCATGTAGTGCTTTTTTATGTTTTTAAAGTGCATGCGCATATATCAAACCTATTCTGGTCATTTCAAAGCTCAAACTTCCTTCACTACAAATCAGTCCCTGCTAGGGCTGGGTGATGTAACAATAAAGCATGAAATGTGTGCAATTTCCTGAAACCTATGTGTCAGCTTTTTAGAATCGAGAGTTTTATTTGAACAAGTGGTGCAGAATGGAATGGAGTCTTCAGTCAGTAAGTTCAGTCTCTCTTAGTTGATGCTGTCCTTCTTGTTCCCAAAAAACAAGTAAAAATCATATTTCCAGCTGTGGCTTATGTTTATCCATCCATCCAACTTCATCCACTTGTCCGTTGCCGGGTCGTGGGGGAACCGTCCGAACTGCCCAAGTCACATGGCTCCTCCTACAGGTGGTGGGTCCATAGAAGGACGGTCTCACAATTCTAACCGGGCCTGTTGGTCTCTCATAAGGGGCCGCCCTCCTGGAGGGAGGGCTTTGAGAACCTGAATGATCCTGGAGCTCTGTTGTCGGGGCTTCGTGCCCCTGGTAGGGTCTCCAATAGCAAACAGGTTCTGGTTGACGGATCAGACAAAGAGCTGTTCAGAAGTCCCTTATGGCTTGTGTTTATAAAGATGCATACTCTTCATTTCTGGTAGTCTTTTTGTCGGTAGAAGTTGGAGAAGAAAGAAATCTTATTTATTCAGTTTAAACACAAGACATTCTGTAAATGTGCACATTTTGATGGCACACTTTTTCTTTGCTGTTTGACAATACTACTCAGGTAGCTGCTTTTGCCTTTGTTTGATTAGATTTTTAGAATATAATTTAAGGTTATAAATTTGCATATGTAGCACAAAACAAAACTTGCACATGCCTTGTCTTGATGAAAGGCGTCACGTTTTTGGTGTGAGTAAACATTAAAATTTGGAAGCTAATTATGCAGTTGTGCAGACTTTCTTTCCCTGCATCTGCTGAAGTTTTGCATATGGAAAAACCAAGATGACCAGTTGTTTCTACTATTAAGTTCTGGCTCAAAACATGCAGATGAACTCTGAACTATAGACCATGTGAAGATAATAACATACGTTTCATATTCTGACAGAACGCACAGCAGGATGTCAGTCCCGATCTTCTGTAAATGTCTTGATCTGTGAAAACAAAACAAAAGACAAACGCATTAGAACGTGAAATTGAATACATTTTAGCACTTGTGAATTAATCGGAAAAAAAGAGAAGCACTTATGCAAATACAAACAACGTTATCACTAACATATCATGAAGAAAATTTCATATGATGTTATAGAATTCTGAGATTTGGAGCAAATATTAATTTCAATGTTACTTTGTTGACTGTTTGTGAGATAAGCTTCAATTGTGTATGAATTATGCTCAGAACCTGATATGTTCGATATGCTTTTGGGCGCTCTGTTTGCCGTATAAATATAACACCACACCAGCTAATTCAGAGGCTAATTATTCTGTATAACGTGATTTTACCTGCTGTGCTCGATGGTCATAACACTTCAAGAGATGTCATCAAAACTGCACAAGTGACTATTCCAGGATATTCCAGGGTGCAGATCAGTAATGCTGGGACATAAACATAAAATGATTATTAAAACAAAGGTAAAGAAATGACCAATCCACACAAGCTTGGTCAGTCATATTATCCCTCAAACAGTGCCTCTAAACACCACAAACATTTACAAAATAGCTTTGGCAAAGCCAACTCAGCATTCATGACAAGAAGCCTAGCTTAAATGAAGCCGATTTCCACAAAACTTCTGCACACTTTAGTGTCTTCAGTGAAATATTCAGGAAGACGTTATCAGCGTGTGTTTCCCCTTATTTTTTATCTATTTACATGGTCACAATTACAAGGTTTTTGTATTAACAAAAGTACAAAAATGTAACTGCAATTGCAAAAACCTGTCTGAAAAATCGCAAGTAGATATTCTCCAAACGTGTGCAGCCTCTGACTGATGTGCAAACCTGGAATCATTTGATGCAGTAGAGTGGATAATCCTCCATCTTCTCCATTCAGAAAAGACGTCTGTCTGTCGTTGCACAAAGAAGGAATGAATGATTCATTACTAATATATGTTTACAGCAGATGAAAAAGTTCTACTCCTGCATCAAATGCTTTTGTCCTTGGTAAAGATGTATTCAGGTTCTTGGTTTAATCTTTGTTAGACATGCTTTAGTCCTGATTTAATCAGTTTAGATCCTCATTTAGAGGTTCAGCACTAATAATTACTTCATTATAAAAATACTAAATAAAATCATGTCTAACAAAAACTTAAGTAGCTCAAATGTATCCCAGCAAAATATACTCACGTACAGCTTACAGCAAGTCTCTATGGTAGACTTAGAAGAGTTCACCTTGTTTAGGGAAGCAGGTAATAACGAACACGATTATTAAAAAACAAGTCACCAAACTTACAGAAGTTGACGGGAGATGGGTGCGTCACAAAACGGGTCCGTGTGGAAACGTAAGCGGTTTGTTTACCTTTTTCTGAAAAATAATAAAAATAATAATTCTAAAATAAAAATAAATCAGGTTCATTAAAAACTATAATTCTTTTTCGGGGGTAACTTATGGAACAAACACCTTTCCAATTATATCACAGTCTTCACATTTTTGCTGATAATAAATATGCCGCTATAATCTTGATATACATCATTCAGAATAATTTAGATTCAGTACATTTCATAATTCAAACCTGACTGCAACCATAGGACTTAATAAGAAATATATAGAGCTGCCAACAAGACGCAGAACCATTGAAGTAAATTTGCATAACTCAGGCGCATCACGGTGTTGCTCCAAACGGAACGCGCACAAATTTAAACTGTAAACAATAAAACAATAATATGTTTAAACTTTGGTCAAACTCGAAAATCTAAAGCTTTTGAATGCCAGTACTTTAATATATTGAATCAAGTTAACATTTCTCGCCAAGATTTTGAAGAAAATGTGATATAAATGCCTTAATAAGCCAGAAATAATGTATTTTGTCCCGAAAATGTGACAAACGCGCCATTTTAACTGCAGAGCGCAGAAGGTCGGAAAGTCACGTGACTCTAATAAAAATCAATACAACAAAAAAAGTGGTAGAATAGCTACAGTTTGGGAGGTAAACTGTGAAATAGACACATTTTCTGAGTGCCATATTGTTAAATGTTACAGTTTTCTTTGAGGACGGGTTGGGAGATAAGAGCTTGGAAACAAAAAACTGACTCAAAGTTGGCAAAGCTAATAAACTGTGTGTCTGTGTAAGTTCTCAAGTCGTACAGGAGTTGTCCTCTTCAAAGGAAGGTTACTTGAGTCCATCTTCGTACTTGGTTAGTTGATCTCCAACGTTCGCCTCTCATCAAAAGGCTTCGTTCAGTGAACAAGGATACACCCTGGCACGCAGTTGTATATAAAGACAGTTGGGAGTTGGGGTAGGACCCGGCTCCTCCCTCTAATCACAGCTACTCTCACCTGTGGGTAAACACCTTTGAAAAGGTAGAGCGTCTTTGTAACGACCCTGCTCCCCCAGTATCGGTCAGTCCTGTCCTATCATAGAGATCAACTGCTAATTACCTGCCTAGTTCTTTGTTAGCTGAGGTATCCGTCTTCTTGGACTGATCGTTGTCCTGTCGGTTTCCCCCGAAGCCAGATTGGAGTAAAAAGCGAAGATACAATCTAGTCCCACCATTATTCGGTTCATGGCAGGGTTTTTTCTTTCTACAAAAATAGCTTCTTTACTCCTCTTCAAACCAACGTTCTTCTTTAGCTAAAATTTTGACCTCCCCGTCCTCCAAAGAGTGATGGAGGCTTTAAGGTGAAGGTGCCAGCCGACTGAGGGGCCGGTTGTCTTTTCTCTTCAGGTGTTATAAAGTCTCTTCTGTAAGACTTGTTTGGTTTCTCCAATATAATGTTCTTTGCATTCTTCTTCTTTGCCGTCGAATAGAATAAACCCAAATTGCTTTGTTGTGCTCGCGAGTTTTGTCTTTGGTTATGAATAATTTTTGTCTCAGTGTGTTCACAGGTATGTGGTACACTGGAATCTGTCTGTTTAAAGATTCTTTCTGGGAGTTTCTCTATACCCCGGCTACATAAGGCACTGCACTCCCTTTCTTCTGGGCTCTGTGTCTGTCTGTTCCTGCTCTTTGGGTCTTCTGCCTTTGTGCTTTAGTGGGACCAGTTCAGGATAAGCCACAGTCTGAGAGGGCTTCTCTGGACATGTGCTCCTCTTTGTCTTTCCTTCTGCACTAGGTAGGCACCTCTTAGCTCTATGCTGAGTGTCCTTAATGACCCATTTTGTGTTGAAGTGATGGTTAGCAGTCAAACCATCCAAAGTTACTGGGTCAGTATGAGTTGCTCTTCCTGTAAACTCTGTCTGCAGTGTCCGATTTTCCCCTATATATAACTTTACAATCTAAAAAGGCAAGTGTTTTCCTTAGGTCCTCCCGAGTAAATTTAATGTTAGGGTCACAGCATTGATGTGGTCTGTAAAAGGTGTCACTTCCCTCTTCTTTATTTTGATCCACGTGTCATCTACATATCTGAGCCAGTGGTGGTTTGTACCTGGGTAATGAGGCCAAGGTATTTCTCCATTTCCTCCATGTAGAGGTTGGGCCACTATGTGTCGAACCTGGAAACCCCATAGCACAGCAGTGAATCTGTCTGTAGATAAGTGCCCTGGAACTGGAAATATGTAGGCTAAGCAGATCTCCAGTTAGTTGACCAAATGTGGTCAGGGAGGAGTTGTTCCTATCCGCTTAAAGTGCTGTCCTCAGTCTATAAAAACGTAGTGTTTGTAAGAATGAATGACATTTTCACATGATAAAGCATTTTCCGAATTTATGAAAAATCTTGTATTTTAGAGTTTTGTGTTAAAGGCACTAAAGTGAACCTGTGGTGAGTGAATAAATCAATAGCAAACATTACAGCCAAAAGCCAATGGTGGAATTTACCATAATAAAGATAAACATTATTGCTGCACATAAACCTTCCCCTGACACTGTCTTAGAGATAACTAAGTGAAAGTAAAACCATGGTAAATGAATTAAAAGTTTTACAACAGTGGCACAAACTTAAAGGTGAATTACAGTAAAGTCTTGGCTCCATGACCTTTCAGAATGCACAAGAAGATCATGATCTGTAAAACTTTCTGTCTGATGTTTCTGTGTTCATAATACCTGTAATAGTTTTATTGTTCAGTATGTTTGCTTAAATGTTGAATCACAAAACAGTACAATGCTTAATGGTTGTGCCCAAACCTGATAGCCTCCATTACTGAGCACAGACCCAACTGCAGTTCTCAGATAAACTTAACCTTAACATTCACATGTCATGGAAACACCAAATGTCACGATTAGAATCTTTCATCTGCAAGAGACCTGTAGCTGCTTTTATTCCACAGGTGGAATTGCTTTAGACCTGGTTGTGGTCCTGATTTGATTCCTGATTAGGCTGGGTGGTCAGTCAAAGCAGTAGAATAGTCAATATCATACTGTACTTTTCACCTGAGATACCTTTTTATTTTGAAGTAAACAGTTTGCTCTTTCTTCCATAAAAAGTGACCTTCGCGTGGCAAAGTGAAATGATCAAATTTCTTAAATGTATTCGCTGAATATCTATGTATATTATTTATTTTCATTATTTATTTTGGTTCATCAGATTGCCAAAAAAACGAAACAAACAAAACTTTCAGGGACAGTTCAGTACTCAAGTAGTTTTTGTACCAAGGGCTTACTTTATACTTTTATTTAGTAATTATTTGAATCACTGCTCTCTACTAAACTTAGTAAAAGTTTATCTATTTCTGGACCTGGTTTAGTCCTGTATTGGATCTACTTTAAACCTAATCTAGTCCTACTTACCTCCTTGTTATAGAGCGGATTCTCGTTCAATCTTGATTTAGTCGGCTTAAGCCAGACACCAGAACACAGCAAGGACTTCAAAGGACTTTCTCAAACCACGGATCTCTTTAACACCGTGATTATCATTGATAGAATATGTCACTCGTGTCCCATTGTCCCTCATTATTCTTTAATAACTGTGAGCCCGTCTCTAGGCCTTTAACAACAAAGAATTATTCTTTTCTCTTTGTACAGGTTGTCTTTTTCAAACTGCTCTATAGTTCATATGTTTTCCTGTCAACGTCTACAACATACAGTTACATTTTAATACTGGACCGGGGGCAGTGTATATCTGACTGACTGAGTTATGTTAAAATAGTTTGGCAAATGAACAATTAAACTTTAGGAAATACATCAATATAATATGGGAAATCTAATTTGTCATAAAATTCATAGGGATTATGACATTGTGTTCATATCTACATAATATAATCCTTTTTAAATGAGTGTAACCAAACACCTATGAAGAATGTTTTGGACTATTAATGTTTATTTCATGAAGGTTATTCTTATAAATGATAAATTGCAAATTATTAAGTAGAACAAGAAACAGATTTTATTTTAGCAGAACAGCTAAAAACACCACACCACGGCAAACAATGATTTGAGCTCCTTTACCATTGGCATTGTCATACATCTGTAAAGGAGATGCAGATTCTATTTAAATCTAAATAGAATGGGATCCCTCAATGGATGAACAAAGCAACGTTGAGGACAGGCCAAAGAACAAAAGATTGCCGACAACTCACCTTTCACATGTGACTATCTTATAAGTGTAAAAACTTTATTCATTTGTTTTCCATATTACTTATGCTCTAAGGAGTGTGAAGGTGGAATCATAGGTCACATTGTTAATAGTTAATGTCTGACCTTTACTGTTGGTGTCGTAATCTCACTTTATCACTTTTCCTTTTGACCTTTAATTGTAGATGTCAGAGTGCTTATCATTTTATTTACGTTGTTTTACTTTTGATATCACGAGTGTCTCCATTTTGCTACACGTTTTCAATGACTTCATCACCATTATTATTGAAGTTAACCTTAAGTTTTTCTTTGATTCCTCATGTGCATAACATAAGTTGAGGTTGGAAGCACAGACCTCTCAAATATGAACGTTAACAGCCAGGCCCAGAATGTTTGCTTTTAGGAACCGGCATTTAGTCCTGATTGATCCTGATCTAGGCTGGGTGTAGCCTGGCTAAACCCCAGACTGCTCTGTCGCTCCGAATCATTTGGAATTCACAGCAGCCTTGGACCATGGCCGAAATCTCCGCAGGATTTTGGACCAATCACAGAACGAGGAGGACGGTTGAGACGATGACGCTATTTCCACATTACAGAAATATTGTAGTTTGTTTAAGGATCCCAACATGGACAGCAAGTCAGATGCGACGCCATCTTTTCCATCAAGCTTTAGAACATGTTTCTAAAATAGTTTAGCTCGAAGTTATACAGTGAGGTCGTCACATTGTCATCTGATACGATGATATATTGGGCTATGGTACGAACAGACGCATATGAGGGACATTCAGCAACCAATTAAACGTCTGGACAATCGTAAAACCACACCTCTCCTACCAGAACATGACTGGTGGTCCTTGTGGCTGTAGACGCTTTATAGTCCGGGAGCCGACCCCTCCTGAGCACATTTTTGCTACCTTTCCAAAACTAGCCTATCTCTTCTCTTT
>VHKM01001301.1:0-45924 GCA_007210695.1 Neogobius melanostomus | reverse complement strand
ACTTGATCACCTTCGGTGGGCAGCCTTGGAAGAGGTGTTCAGAGTTTAAATGGCCGAAACACTCCGATGACGCCAAGTTCTACTGCTGATGATGTGTCTCAATTAGACTCTAAACTCAAAAAACCTATCCTAAAACCACTTTAAACCCAAACTACCTGGGGACTAACACTAACATCACTCATCCCAACCACATCTTAAATAATGCCAACCCAAACACTTGACCTAACCTAATTTCAGTGAAGCCATGCCTAATCTTAAGCCTAGGAGTCTAAAGCATCATATCCCAACCACATTTTAAATAATCCCAACCCAACATTGACCTAAACCTAATTCATGACCCATGCCAATCTTAAGCTAGGACTCTAAGCAGCACCATTTCAAACCACATCTTAAAATAATCCTAACCCAAACCTTGACCTAAACCTAATTTTAGTGACCCATGCCTAATCTTTAAACCTAGACTCTTAAAGCAGCATCATTTCAACACATCTTCAATAATCCTGCCACACTTGACCTTAAACCTAAATTAGTGGCCCATCTAACCTTAAGCCTAGGACTAAGCAGCACTCATTCAAGCCTCCTTTTATATACCTGAATCTCGACCATTACCCTAAACCTAATCATTGGGAACCATGGCTGAACTTCAGCCTTTAATTACAAATCTTCTCACTCCTCCCCCCTCCCCTCCCCCATGCCTCCTCCTGGTGTGTGGGTTGAGGTAGGGGTGAGCTCACGCCTGGACAGGTGGGGGTAGCTCGACCCCGGACAAGGTTCTACTCCTTTGCTTTCCTCTTCCTCTCACACCGCTTCCCCTCCTTTTCTTTGATTCTTCCCCCTCTCCTTCCCATACCTTTCTTTGGATGTGTGTGGGGTTAGTTGGTGGAGCACGCGCCTGGACGGTGGCGGGAGGTGGCTCGACTGGCAAGGCGTCTATCCTTGACTCTTTCTCTCCTTCTTCATACACAGCACTCCTTTTTCCTCCCTTCTTTTGCAGCCTACTAGCTGCACACCTTCTTTTCGGTGTATGGATCGTCTACACTTGGAACCAATCCTAACATAATGCAGTGGAATGGGACTGCGGCGTGACGTCGTGGGCCAGTGATACTTCGGCTTTCTCCTTAACTTGTTCTCACATGAATGACAGGAGGTCATCGGATATTCCCCTAACCTAACTAGCCAGCTGCCACCGGACAGCGGGTTCCTTGCTAATCACAGAGTTTATTTAATTCCGAGTTTTCATCTCATCCTGATTTCAAACTGAGAAGTTAACATCTTACAAATCTGCTTGAAAACCCAACAACTCGACAACCTCACTTTTCTTTTGACGGCCGGTCCCAGAGTCTTAACTTCCTGGCTCTGCCCACCTCCCATCACTCCTGCACTTTTCTTACGTCCCCTTTCTTCCTCTCACCAACCACCTCGTTTAAAGGGACGTATATGATCTAGGACTAGAACTCAACTCAATAAATAAAGCACCTTAACTTTCATAAATATCGCTTCATTTTAACTCTATGCAGGACGGACAGTTAGGTATTGCTTGAATGGAGCTGGTGGTCGCCGCTGAACTTTCTTTGGGCCTATGTTGGGGTTCCAGGAAATCCCGGTCTACATATTCCGAAGTACCTATCTATCAAGCTCTCACGTCACGTGCTGGAGCCTGCACAGTGGGACCTTGACATGCTTCTTGGGAGTCTAGCATGAATCCGTGTAAATTGTCGGCCACTGACAATTTAATACTATACCATCAGTTGTCGTAAGCTTAGAACATAGATACTATAACATAAGAACAGGTACGTATAGACTGAAGACCAAAGTCACATTAATAGCGCTTCGTTAACTCTAATGCAGACGGACAGTTAGGTATTGCTTGAATGGAGCTGAGTGGTCGCCGGCTGAACTTCTTTGTGGCTAGTTGGCGGCTCCAGGGGAGACCGCTCTACATACACGGAGTCCTGGGCTATCTTCCCAATGCTCACGTCGGCGTGCGCTTAAACTCTTCGCAGGTGTTGGAACTCCACATGGCTCATTGGAGTCTGGCTTGTGGGCCAGTACATTCAAGATATACCTCATTAAGTATTATCTAGAATATAGTACCTAGAACATAAAACACGTAAGTATGGACTGAAGACAAAGTACATTAAATTATCGCTTCATTTAACTTCTTAATGCAGACGGACAGTAGGTATGCTTGAAATGGCTGGCCGGTCCGTGAACTTCTTTGTGGCCAGGTTGGAGGTCCAGGTGAACCCGCCTACATACCACCAGAGTGCCCTGGGCTTCTTCCCAGATGCTCACGCTCGCGTGGCTAAACTTCTTCGCGGTGTGACCTCGACATGGCGCTTGGAGTCTGGCTGTGGGCAAGTGACATTAAAGTACTTATACATTCAGTGTAAAGCCTACAACATATACCTATATACATAAACAGGTAAGTATAGAAACTGGAAGATCAAAGTCTCACATTAAATACGCTTCATTTTAACTCTAGGCAACGACAGTTAGTATTGCTTGAATGGGGCTGGTGGTCGCCGCCTGAACTTCTTTGTGGCCTTAGGTTGGGGTCCAGGGGAGACCCGCTCTGTACATACACCGGAATGCCCTGGGCTATCTTCCCAGATGCTCACGCTCGGCTGGCTTAAACTCTTCGCAGGTGTGGACCTCCGGACATGGCTTCATTGGAGGCTGGCTGCGTGTGGGCCAGTGACATTCAGTATTATACCTCATAAGTATATATCTAGAATATAGTACCTATAATACATAAGAACAGGTAAGTATGAGACTTAAGACAAGGTTTAAACATTTTTTTTAATATCGCTTCTTTAACTCTAATGCAGACGGACAGTTAGGTATGCTTGAATGAGCTGCGGTCCCGCTGAACTTCTTTGTGGCCTAGGTGGGTCCAGGGGAGACCCGCTCTACATACACCAATCCAACGGGTGCTCCTGTGGTATCTTCCCAGATGCTCCGCCTCAGCGTGGCTTTAACTCTTCGCAGGTGTGGACTCCGACATGGCTCATTGGAGGCTGGCTCGGTGTGGGCGTGACATTTCAATATTATACCGCATTAAGTATATATCTTAGAATTAGTACCTATAATACTAAGAACAGGATAAGTGAGACTGGGACTCGAGTCGACGTTGAAATCGCTTATTAACTAATGCCAGAAGAACACGTAAGGTATGGCTTTGTGAGACTCATTCTAAAGTTTACAACGCTGTCACACTCACATTAATACGAAAGATTGGTAAATACGAAGCAAAATTACTCTATTCACAGTTTAAAATTATCCTAATTACAAACATTTACTCCATTCCAAACCTCCAGTATTTTTAAAACAGCCAATTGAGCCAATTTCATTGCATAAACATGGCATTTGATACACTTTCATAGAATTAGCGCCCCCTTTGCGCTGTAGTTTACAGCAATAATGATGGCGACCAATGGATTCCCCGCCCCAAGAACCCCTGTTGACCCAAATCCCTCTGGTAGCATATTCCCTTGCCAGGATCCTTAATAATACGTTTGCTTACCCACAATCCTGTTGACGCATAATTAACAACTCAGATTAACGTTCTTGGTCAATTTCGTAACCAAACATTCACACAGGGTCAACAGACATCGTTGGACTCGTCTTTATCCAGCTCTAATATTTGATCTTATTCGTATCTTATAATCAACATTTGAAAGACATGCGTTTGCACCATGACTGGAACCTGTGTTGCCAGATCAAGCCACCAGAGCTCACAGAGATTGCCAAAATCTGACACACTTCCAGGGTCGTGCGGTTGATTTGGGACACTGGACTTGGTGTACACGGCCTTGTGCGCGTGAGGCCCCCCCTAACAAAAGCCAGGTTCGTCAAAAAACCCAACTTCAAACCCAACTGCTCCGCCTGGACAAATGTGGTGCCATAGCAACGGGACACTTCTACCTACAGTGTGTGAGTGCAACTATTTGTAGTATCTCTTTATTATTTCAGATCCAAAGTAAATCCTAAATTTACATAAAAATTGTCATGTTAAAGGGCGTGTCTACATATACAAATACTATTTACCACAATCCCCTCTGCTCCATTTTAGAAGGAGATGAGAATAAAACATATCTAACTACAAGAGCTATTTCTTACCTTTCAAAACCACTTTAATTCTCAAAGTCAAACTCACCACATGTCAACTGTCGCTGACAGACATTACTTCTAATTGGCTGAGGGACACACCACGAGACTTGATCACTCTTCGTGGGGCCAGCCTTGGAAGAGAGTGTTCAGAGTTAAATGGCCGAAACACTCGATGACGCCAAGGTCTACTGCTGATGATGTGTCCTCAAATTTAGACTCTAAACAAAAAACCTATCCTAAAAACCTTACTTTAAACCCAACTACTGGGGACTAACACTAAAGCATCACTCATCCCAACCACATCTTAAATAATGCAACCCAACACTTGACCTAAACCTAATTTCAGTGACCCATGCCTAATCTTAAGCCTAGGACTCTAAAGCATCACTCATCCCAACCACATTTTAAATAATCCCAACCCAAACACTTGACCTAAACCTAATTTCAGTGACCCATGCCTAATCTTAAGCCTAGGACTCTAAAGCAGCACTCATTTCAACCACATCTTAAATAATCCTAACCCAAACACTTGACCTAAACCTAATTTTAGTGACCCATGCCTAATCTTAAACCTAGGACTCTAAAGCAGCACTCATTTCAACCACATCTTCAATAATCCTAACCCAAACACTTGACCTAAACCTAATATTAGTGGCCCATGCCTAATCTTAAGCCTAGGACTTAAGGCAGCACTCATTCAAGCCGCTCCTTTATATACCTAATCTCGACCATTACTCTAAACCTAATCATTGGGAACACATGGCTGAACTTCAGCCTCTTTAATACAAATCTTCTTCACTTCCTCCCCCTTCCCCTCCCCCATGCCTCCTCCTGGGTTGTGTGGGTTGAGGGGTAGGGGTTGAGCTCACGCCTGACAGGTGGGGAGTAGCTCGACCCCGGACAAGGGTTCTACTCCTTTGCTCTTCCTCTTCCTCTCCCGCTTCCCCTCCTTTTCTTTATTTCTTCCCCCTCTCCTTCCCCATACCTCTTCTTTGGATGTGTGTGGTGGGTAGGTTTGGTGGAGCACGCGCCTGGACAGGTGGGGGAGTGCTCGACCCTGGACAAGGGTTCTACTCCTTTGCTCTTCCTCTCCTTCTTCATCACCACAGCCACTCCTTTTCCTCCCTTCTTTTTGCACCTACTACTGCCACACCTTCTTTTTCAGGTGTATGGATCGTCTACACTTGGAACCAATCTAACATAATGCAGTGGAACGGGGGACTGCGGATGACGTACGTGGGCCAGTGCATACCTTTCGGCTCTCCTTAACTGTTCATTCACATGGAATGAACAGGGAGGTCATCGGGATATTCCCCTAACCTAACTAGCCAGCTGCCACCGGACAGCGGGTTTCCTTGTAATCCAGAGCATTTATTTAATTCCAGAAGTTATTCATCTCATCCTGGATTTCAAAACTGAGAAGTAACATCCTTACAAATCTGCTTGAAAACCCAACAACTCGACAACTCAACTTTTCTTTTGACGCCGGTCAGAGTCTACACTTCCTGGCTCTGCACCTCCCACTCACTCCTGCCACTTTCTTCGTCCCTCTCTTCTCCTCCTTCACCAACCCCTCGTTTTAAAGGGACGTATATGTCTAGGACTAGAACTCAACTCACATAAATAAAGCACCTTAACTTTCATAAATATCGCTTCATTTAACTCTAATGCAGACGGACAGTTAGGTATTGCTTGAATGGAGCTGGTGGTCGCGCTGAACTTCCTTTGGGCCTATGTGGGGTCCAAGGAAATCCCGGTCTACATATTCCCGAGTACCTATCTATCAAGCTGCTCACGCTCACGTGGCTGGAGCCCTGCACAGGTGTGGACCTCTGACATGGCTTCATTGGAGTCTAGCTGGTGTGGGCCAGTGACATTTAAGTACTATACCATATTCAGTGTAAAGCTTAGAACATAGTACCTATAATACATAAGAACAGGTAAGTATGAGACTGGAAGACCAAAGTCACATTAAATATCGCTTCGTTTAACTCTAATGCAGACGGACAGTTAGGTATTGCTTGAATGGAGCTGGTGGTCGCCGCTGAACTTCTTTGTGGCCTAGGTTGGGGTCCAGGGGAGACCCGCTCTACATACACCGGAGTGCCCTGGCTATCTCCCAGATGCTCACGCTCGGCGTGGCTTAAACTCTCGCAGGTGTGGACCTCCGACATGGCTTCATTGGAGTCTGGCTGGTGTGGGCCAGTGACATTCAAGTATTATACCTCATTAAGTATATATCTTAGAATATAGTACCTATAATACATAAGAACAGGTAAGTATGAGACTTGAAGACAAAAGTTACATTAAATATCGCTTCATTTAACTCTAATGCAGACGGACAGTTAGGTATTGCTTGAAATGGAGCTGGCGGTCGCCGCTGAACTTCTTTGTGGCCTAGGTTGGGGTCCAGGGGAGACCCGCTCTACATACACCGGAGTGCCTGGGCTATCTTCCCAGATGCTCACGCTCAGCGTGGCTTAAACTCTTCGCAGGTGTGGACCTCCGACATGGCTCATTGGAGTCTGGCTGGTGTGGGCCAGTGACATTTAAGTACTATACCATATTCAGTGTAAAGCCTACAACATAGTACCTATAATACATAAGAACAGGTAAGTATGAAACTGGAAGATCAAAGTCACATTAAATATCGCTTCATTTAACTCTAATGGCAGACGGACAGTTAGGTATTGCTTGAATGGGGCTGGTGGTCGCCGCTGAACTTCTTTGTGGCCTAGGTTGGGGTCCAGGGGAGACCCGCTCTACATACACCGGAGTGCCCTGGGCTATCTTCCAGATGCTCACGCTCGGCGTGGCTTAAACTCTTCGCAGGTGTGGACCTCCGACATGGCTTCATTGGAGGCTGGCTGGTGTGGGCCAGTGACATTCAAGTATTATACCTCATTAAGTATATATCTTAGAATATAGTACCTATAATACATAAGAACAGGTAAGTATGAGACTTGAAGACAAAGTTACATTAAATATCGCTTCATTTAACTCTAATGCAGACGGACAGTTAGGTATTGCTGAATGGAGCTGGCGGTCGCCGCTGAACTTCTTTGTGGGCCTAGTTGGGGTCCAGGGGAGACCCGCTCTACATACACCGGAGTGCCCTGGGCTATCTTCCCAGATGCTCACGCTCAGCGTGGCTTAAACTCTTCGCAGGTGTGGACCTCCGACATGGCTTCATTGGAGGCTGGCTGGTGTGGGCCAGTGACATTCAAGTATTATACCTCATTAAGTATATATCTTAGAATATAGTACCTATAATACATAAGAACAGGTAAGTTTGAGACTGGGGGACTCGAGTCACGTTTAAATTCGCTCATTTAACTAATGCAGAAGAACAGGTAAGTATGGGCTTGTGAGACTCATCTAAAGTTTTACAACGGCTCCACTTCACATTAATACAGAAAGATTGGTAAATACGAAGCAAAATTACTCTATTCAAGTTAAAATTATCCTAATTACAACACATTTACTCCATTCCAACCTCCAGTATTTTAAAACAGTCCAATTTAGCCAATTTCATTGATAAACATGGCATTTGATACACTTTTCATCAAATTGCGCCCCCCTTGCGCTGTAGTTACAGCAATATGGATGGCACCAATGGATTCCCCGCCCCAAGAAACCCCTGGTTGGACCCAAATCCCTTCTCTGTAGCATATTCCCTTGCAGGAATATCCTTAATAATACGTTTGCTTACCCACAATCCTGTTGGAACGCATAATTTAAACAACTATGAACGTTTTGGTTCATATCTTCGTAACCAAACATCACACAGGGTTCATACAGACATCGTTGGACTCGTCTTTATCCCAGCTCTAATATTTGATCTTATTCTATCTTAATAATCAACATTTTGAAAACATGCGTTTGCACCATGACTGAGACCTGTGTGCAGATCAATGCCACCAGAGGCTTCACAGAGATCTGCCAAATCTGACACACTCCAGGGGTCGTGCGGTGTATTTGGGACACTGGAGCTTGGTGTACAGGCCTGTGCGCGTGAGGCCCCCTACAGCCCAGGTCGTCAAACCCAACTGGCTCCGCCTGGACAAAATGTGGTTGCCATAGCAACGGGACACTTCTACCTACAGGTGTGAGTGCAACTATTTGTATTATCTCTTTATTATTTCAGATCCAAAGTAAATCCTAAATTTACATAAAAATTGTCATGTTAAAGGGCGTGTCTACATATACAAATACTATTTACCCACAATCCCCTCTGCTCCATTTTAGAAGGAGATGAGAATAAAACATATCTAACTACAAGAGCTATTTCTTACCTTTCAAAACCACTTTAATTCTCAAAGTCAAAACTCACCACATGTCAACTGTCGCTGACAGACATTACTTCTAATTGGCTGAGGGACACACCACGAGACTTGATCACTCTTCGTGGGCCAGCCTTGGAAGAGAGTGTTCAGAGTTAAATGGCCGAAACACTCGATGACGCCAAGGTCTACTGCTGATGATGTGTCTCAAATTTAGACTCTAAACAAAAAACCTATCCTAAAAACCTTACTTTAAACCCAACTACTGGGACTAACACTAAAGCATCACTCATCCCAACCACATCTAAATAATGCCAACCCAAACACTTGACCTAAACCTAATTTCAGTGACCCATGCCTAATCTTAAGCCTAGGACTCTAAAGCATCACTCATCCCAACCACATTTTAAATAATCCAACCCAAACACTTGACCTAAACCTAATTTCAGTGACCCATGCCTAATCTTAAGCCTAGGACTCTAAAGCAGGCACTCATTTCAACCACATCTTAAATAATCTAACCCAAACACTTGACCTAAACCTAATTTTAGTGACCCATGCCTAATCTTAAACCTAGGACTCTAAAGCAGCACTCATTTCAACCACATCTTCAATAATCCTAACCCAAACACTTGACCTAACCTAATATTAGTGGCCCATGCCTAATCTAAGCCTAGGACTTAAGGCAGCACTCATTCAAGCCGCTCCTTTTATATACCTAATCTCGACCATACTCTAAACCTAATCATTGGGAACACATGGCTGAACTTCAGCCTCTTTAATACAAATCTTCTTCACTTCCTCCCCCCTTCCCCTCCCCCATGCCTCCTCCTGGGTTGTGTGGGTTGAGGGGTAGGGGTTGAGCTCACGCCTGGACAGGTGGGGGAGTAGCTCGACCCCGGACAAGGGTTCTACTCCTTTGCTCTTCCTCTTCCTCTCCCGCTTCCCCTCCTTTTCTTTATTTCTTCCCCCTCTCCTTCCCCATACCTCTTCTTTGGATGTGTGTGGTGGGTAGGTTTGGTGGAGCACGCGCCTGGACAGGTGGGGGAGTGGCTCGACCCTGGACAAGGGTTCTACTCCTTTGCTCTTCCTCTCCTTCTTCATCACCACAGCCACTCCTTTTCCTCCCTTCTTTTTGCACCTACTACTGCCACACCTTCTTTTTCAGGTGTATGGATCGTCTACACTTGGAACCAATCTAACATAATGCAGTGGAACGGGGGACTGCGGATGACGTACGTGGGCCAGTGCATACCTTCGGCTCTCCTTAACTGTTCATTCACATGGAATGAACAGGGAGGTCATCGGGATATTCCCCTAACCTAACTAGCCAGCTGCCACCGGACAGCGGGTTTCCTTGTAATCCAGAGCATTTATTTAATTCCAGAAGTTATTCATCTCATCCTGGATTTCAAAACTGAGAAGTAACATCCTTACAAATCTGCTTGAAAACCCAACAACTCGACAACTCAACTTTTCTTTTGACGCCGGTCAGAGTCTACACTTCCTGGCTCTGCCACCTCCCACTCACTCCTGCCACTTTTCTTCGTCCCTCTCTTCTCCTCCTTCACCAACCCCTCGTTTTAAAGGGACGTATATGTCTAGGACTAGAACTCAACTCACATAAATAAAGCACCTTAACTTTCATAAATATCGCTTCATTTAACTCTAATGCAGACGGACAGTTAGGTATTGCTTGAATGGAGCTGGTGGTCGCCGCTGAACTTCTTTGGGCCTATGTTGGGGTCCAAGGAAATCCCGGTCTACATATTCCCGAGTACCTATCTATCAAGCTGCTCACGCTCAACGTGGCTGGAGCCCTGCACAGGTGTGGACCTCTGACATGGCTTCATTGGAGTCTAGCTGGTGTGGGCCAGTGACATTTAAGTACTATACCATATTCAGTGTAAAGCTTAGAACATAGTACCTATAATACATAAGAACAGGTAAGTATGAGACTGGAAGACCAAAGTCACATTAAATATCGCTTCGTTAACTCTAATGCAGACGGACAGTTAGGTATTGCTTGAATGGAGCTGGTGGTCGCCGCTGAACTTCTTTGTGGCCTAGGTTGGGGTCCAGGGGAGACCCGCTCTACATACACCGGAGTGCCCTGGGCTATCTTCCCAGATGCTCACGCTCGGCGTGGCTTAAACTCTTCGCAGGTGTGGACCTCCGACATGGCTTCATTGGAGTCTGGCTGGTGTGGGCCAGTGACATTCAAGTATTTATACCTCATTAAGTATATATCTTAGAATATAGTACCTATAATACATAAGAACAGGTAAGTATGAGACTTGAAGACAAAAGTTACATTAAATATCGCTTCATTTAACTCTAATGCAGACGGACAGTTAGGTATTGCTTGAAATGGAGCTGGCGGTCGCCGCTGAACTTCTTTGTGGCCTAGGTTGGGGTCCAGGGGAGACCCGCTCTACATACACCGGAGTGCCCTGGGCTATCTTCCCAGATGCTCACGCTCAGCGTGGCTTAAACTCTTCGCAGGTGTGGACCTCCGACATGGCTTCATTGGAGGCTGGCTGGTGTGGGCCAGTGACATTCAAGTATTATACCTCATTAAGTATATATCTTAGAATATAGTACCTATAATACATAAGAACAGGTAAGTATGAGACTTGAAGACAAAAGTTACATTAAATATCGCTTCATTTAACTCTAATGCAGACGGACAGTTAGGTATTGCTTGAATGGAGCTGGCGGTCGCCGCTGAACTTCTTTGTGGCCTAGGTTGGGGTCCAGGGGAGACCCGCTCTACATACACCGGAGTGCCCTGGGCTATCTTCCCAGATGCTCACGCTCAGCGTGGCTTAAACTCTTCGCAGGTGTGGACCTCCGACATGGCTTCATTGGAGGCTGGCTGGTGTGGGCCAGTGACATTCAAGTATTATACCTCATTAAGTATATATCTTAGAATATAGTACCTATAATACATAAGAACAGGTAAGTTTGAGACTGGGGGACTCGAGTCACGTTTAAATTCGCTTCATTTAACTAATGCAGAAGAACAGGTAAGTATGGGCTTGTGAGACTCATCTAAAGTTTTACAACGGCTCCACTTCACATTAATACAGAAAGATTGGTAAATACGAAGCAAAATTACTCTATTCAAGTTAAAATTATCCTAATTACAACACATTTACTCCATTCCAACCTCCAGTATTTTAAAACAGTCCAATTTAGCCAATTTCATTGATAAACATGGCATTTGATACACTTTTCATC
The DNA here is from genome assembly GCA_007210695.1 of Neogobius melanostomus. Taxonomy (NCBI): domain Eukaryota; kingdom Metazoa; phylum Chordata; class Actinopteri; order Gobiiformes; family Gobiidae; genus Neogobius; species Neogobius melanostomus. The sequence continues at coordinate 34,285 of VHKM01001301.1, read as the reverse complement.
AAATTGCGCCCCCTTGCGCTGTAGTTACAGCAATATGGATGGCACCAATGGATTCCCCGCCCAAGAAACCCTGGTTGGACCCAAATCCCTTCTCTGTAGCATATTCCTTGCAGGAATATCCTTAATAATACGTTTGCTTACCCACAATCCTGTTGGACGCATAATTTAAACAACTATGAACGTTTTGGTTCATATCTTCGTAACCAAACATCACACAGGGTTCATACAGACATCGTTGGACTCGTCTTTATCCCAGCTCTAATATTTGATCTTATTCTATCTTAATAATCAACATTTTGAAAACATGCGTTTGCACCATGACTGAGACCTGTGTGCAGATCAATGCCACCAGAGGCTTCACAGAGATCTGCAAATCTGACACACTCCAGGGGTCGTGCGGTGTATTTGGACACTGGAGCTTGGTGTACAGGCCTGTGCGCGTGAGGCCCCCTACAGCCCAGGTCGTCAAACCCAACTGGCTCCGCCTGGACAAAATGTGGTTGCCATAGCAACGGGACACTTCTACCTACAGGTGTGAGTGCAACTATTTGTATTATCTCTTTATTATTTCAGATCCAAAGTAAATCCTAAATTTACATAAAATTGTCATGTTAAAGGGCGTGTCTACATATACAAATACTATTTACCCACAATCCCCTCTGCTCCATTTTAGAAGGAGATGAGAATAAACATATCTAACTACAAGAGCTATTTCTTACCTTTCAAAACCACTTTAATTCTCAAAGTCAAAACTCACCACATGTCAACTGTCGCTGACAGACATTACTTCTAATTGGCTGAGGGACACACCACGAGACTTGATCACTCTTCGTGGGCCAGCCTTGGAAGAGAGTGTTCAGAGTTAAATGGCCGAAACACTCGATGACGCCAAGGTCTACTGCTGATGATGTGTCTCAAATTTAGACTCTAAACAAAAACCTATCCTAAAACCTTACTTTAAACCCAACTACTGGGGACTAACACTAAAGCATCACTCATCCCACCACATCTTAAATAATGCCAACCCAAACACTGACCTAAACCTAATTTCAGTGACCCATGCCTAATCTTAAGCCTAGGACTCTAAAGCATCACTCATCCCAACCACATTTTAAATAATCCCAACCCAAACACTTGACCTAAACCTAATTTCAGTGACCCATGCCTAATCTTAAGCCTAGGACTCTAAGCAGCACTCATTTCAACCACATCTTAAATAATCCTAACCCAAACACTTGACCTAAACCTAATTTTAGTGACCCATGCCTAATCTTAAACCTAGGACTCTAAAGCAGCACTCATTTCAACCACATCTTCAATAATCCTAACCCAAACACTTGACCTAAACCTAATATTAGTGGCCCATGCCTAATCTTAAGCCTAGGACTTAAGGCAGCACTCATTCAAGCCGCTCCTTTTATATACCTAATCTCGACCATTACTCTAAACCTAATCATTGGGAACACATGGCTGAACTTCAGCCTCTTTAATACAAATCTTCTTCACTTCCTCCCCCCTTCCCTCCCCCATGCCTCCTCCTGGGTTGTGTGGGTTGAGGGGTAGGGGTTGAGCTCACGCCTGGACAGGTGGGGGAGTAGCTCGACCCCGGACAAGGGTTCTACTCCTTTGCTCTTCCTCTTCCTCTCCCGCTTCCCCTCCTTTTCTTTATTTCTTCCCCCTCTCCTTCCCCATACCTCTTCTTTGGATGTGTGTGGTGGGTAGGTTTGGTGGAGCACGCGCCTGGACAGGTGGGGGAGTGGCTCGACCCTGGACAAGGGTTCTACTCCTTTGCTCTTCCTCTCCTTCTTCATCACCACAGCCACTCCTTTTCCTCCCTTCTTTTTGCACCTACTACTGCCACACCTTCTTTTTCAGGTGTATGGATCGTCTACACTTGGAACCAATCTAACATAATGCAGTGGAACGGGGGACTGCGGATGACGTACGTGGGCCAGTGCATACCTTCGGCTCTCCTTAACTGTTCATTCACATGGAATGAACAGGGAGGTCATCGGGATATTCCCCTAACCTAACCCTCTTCCTCTCCCGCTTCCCCTCCTTTTCTTTATTTCTTCCCCCTCTCCTTCCCCATACCTCTTTGGATGTGTGTGGTGGGTAGGTTTGGTGGAGCACGCGCCTGGACAGGTGGGGGAGTGGCTCGACCCTGGACAAGGGTTCTACTCCTTTGCTCTTCCTCTCCTTCTTCATCACCACAGCCACTCCTTTTCCTCCCTTCTTTTTGCACCTACTACTGCCACACCTTCTTTTTCAGGTGTATGGATCGTCTACACTTGGAACCAATCTAACATAATGCAGTGGAACGGGGGACTGCGGATGACGTACGTGGGCCAGTGCATACCTTTGGCTCTCCTTAACTGTTCATTCACATGGAATGAACAGGGAGGTCATCGGGATATTCCCCTAACCTAACCCTAACACTTGACCTAAACCTAATTTCAGTGACCCATGCCTAATCTTAAGCCTAGGACTCTAAAGCAGCACTCATTTCAACCACATCTTCATAATCCTAACCCAAACACTTGACCTAAACCTAATTTTAGTGACCCATGCCTAATCTTAAACCTAGGACTCTAAAGCAGCACTCATTTCAACCACATCTTCAATAATCCTAACCCAAACACTTGACCTAAACCTAATATTAGTGGCCCATGCCTAACCTTAAGCCTAGGACTTAAGGCAGCACTCATTCAAGCCGCTCCTTTTATATACCTAATCTCGACCATTACTCTAAACCTAATCATTGGGAACACATGGCTGAACTTCAGCCTCTTTAATACAAATCTTCTTCACTTCCTCCCCCTTCCCCTCCCCATGCCTCCTCCTGGGTTGTGTGGGTTGAGGGGTAGGGGTTGAGCTCACGCCTGGACAGGTGGGGGAGTAGCTCGACCCCGGACAAGGGTTCTACTCCTTTGCTCTTCCTCTCCTTCTTCATCACCACAGCCACTCCTTTTCCTCCCTTCTTTTGCTCCTACTACTGCCACACCTTCTTTTTCAGGTGTATGGATCGTCTACACTTGGAACCAATCTAACATAATGCAGTGGAACGGGGGACTGCGGATGACGTACGTGGGCCAGTGCATACCTTTGGCTCTCCTTAACTGTTCATTCACATGGAATGAACAGGGAGGTCATCGGGATATTCCCCTAACCTAACCCTAAACCTAACACAGGTGGCCCGTGCCTAAACTTGAACCTACGACTCTAAAGCAGTACTCATTCCAAATCAATATTCCCTAGAATTCACTCTAAAAATAAACAAAAATATATATATTGTCGCTTTAACCCTTCTTATAACTCCAACTATGTAAAAATGTCGATTTTCGCCTTAACGCATATCTCATAACTCCAGTCGTGGGAAATTGTCTATCGTCGCTTTAACCTTTCTCAACTCCAGTTAGTGTCATCTACCCAAAACAATATTGTTAGTATAACACCTTTCAGTGTCATTGGAATAGGAAAACTGCGGACGACGTACGTGGGCCAGTGCATACCTTTGGCTCTCCTTAACTGTTCATTCACATGGAATGAACAGGGAGGTCATCGGGATATTCCCCTAACCTAACCCTAACCCTAACTGTCACTTTGGGAACTACTGTCATAGAGGAATAGGGAGGGGATATTACCCTAACCCATAGTTTCTTATCCTGGGACAGTTTTTATTACCTTCAACTGTTTATGTACAAAACCCTAATATGAACAGTTATTACACAAATTGTCACAGGAAACCCCTTTTATACCTAAGCGATCACAACAGTCACATCTCATTGAAAAAATCTTTATTGACACAGAACAACAGATTTACAGCATGTAACATCAAGACTCACAGCGCCCCTACAGTCCTTCAGTGAGTCGGCTCTTGCTCTGAGCTCAGGTGATCAGGCTTTAAAGGTTCAAAGCTCTGTGATAGTGTGTGCAACTCAGAAGCACCAGGCTCCACCCCCTCAGGTGCACAAGGCTCCGCACGCCTCAGGTAAGGTTAGGATGCGGTCAATAAAAGCCTGAAGGTCTCTGTCCAACAGCGAGTCTCCGACACCGAAGTGCTCCTGCCAAAACAAACATTTAAAAAATATTAGGTTAAGGGACGGTAAGACCTCCTGGGGTCAGGTTCAGCTCAGTGCACCTTTTCCTCTTGGTGGCGGATTGGCTGGACACCGGGGGATTGAAGGTCATGTCTTTGATGCTGTAGTCCTCAAACAGGTCCTCAGGTGCCCTGTACACGAGAGTTACACGTTCCTTTAGACGCTTCCAGGGTAGTAGTAGTAGTGGTAGTGGTAGTGGTAGTGGTAGTACAAGTAGTAGTAGTAGTAGTGTTATCGCAGTCCTCACCTCCGGCAGAGCTCCGCGCTCAGGGCCTTGGAGCCCTCGGTCGGAGCACCGTGGCTCAGGTGAAAAGCCAAAGTCCTGACGGTCGGATGGAAGTGTCTCTGAACAAACACAAGCTGGTTATTCATTTATTCGTTTGAGACTTTTGTGTTTCAATCATTTTCAGACGGTCCAGACCCCACTGCCCCCAGGAGTTGGTAAGGTGAAACTGCCTCATACATTAAGACATGACTCTTCTCCTGAGGAGAGTCCTAAACCTCCTCCCAAAGAGAGTCCTAAAACCTCCCCCCGAGGAGAGTCCTAAACCTCCCCCCGAGGAGAGTCCTAAACCTCCCCCGAGGAGAGTCCTAAACCTCCCCCCGAGGAGAGTCCTAAACCTCCCCCCGAGGAGAGTCCTAAACCTCCCCGAGGAGAGTTGTGTGTGTTGTAGTTGGGGTCTCTCACCTGTAGGGGCAGTAGTGAGTGTTGTAGTGAGTGTGTCTCACCTGCAGGGGCAGTAGTGAGTGTTGTAGTGAGTGTGACTCACCTCTAGGGGCAGTAGTGAGTGTTGCAGGGGCAGTAGTGTGTGTTGTAGTGAGTGTGTCTCACCTGTAGGGGCAGTAGTGAGTGTTGCAGGGGCAGTAATGTGTGTTGTAGTGAGTGTGTCTCACCTGTAGGGGCAGTAGTGAGTGTTGCAGGGCAGTAATGTGTGTTGTAGTGAGTGTGACTCACCTGTAGGGGCAGTAAGTGTGTTGTAGTGAGTGTGTCTCACCTGTAGGGGCAGTAGTGAGTGTTGCAGGGGCAGTAGTGAGTGTTGTAGTGAGTGTGACTCACCTGTAGGGCAGTAGTGAGTGTTGCAGGGGCAGTAGTGAGTGTTGTAGTGAGTGTGACTCACCTGTAGGGCAGTAGTGAGTGTTGCAGGGCAGTAGTGAGTGTTGTAGTGAGTGTGACTCACCTGTAGGGCAGTAGTGAGTGTTGTAGTGAGTGTTGCAGGGCAGTAATGTGTGTTGTAGTGAGTGTGACTCACCTGTAGGGGCAGTAATGTGTGTTGCAGGGCAGTAGTGAGTGTTGTAGTGAGTGTGACTCACCTGTAGGGGCAGTAGTGAGTGTTGCAGGGGCAGTAGTGAGTGTTGTAGTGAGTGTGACTCACCTGTAGGGGCAGTAGCTCCACAGCGTGGCGTTGTGAGCGTTGCTGTGCTCCGGTTCGTTGAGCTCGGGGAGGAAACATCCGCTTCCCTGAAGCTCGGTGTCGAGGAGAGCGTCACAGCGTGGGAAGGTCTGAGGGACATGGCCAGATGTGTTAATAATGGTTAATAGATTGATAACATTATCAGAGAGAACGGCTGCAAGTGCTGACTAAATATAGCGCAGTGACGAAGTGTGTCGTGATGAAGCACCGTGTCGTTCTCACCTGGAGAAGCGTCCTGTTAGTCGCTAACACAGCGATGCTGGCGTTGGGCAGCGTGTGCAGACTCAGCGTGCTCAGGCGCTTAAGGTATGACATCACTCTCTGAAGAGTCACATGTTTCCGTCGCCGTGGGAACATGGTGTCCACACAGCGAAGCGCGATGGACACGTCGTCATTAGAGGAGCCTGAGACAAAGTTTAAATAAATATCCCACGTCACCAACAAAACAGAAACATGACTCTATAAACAGTTCTACAGATGACGAAACACAGGCCAGACCCAGACTAGTTTGGAGTAGTTTACCTGCGTGCAGATGCAGTAGAACAGAGTAAAGCTGAGAGTAAAACTTCAGAGGATCAATGGTCAGGACGTCGCCTAAAAACAAGAAATCAAAAACTGTTTCAGAGACGAGCAGAGGAGGAGGAGGAGAAGAGGAGAGGATTCTCACCTTGTCCTGATAAAATGGTGAAGACCGTCTGGATGCAGTGGAGACTCTCTCTGTTCGACAGATTCTGAAAACAAACAAACATCAGCCTCTCCTCCTCTTCTCTGCTCTCCTGCTTTCACATTACTTGTCTTCTTCCAGCTCATGTATCGATCTGCTCTTTCGTCTTCCTCCAGACCAGTGGTTCCCAACCTTTGTCTCGCGTACCCCTTGGGCAGTCCATTTATGAGTACCTCCTACCTCGAGGACCGTGCCAATATAATTAAAGTGACCAAGTAAGATTAAGTAAGGATTAAACAATAAGGAGTCAAGAACACCACAATGTGAAGCGGAGTGGTGCATTAAAACTGTATAATGCACTGCTCTGAGTTGTTTAATCCGTTTATACCATGGCCCCACAAACTGAAACTGTTCATTTGGGCCGGTTTGCTTTTTATTTAAATCCTAGGCAGGAGTAATTGAGCTGAAACTAGTTTCAGCTCAATTGTTTGTCGTTAATATGGAAACAGCTGCAGTGGAGTGATATGTAAGGGATAATATATAGAACACTGGTCATTATTGGAAAAATAAGTACCGACAGGGCGAACTGGACCCCGACGCGAAGCGGAGCAGTCTTGTTTTGCCCAAAGGTACTTATTTCCCATTGATGACCAGCGTTCTATACATTATCCCGCTTATTATACGGCTATTTGGCGGCACGGTAGTACAGCGCTTGTGCTTCACAGCTAGAAGGTCCGGGTTCGATTCCCACCAGGGACGGGGCCTTTCTGTGTGGCGTTTGCATGTTCTTCCCGTGTCTGCGTAGGTTTCCTCCGGGTACTCTGGTTTCCCCACCACTAAAAACATGTACAATAGGTTAATCTCCAGCCAGGTGTTTCTGACCACCAACCTGGCTCCACATCATGGTGATGGGTCCCCGATCGCCGGCCCATGCTGGCAGCTCACGGCTCCTACAGGTCGCCCCAGGGGCATTGGGGATGGGTCAAATGCAGAGAATGAATTTCCCTACGGGGATTAATAAAGTATACCTTAACCTATTTGCCAACTGAACACACACAAAATAAACCTGATACACTTTTATGAAGGCCGAAAGGTTTCTTTAATGATTTCCATGGCAAATAGTTCCCAAAAGTTTGCGCATTGCTTGGCCATGTTTGTTGTGATTCCAGGCACTGTGGCTAGGCTAGTAGCAGCAAGGCTAGCTACTTATTGCTAGCCTAGCTACTTGGTTGAAGGTGCAGTTGGTGAGGAGGAATGGTGGTGAATCTCTGGGTAAGTTGAAAGTTGGACTCCCAATAACTTCACGAGCAATTCCCCAACTTCTCTCGCAGGGACAGAGATGGTGTCCTTTACAACTACTGCGGAGTGATATGAAAGACCTGTATTACAAGCACAACCTCCGTTGCCATTGGCAGCGGTCATTATCTTTTTCAGAAGTCCTCTATCAGAAAATAATGATTGGTAGAACGTTGGAAAATCCATTCAAGTCAATGGCGCGTTCTACTTGCACTGTGAAGAGCCGTATAATAAAGAACATGATTTAACTGTTGCCGGACTAACTGTGCGGTTATATGAAATAATACACGGCAGTTAGCATTAAGGCTAACGCACACCGAGACGCTTTGACACGCGGCTAAAGAGCCGCCTCCTTTATTTTCAATGAGAGAACGCACACCACGGTTGCAGTGACGCTCAGCGCCACGATTCCGTTCTGTTGAATCCAGACGCAGCGCCGCGGAGGAAAACACAGGCTTTTAACCTCCTGCAGAGGCACAGAGGCGGGTCCAGCATGTGACAGACAGGGAGACCGCAGCAAACTTTGTTGGGATGGACAAGACAAGCCGCGGAGACAAAAAAAACATTGTCAGGGCTCATGCTTCAGGGGAAGCCTGTTAAACTCCGGTCTGTCGCCAACTCGCCATTAACCTGCAGAAAAGAGTTTGCTCTCTCTCTTACAACACGGACATGTACGTGTCTGCTATTGTTTATGATAAATGTAAAAATCACAATTTTAAAGTCCTGCAGAGTTTGACAAAAGCCTCTGAAGTGCCGTGACGCTCCAGTGGATGTTGAAATCCCACATGGACGCACGTCAGAGGTTCAGGTGTGCGTTGGGCTTTAGAATTCTCTCTGACCATGGTATATTTAGTATTTAAACATGTGTTTTGTTCAAAATTAAGCTAAAATTATTTCAAAATAAACCCTTTTGCTGAAAAACATTTATTAAAACTAACATTCATTAGAAATTGATGTTGAAATTCTACTCAATTTCAATTTCTTTTACAATCTGAAATTATTCCAACTGCCCCATGCCAAGTACCTACAGGGGTCCCCGTAGCCCTGGTTGGGGAACATTGCTCTAAACCTCCTTTTTCCTGACACCTCAGCCTTTGTACTCTCCTCCTCTCCTTTCCTCTGCTCTCCTTCCCTCGTCTCCTCTCCTTCTTTCCTCGTCTCCTCTCTGCTCCTCTTCTCCTCTGCGTCTGTAGGAGATAAACTCACCCCTGATTGGACAAGCTGCTGCAGGACAGAGACGAGGTCGTCAAAGAACTCCAGATTTATCAGATGAGCGAAACTGCAAGGAGACGTGAAATTAGCAGAGGACGGTCATAGACACATGTTAACAACACAAAACTAAATCTAGACTTCATCAAAAACTAAAAACCTTAACCCCAGCTCAGCTTTACTCAAATCTAAAAAAGAGTTTACAGCCTATAGTGTAACACCTCATTTGAAAACACCTAAACGGATCTTACAAACATTTTCCTTCTCAGGTTTTAGTCGTTTTTGTTGCGGTCTGGTTTTTGCGACACTTGTTACGTTTTGGTTGTTGCTTTTTTGTCGCATTTTCGATATATAGTGTAATGTAACTGTGGTGAAGTCAGAAAAATGTGACCAAAACTTGAAATAACAAAAACCATGAAAACGTAACAACAAAAACTAGGAAAGAGATTAGGCCTTAGCTTTCAAATTAGCTCTTACACTGGCCTAGAGGCTGTAAGCTCCAGTCGAGAGTTTTTAAGATTTGGGTAAAACCGAACTGGAGAAAATTCCCAAACTACACTAAACTGATCATATTACTTCATGTCCCCAATTAGGCCGCTGTCAGTGGCCTAAAAGAGGCCTAGAAAGACGGTTTCGTTCCACCAATTGGGGCACTACATACTTTTTTAATTTTTAACATCAGAATTATATAAAGATTCCTTAGGAAAAAGTTCTCCACGCAGAATCCTGCAGTTTTTGAGAAATTTGAATGTGAAATGGGAACTATTTTCTTCTGGCGCGTATGATTTTAGGGTCACCTGACCTAGTTCTAACCAATCAGCACATCGCGTTGGCTCAAGAACCCGGAAGTAAACAATGCTGCCCAGCGCAGCTGTTAGCAGCTATCGTAATGAAAATCCTACTTTCTGAAGGCAAACCTTAGATTTCTGTAGCGAGAACAACTCGAGCAGCGTGGGCAACATTCACGAAGATCCAAACGAGTGGATATCGCCCATAGACCTGTTATAATCCCTGGATAGTGAGTACAATGAACTGGAAACTTCCCACAAAGATATCGACAGATCATTGCCAGGCAAAGACTCCTAAAACAGCAGCCAGGTGGCTGTCCTACTCGTGAGTACATTCTTATTTATTGTGTCGCCTAATGTCAATACAAATAATGATAAAGATCAGTAGAGAGGGAGCTACACACGTGTTGTGCCTTAAGTGTTATTGTGTCATGTTGCACGTTTGACCCGAAGAAAATTCGGGGGTCGTTCCCCATTTGTCTGCTTTAGGAATGATAATATCAAACTAACTTTACCAGTTAGCCACACCAAAAATGGGTTTAAGCATGAAGACATTTATATGTATCAAAAGTTATCAAATGTTATTGCTGTAATAAAGCACAAACCAATCGAAAAAGTAAATGTAAGAGTGTCATTGATGAACAGCTGTTATTTTTACAGTCTGTGGTTTATATTTTATTATTGGTGGAATAAGTATCTTCTGTGTGAGTTGATCACTGGTCCTTTCAGTCTCTTATTCCACTCAAAGTCCATGATTCATAAAATGGAGAATATCAGTACAGTTACTTTTACATGATACATAAGGCTGTAGTTTATTTTCTGTTTGCTTATTTCATTTTCCAGGACAACTACATGATGAAAAGATGATGTTGCGGTGGAGGCCTGGTGCTGTAAAGCACAGACTTGCTTCATTTAAAGACTCAACATGAAAGAGTGAGGTATGTATTCATGAAAAATTCAGAATGAATCCTCCAGGGCTCGGAACAACTGGATTCACATTGCAAAATGCTAAACCTTTGCAAACTGCTATCCAACACTTATCTAGAGGCCTTTTATAGCAATATTCTTAACACATTTTGAAGACTATCTGACTGAAAATGCTAATAAATATTATATTAATCTAAGCTCTGAATTATCAGTGTCTGTCCTTTTGGCTCCTAAGATATTGCTTTGAACTTGACTGTGTACTTTCCGTTAAAAACTTTAAATGTGTTTTGTCTGTATTTTTACAGTGGGAGAATCCTGCCATCTGTGGCTACATACAAGATCTTATGTGCTTCGCTAGAGGATTTTGGACAACAGAAGAATGATTCTGATGAGCACTCTTCTAAGATCATCAATAAAACTGCAGTCGTCAGAGGCCTCAGATTACAGGTAAATATATTGTTCTGTTTATCACCGTCTTATAATCAAGTCATGCATTTAGATGTACATGGATTTATTAAATTGGCCTAAATGAATATCAGAGTAGTAAGATTTTTTTTTTTTTCATCAAAACTTAGGCCTGGAAAAAATGTTTGTCTGTAGCATCTGACCGAGGCTCTTTCCGAAACCGCCTCTTTCTTTTTGCTTCACACTTCCTCTAATTCCTCAGTGAAGGCTCCTACTGAAGGTCCTTCAGTAGAGCCTTGTCTTTCAGACGGACTCTCCCTCCCTTTCAGAACAGACATGTCCCTGACAGCTCCACCCAATAATGTTACAAGAATCACAAGTTTGATAATACTTTGAACTGGAAATTTCCCCTTAGAGTTTCAGATTTTTCATATTTAGATTATATTTTAGCTGCTTCAAACTTGCCAATGAAATTATATTAGGTCTCATTTCTGCTTGCTTTTTCATTATCAAATATCTATATGACTGTAAAATTTGACTCTTCTAAATAAACATGGAACTGAAATAGTTTGGTGCGTGTTTCTCATGGGCCTGCTCCGGTGTAACACACACCTGTGAGTCTGCATTGATGCTTATAAGCCACTTCTGCTGCTGTGGGGTCTGTTTAGGACAGACCTTTCCTTCAAGGGAACGCGCATTTTGACTGTTCGTGCGTAGGTAAAAGGGAGGATGCGGTTTCAGTTCCACAATCACCCATTATCATCCCAGTTACTGGATTTTATTTTTTAACTAATAATCTACTCATATGGGCCCCAAAACTGTACAATGTAATAAAAAATAAAATAAAAAAGACTAATTGGAATATGAAGTATTTACCACCATACAATGAACTTAACGGTACTTTTTCATTTCAGGTCTGACGTCAAGGATTCAAGCTGCTTTTCCTCCGATCACCGTCTAATCTGAGAAATAATAGTGAACTTGTGTCGCTGAAACACTTTGAACAAGGACTGTAGTTCAGGAGTTACACTCTACATCAGAAAGAGTCTTCACAGGACTCCAACTACAAGAACTTTTTAGCCTCCTTGCCTGGATAGAGGGTGTGTTCGAACAGTGGTTCCCAACCTGGGGCGCAGGCCTTCCCACCGGGGGCTCCTGGGACGGAAAGTGGGGCCCAGAGCTTTGTCTGGTCAGAGGGTCAGGTCATAAATTTGCACAAATGAAATGGTTAATAGTCACAATGGTGAACTGAGTACAGGTGCTTAAAACAATCTAATTTCAGAAATGTGTAATCTGTAAATATTTTCATGTTTTTGATTTTTTTTGTACTGAGACTACAGCATGCACAGGATGGGCTTCAAGATAAAAGGTTGGGAACCACTGCATTAGAAGGTCTTACATTGAATGAATTACAAGGTCTAAGAGGCAAGACTGAAGTCAAGCTTTCGTCCATATGTCAAGACACACTTGATCTGCAGCTGATGCTTATAAACCCCAAAATCACAACAAATAAAAGAATGTTTGAAACTTATCTGGAGCAATTTATTTATGTTCATAAAATCTAATCTGAAAATGTTATATGTGGAAATGGTAGGTCCCATAGTGTGCTTGTTTCATTAGGACGCATATTTAAAAAAAGGCATCATTTCAAAAGTTATTTCTTAAAACTAGCACTCTTGTTGGTGGCTTTGAAGAAGTGGTTGTTGTTGTTGTAGGGGTAACTCTCAAGCTGTACTTGGAACGCAGCCTCTTTGGCGAAACAGTTTTCATTTCATTTCTTTATTTATTTAATATGGACATAGCAATTACATTGGATGAACCAGATGCATTGTTTAAAGTGTTATAGCACATGTGCTAATTTTCAACACCTGTCCATAGAGGGCTTTTAGGTTACAAAGATAAAAGGTTACAATAAAACACATTATTAAACAAGATAAGGCACATTTTACACATGGGAACAAGTTTGGCCCGATTTGAGCCACTGTTTGAGCTCTCTGGTAAAGAGAAGTTTCAGAGCCTTCAACCGGGGTTCTTTTCAACCGTTCTGTCTTATCTTCTTGACGCTTTAGTGCACAAGTCAAGCGTTTCCGATAGCAGACCGGGTGAAACCCGTAGTTTGTTGGGATATCTGAGACCGGTTTGTCCAGGAGAGCAACATGTTTGTTAGCAATAGCTAGCTCCGTAGTGTCCGACGTTTTGAGCCATTCCTTCGCACATTGCTTTATTTTTTCCCATCGGACTTCAGCAAAGGGCTGCGGAGCTTTCCCACCATCTTTTCCGACACAAAGAATTCATTTTACGGTTGTTAATCGAGCTTGATCTTCAGATGAAGATGTGCTGCTCCCGTCCTCCTCCATGTTTGTTTACATGCGCGTAGTGATATTAGCGTGATTTTGGCTTAGACCTACGTGAATTCTCGATGGTGATTGGTTGAAAATCGAGCTCAACCGTTTTACTACTCAATATGCCGTTAATATAGTGCGCCAATAAATTACACTTTTCTCATTAACTGCAGGATAATGCGTGGAGAACTTTTTGCTTGGATTCCTTTTATAAACGTTGAACATATTGAACAAAAGAAAAAGTAGTGCCCCGTTTGTCGGAACGAAACTGAACGATACAGCTCACATACAGCGGCCTAAATGGGGCAACTGGTTTTACAGCAAACGTAAGGAAAAATAGAAACATAAAACAAAACAAGACAGAACAAATGACAAAAACAGAAATATCACAAAGTAAACCAGAGCGACAACACTCACTGGGCGAGTCCCTCCAGAACGACCGACAGCAGAACAGACTTCTGCGCCTTCTTCAGGATCCGGAAGTAAATCACAAACACCACGTTGAGGATCTCTGTGTGCTGAAACATGTTTAATAATGATATTCATTTAAATTGAAACAGGTTTAATAATGATATTCATTTAAGCTGAAACATGTTTTATAATTATATTAATTTAAGTTGAAACAGGTTTAATAATGATATTAATTTAAGTTGAAACAGGTTTAATAATGATATTAATTTAAGTTGAAACAGGTTTAATAATGATATTAATTTAAGTTGAAACAGGTTTAATAATGATATTAATTTAAGTTGAAACAGGTTTAATAATGATATTCATTTAAGTTGAAACATGTTTAATAATGATATTAATTTAAGCTGAAACAGGTTTGATAATGATATTAATTTAAGTTGAAACAGGTTTAACAATGATATTCATTTAAGCTGAAACAGGTTTAATAATGATATTCATTTAAGTTGAAACAGGTTTAATAATGATATTCATTTAAGTTGAAACAGGTTTAATAATGATATTAATTTAAGTTGAAACAGGTTTAATAATGATATTCATTTAAGTTGAAACAGGTTTAATAATGATATTCATTTAAATTGAAACAGGTTTAATAATGATATTAATTTAAGCTGAAACAGGTTTAATAATGATATTAATTTAAGTTGAAACAGGTTTAATAATGATATTAATTTAAGTTGAAACAGGTTTAATAATGATATTCATTTAAGCTGAAACAGGTTTAATAATGATATTAATTTAAGCTGAAACAGGTTTAATAATGATATTAATTTTAACCTGAAACGTTTAATAATGATATTCATTTAAGTTGAAACAGGTTTAATAATGATATTAATTTAAGCTGAAACAAGTTTAATAATGATATTCATTTAAGTTGAAACAGGTTTAATAATGATATTCATTTAAGTTGAAACAGGTTTAATAATGATATTAATTTAAGTTGAAACAGGTTTAATAATGATATTCATTTAAGTTGAAACAGGTTTAATAATGATATTCATTTAAGTTGAAACAGGTTTAATAATGATATTAATTTAAGCTGAAACAAGTTTAATAATGATATTCATTTAAGTTGAACAGGTTTAATAATGATATTCATTTAAGTTGAAACAGGTTTAATAATGATATTAATTTAAGCTGAAACAAGTTTAATAATGATATTAATTTAAGCTGAAACAGGTTTAATAATGATATTAATTTAACCTGAAACGTTTAATAATGATATTCATTTAAGTTGAAACAGGTTTAATAATGATATTAATTTAAGCTGAAACAAGTTTAATAATGATATTCATTTAAGTTGAAACAGGTTTAATAATGATATTCATTTAAGTTGAAACAGGTTTAATAATGATATTAATTTAAGTTGAAACAGGTTTAATAATGATATTCATTTAAGTTGAAACAGGTTTAATAATGATATTAATTTAACCTGAAACGTTTAATAATGATATTCATTTAAGCTGAAACAGGTTTAATAATGATATTCATTTAAGTTGAAACAGGTTTAATAATGATATTAATTTAACCTGAAACGTTTAATATAGGGCAGCACGTTTTCAAGTTTTTCATTAACCGTTAACCCAGGCCCTTAGCGGTTAATACTTGGTTAACCATTAGTGTGCGCACCATTTTTTCTCACGGACCCCTAAAATTAGAGCTCACTGAGAACCAACTTTGGATCCCTGTTACTCGTGTGTTGGTGAATGTTTGCTACGTGAATTCTTCTGGATGTAAATGATGGCGTCATCACCAGTTTGAGCTTCTTGTCTCGCGACTCATCGGCCTCGGCCTCCAGCAGCTCCTTCTGCAGGCGCTCCTCCGTCTTCTTCCACTGAGAACAAAGACAAACCACGGTTAAAAACGATGTAACTTCCACTGAAATACAGTTAATCTTGGGACCCCTCTTATTCAACCTGTACATGCTTCCATTGGGTCAGCTAATAAACAGTAACAATGTGTCGTACCACAACTACGCAGATGACACTCAGATCTACGGGTCACTGACGGCAGGTGAACATGGGCCTGTAGATACTCTCTGTCACTGATACAGGTGAACATGGGCCTGTAGATACTCTCTGTCACTGATACAGGTGAACATGGGCCTGTAGTTACTCTCTGTCACTGATACAGGTGAACATGAGTCTGTAGATACTCTCTGTCACTGATACAGGTGAGTCTGTAGATACTCTCTGTCACTGATACAGGTGAACATGAGTCTGTAGATACTCTCTGTCACTGATACCGGTGAACATGGGCCTGTAGATACTCTCTGTCACTGATACAGGTGGGTCTGTAGATACTCTGTCACTGCATCGAACAGATCAGTTTGTGGATGCAAAACAACTTTCTCCAACTAAACTCAGACAAAACTGAGATCATTGTTTTTGACCCACAGACACAAAGACAAAGTGTTATCAGTCACCTTGAGTCTCTCGCTCTAAAACCAAAAAATCAGGTTAGAAATCTAGGAGTAATCATGGACTCAGACCTGAACTTAAACAGCCACATCAAAGCAATAACATCATCAGCTTTTTACCATCTGAAGAACATTGCTAAGATCAGAGGAATAGTGTCAAAACCAGACTTAGAGAGACTCATCCATGCATTTGTCTCCAGCAGGTTAGACTACTGTAACGGCTGCTCACTGGCCTTTCTAAACCAGCTGTTAGAGCTGCAGAACATCCAGAACGCTGCTGCTCGAGTCCTGACAAGAACCAGGAAATACCACCACATTAGTCCAGTGCTCCGGTCTCTGCACTGGCTTCCTGTTACTCAGAGAATAGAATTTAAAACAGCTCTGCTTGTGTACAAGTCTTTTCATGGTTTAGCACCAAAGTCCATCTCTGACATGTTAGAGCCGTATGAACCATCTCAGGGAGGGGTCTCCTGGTGATTCCAGAGTCAGGACTAAACACGCTGAGGCTAAAGCTAAAATCTGGAACAGTCTTCATGAGGATGTGAGACAGGCCTCAGACTCGGGCTGAAAACAGCTCTTTTTACCCGTGCATATGAAAACTGAAAGTATTTTATCTGCACTCTTGCCTTTTACTGTAACTGATTAACTTTATGTTGATGTTTTATTGATTGATTTTATCTGTTTTCTTGTAATGTTATGCAACTGTGAAGCACTTTGAATTGCCTTGTGTATGAATTGTGCTCTACAAATAAACTCCTCCGCTCCGTCACTGACCTTCCTCCGCTCCGTCACTGACCCTCCTCCGCTCCGTCACTGACCCTCCTCCGCTCCGTCACTGACCTTCCTCCGCTCCGTCACTGACCTTCCTCCGCTCCGTCACTGACCCTCCTCCGCTCCGTCACTGACCCTCCTCCGCTCCGTCACTGACCCTCCTCCGCTCCGTCACTGACCTTCCTCCGCTCCGTCACTGACCCTCCTCCGCTCCGTCACTGACCCTCCTCCGCTCCGTCACTGACCCTCCTCCGCTCCGTCACTGACCTTCCTCCGCTCCGTCACTGACCCTCCTCCGCTCCGTCACTGACCTTCCTCCGCTCCGTCACTGACCCTCCTCCGCTCCGTCACTGACCCTCCTCTGCTCCGTCACTGACCTTCCTCTGCCCCGTCACTGACCCTCCTCTGCTCCGTCACTGACCTTCCTCCGCTCCGTCACTGACCTTCCTCTGCTCCGTCACTGACCTTCCTCTGCATGCGTGACAGGTTCTTCTTCTTGTCCTTGTTGTTCATAAACTTGTGTTTCGGTGCCGTGTCGTCCATGTCTCTCTTCATCTGCACCTCTTTGATCCGGAGCGAGAGCAGCGTCTGCAGAACCTGCACCGCAAACAACAAAAACAAAACCATCTAAAACCATCAGAGCGAGAGATAAACTGATGATTAAAATAATAAAGACTGAAGTAATAAAGTCTGACCTCGGGGCGGAGCTCGTAGTTCAGGTTTTTGACCAATCCAGAAACGACTCGAACTGCGGCCAGTGAAGCTCCACCCACTTTGTCCTGAACAAACAGCGCCTTAAAGGATCCGCAGACGAGACGCGAGACCTGCCACAAACAGACTGGGTTAGTCCTGTTTTACTTCTGGTTTAGTCCAGGTAGAGTTCAGGTAGAGTCCTGGTTTAGTCCTGGTTTAGTCCTGGTTTAGTCCTGGTTTAGTCCTGGTTTAGTCCTGGTTTAGTCCTGGTTTAGTCCTGGTTTAGTCCTGGTTTAGTGCAGACTAGGGTGGGTCCCGTTAAACGAAACCAGTCTGGTATTGGAAAAGGGAAGGTTTCAAAAGCAGGAATAAAATAAATAAATAATCTTCTCTCTTTAGATCCAAGTTTTTATGCTGTTGGTCCAGGGACAGAAATACAGGTAGTGAGTTAACTCTTTCAGCTGAAATAAATGATTTTCCCCTTATTTTTGTTACTTATTTTGCCCATTTCCCCCCATTTTTCACACATTTCTTGACATTGCAGATGAACCCGATATTGTAAATGTGCAGATCTTTCAGACATTTACTGTTCTGTTTTCTGGTTATAAACGACAAATACTTGAGTATAGGTATCGGTATCGAAAACCAAGTATCGTTAAAGGGCTGGTATAAAAATAATAATAATGGTGCCGAGCCCTGGTCTTGACGTTGGCTTTAGCTTTTGTTCCCATCGGCTTCACTTTTTCACACCACAATTAGTTTAAATATTGCGATGGTTATGGTTTCGGGTTAGGTTAGGGTCAGGGAGTCCAAGCCTCTGCATCGCGGT
This sequence comes from Neogobius melanostomus, assembly GCA_007210695.1. Lineage (NCBI taxonomy): Eukaryota > Metazoa > Chordata > Actinopteri > Gobiiformes > Gobiidae > Neogobius > Neogobius melanostomus. The sequence goes on along the minus strand of VHKM01001301.1, from coordinate 15,962 downwards.
GGTTCATCAGGGACCAGGGTCAGGGTCTAGATCAAGGTCTAGGGTACGTGTCAGGGTCAGGTCCAAACCTCTGCGTCGCGGTGATTCATCAGAGGAACCAGGATCACGATGATGTTGTTGTGGAAGTTAAAGTGCGACAGATGCAGCAGGAGTTCACACAGACACTTCACCGAGACCAAGGCCAGACCTCGATACGAGTCCAAGGACACGGTCTGGACCCGCTTTGCCCGGCTGCCCTTCCAGTCTGAGAACACACAGAGAACGGAGTTATTCCACCGCCCGGTTCAGTTCAGTCCTGGTTCAGTCCTGGTATATACCTGAGATGATCTGCTCCAGATCCTCGAGGAAGAACTTGTACTGACTCAGCAAACTCTCCTCGAACTCCCGGAGCGCCTGGGTGTCCTTCTTCACCTGCAGAAAAATACATATGTGAAACCAGCAAAACAGGAGAACAATAGTGCTGTGACGTTTCTGAGTGAGCGGCTCTTCTGAACGGCTCTTTAATGCAAACAGCTCCTTAAGGTGAACAGTTTAAATCTCGATTGTGAAAAGAGCCAGATCTTTTTTTCCCAGAACTCCCCCTAAACGAACACACGAATCTGCCCAACAACGGAGGCACACAAGTGAAAGCTTTCTGCTCTAAAGTCAGAGATAATTGCAGCCTCTTTTTAGATTTTATTCACAAACACGTTTATCAAAGCCCAAATATCAGTCTCAAGTGGAACCAATGTTTCAATCAACTCATTCGGACCAGAGACTTCATGTCAGTCAGAGGCAGGACCAAACCAAAAGCAGATTGGAAACTATAAAAATCACCATTAAAACTTTAAGTTCATGATTATGTGAATTTAAAAATGTACTAAAAGTTTTATGGGTAAAAACTCATAAAATTCATAGAGATTGAATTGTACGTTAAAAACATGTTAGAAACAGTACACCAACAAAAACACTGGTTACAAAGTTCATCTATTTCATTGTTTCTGTACACGCTCACACCTGTACATGTTCACACCTGCCTTACGAGGTTTTTCACTTGCATCAATGAACAACGTTCCCTTTGTGGAGCTGCAGAAGTAAACTCGACACCCAAAGTCATTTTAGACGAATTAAATCAAGAAAGTGCCTTTTATTGATGGCGTCTTAGATATTGGGAGTTTTCTGACTGGAGTTATTCACATTACAATCTATGTGTTATTCACACATAGATCAAAAAGAGCCAGTCTTTTGAACGGCTCTTTGAAATGAACCGATCCCAAAGACTTCAATCCCAGAAAAGAGCCATAAATCCCATCAATTAGTAACGTATTAGACTCAGATTATGTTTTCAGAGTAACGAGTTACATTTGTAGCTAATCTAGTACTAGTTTCTTTTCAAATCAGTAACGTGGTTAGTTTGGTCCTGATCTCTCCCTCATCTCACGTCGCGTCATGTCAGTGCTCGTGTTCATGCGCAGACTGTGTCCAAACCGTTACAGCAGTCGGCAACATGGCAGAGTTTTCAGCAGCGTGTTCACATCGTCGAAGTACTTACATTATTTTACATTATCTTACTGTGAAATAGTCAGGGGGAAAACAACAAAAAAAAGTGCTTAAAATGGACCTACAGGCATTTCTTCCTGATTTTTGGCAACATACTGTAACTACTACAGTAAAGGAGGTGCAGTACCTTGGAGCTCCTCTCGGCGGTGCTCAGGGGCCGGATTTTAAAGGTGGGAGCGATGTCTTTAAAAACCTCCATCAGAGAAAACATCACGAGCTTCTTCACCGTCACCGCGATCGACGAGTCCGACTCTGTCAGCATCGAACGCAGCTCCTTCAGGCGCTTCATCTGTGAACGATACACAACATAAACAAGTACGAAGAGTCCGGCTCCGAGAGTCTGAGAGTCCGGCGCTCAGACTCTCAGAGTCCGGCTCTGAGCACGTCGAACAGTCCGGCTCTGAGAGCCGACTCTCAGAGTCTCTCAGAGTCGGACTCTTCGTGCTCTCAGACTCTCAGAGTCCGCGCTCAGACTCTCAGAGTCCGCGCTCAGACTCTCAGAGTCCGACTCTGAGCACGTCGAAGAGTCCGACTCTGAGAGCATCGAACGCAGCTCCTTCAGATGCTTAATCTGTGAACGGCAAACAACGTTAACAAACACAAAGAGTCAGACTCTAGAGCACGAAGGGTCTGAATTGGAATTGGAAAAACAGGAAAAAATTGTGGCCAAATAAGAATTGAACAAAATAATCCTGGACCAACAGCATCAAACAGAGATTATTTTTCGGTTCCTGTTTTTGATACTTTCATTTCTCCTGATACCAGACTGGGATCGTTTAAAGGTCCGCACACACTACACGACTTTTCCAGTCTTATACGATTTTATAGAGAAGGGGGGGCCACACTACACGACTGGATTTAGTGCGATTATAGAACGTCTCGGGGTTCACACTTAACGACTGAGAATCGTAAGAGCGAACACACTACACGATTCTGACAAACAGCTGATGTTTGATAACACAGCGCGTCTGTTCTCTCTACCGCTTCATTTCTCCTCCGGTTTCAAAAACTGACCCAAAATCCGCAAAGATAGGCCGTGTTTGTGAGCGTGGGAAAACACGTGCGTGTCCCGATCGGTCAGCGGTGTAAACAGTGTCACAACAGTGCGCAGTGCAAGGCTACTACTGCTACGAAGCCTTCAACTTGGCTATAGTTCTGTCATATGGAGATAAAAGTCGGCGACACGAAGAAGCGGGACGTATTTCAGTGGATTTAATAGAGAAGGAGACGGGCCTCAGCCCCGAGATGGAGGAGGCGAGCGGAGAGAGGCGAGCGGAGAAAGCGGAGAGGCGCCGCTAGTGGCGAGGTGAAGCTGAACAGTTCGTCTCCAAACTCAGTAAGTGCCGCTAAACTCTGTTTGCGGTTGAAATGTAGCTTGAAAAGGTGGTTCTCGTAAATGTTTGGTGATATAAAGTTGTGCTGTTTCGTGCGGGGCTGTGGCCATGAAATGAGTTGTTTGTGCCACTGTTTTGAAGAGACATGAAAAAGGAGGCGCGGCGGTGTTTTTCTGTCTTTATTTCACTCTGTCATTGGCCGCTGCAGTCTGTGTGTTCACTTTGGGGACGGTACAATCACCCACGTTTCTCCTGTGCGTCCAAAATCGGGCTTAAAAATAAAACATGTTTGATTTCCTGCGACTGTAGTCCAGTTGCGTCTGACTGCTGCCCACACTACACGATTCGAACGCCAGACCAGTCGTGACCCCCCACACTACGTGACACGACTCTGTGTGACTGCCTTCGACTAGACACGACTCGGGAAGACTCGGCGCGACTGAGAATTGTATCAAAATCGGGCATAAAAATCGTGTCGTGTGTGCGGACCTTAACAGGACCCAGCTCCATCTCTGTCTAAAAGCCACTGAAAGTTAAAAGTCCTACGTTGTTGTGTGGATCGGTGACGACGGCAGAGGCCAGTGCTGCCACCTGCTGCTTCCTCTGAGTGAGACGCAGCTCACGTTCCTCCGGGCTCAACGGCGCTCTACAGGACAAACACAGGTAATACACACTGTTCTTTATAAACCCTAAGGCAGAGGGTCACACATTGCCCCCTACAGGACACTTACCAGACTGTTCAGGCTCTTCCTGTTCCTGCTGTGGCTCCTCCTCTTCCTCTTCATCCTCCTCTTCCTGTCGAGTGATGACTGGAGACAGAAGAAAAGAGGAACTCAGAGGTTAATGCTCCTGCCTTTGTGCCACTGGGCCAGACACTTCCTCTACTGGAGGGAGAAGGGGTTAGTTTGGTTAGTTACCTCTCTCCACGCTCTGGGATCACTCCTCCCTTGAGCAGAGGTTAGTGGTTCATTAGTTTGGGTCAGCGTTAGTGAGGTGGTAGGATTAGTTAATGGGTTAGTTAGTTTGGTTAGTTACCTCTCTCCACGCTCTGGGGATCACTCCTCCCTTGAGCAGAGGTTAGTGGTTCATTAGTTTGGGTCAGCGTTAGTGAGGTGGTAGGATTAGTTAATGGGTTAGTTTGGTTAGTTACCTCTCTCCACGCTCTGGGGATCACTCCTCCCTTGAGCAGAGGTTAGTGGTTCATTAGTTTGGGTCAGCGTTAGTGAGGTGGTAGGATTAGTTAATGGGTTAGTTTGGTTAGTTACCTCTCTCCACACTCTGGGGATCACTCCTCCCTTGAGCAGAGGTTAGTGGTTCATTAGTTTGGGTCAGCGTTAGTGAGGTGGTAGGATTAGTTAATGGGTTAGTTAGTTTGGTTAGTTACCTCTCTCCACACTCTGGGGGATCACTCCTCTCTTGTCCTTTATGGGCAGGAGGTGAATCACTTCCTTCTCCTCCATTTTGACCATCTTTCGAGGGACTTTCTCCAGATTCCTCAGCAGCTCAGACTTTTCTTCTTGGTGCTGTGAATCGGAGCGCTGCAGATACAAAAACAAAAACACACGTGAGAAACTCAGATTTACACCTGAACCTCCGTCTGAGAGGGTTTAGGTCATTAACATTTAACAACTGACATGTCGACCCAGAGTTCAGCTCTGAGACCTGAGCTCATGCTTGAGATGCTTTGATCAAACATGGGTTTAGTTTGGAGGAGTTTCTGGAGCATTTTCTAACCATGAAGTGGAGATCGTTTGGGGACTGAGGGTCACGTTAGAGTTAGGGGTCGTTACCTAACGACAGGTCTCTGGTGATGACGATGCTCTTTGGGCCATGTCCTTCATCTGCTGCAGATCCTCTTCCTCCACATGTCTGTGGCAGCTCCTCCACGAACTGCTCCTCCTGGACTTCATCTACGACCAGACAAACCAGAACTATTACCCTATAACCTACAGAGACCCCTACAAACTAGAACCGGTGCGATTTTTTAAAATTAAAAACCTGGATTTACGATTCGATTTGTTTAAAACAAAATAACTGCGAACTGTAAATATATTTTAAACGTATATATTCATTGTATTTAATTAAAGTGCATCAACATAAACAAATTGCAAAGGCAAACCCTTTCTCTAACTGAAAAGTCACTGTGCAGTGTGCAACAAAGATTGTTAAACATCCAAATTATTTATACTGTATTAATAATAATAATAATGATGCCTTACACTTGTATTGTGCTTTACAAACCTGTATTACCAAGTTTCTCAAAGCGCTGCACTGTCGTCATTATTCATTCACTCCAGACTCGGTGGTGGTAAGCTACTGTTGTAGCCACAGCTGCCCTGAGGTAGATTTGACGGAAGCGAGGCAACCAGTCTGTGCCATCGGCACCTCGGACCACCACCAACCACTCACTCACTCATCACATTCACCCCAGGCTTCCTGGTGTGCCTAAATGGTCTCCCAAGTACTGACCAGGCCCTTCCCTGCATAGCTTCCAAGATCTGACGGGATTGGGCAGAGGAACGGCAGTATGGCCGCCAATAGCTCTACTTGTCCTTAGGTGGGCTCTGTTCTTCTTGGCACATTTGTACAGCAGGACCTTCTTCCTCTGAGCAGAAAGCTAACGATTTAATTAAAATATATATATATATATATATATATAAATTTTAAAAAATTAAAATCTAAAAAAATGGATTCTTTGAAATATGAATCGATTTGACCTACCAACCTCGGTTTTAAATCAAATCGAGTTTTTCCCCAGGCCTACTACAAAGCCCTCCGTGAACTGCTCCTCCTGGACTTCATCTACGACCAGACAAACCAGAACTATTACCCTATAACCCTACAGAGACCCCTACAACACCCCGACCAGACAAAAACGAATTACCCTGTAACCCTACAAACCTACACATTTCCTGCGTCTGACTGTGATACAGTGATGATATCTGATAGTTCCTTGGAGCTGAACCTACAGCACGTTCGCTCAGGGATTAAACTACACCAAGGCCCGACCTGGGGCTGGCTGTTGGTGGCGCTCTTTAGTGTTAGTGTTAGCAATAATCACCTGGGCGAGGGCAGTATCGGTTCAGTTCCTGGGGCTGGCTGTTGGTGGCGCTCTTTAGTGTTAGTGTTAGTAATAATCACCTGGGCGAGGGCAGTATCGGTTCAGTTCCTGGGGCTAGCTGTTGGTGGCGCTCTTTAGTGTTAGTGTTAGTAATAATCACACTGGGCGAGGGCAGTATCGGTTCAGTTCCTGGGGCTGGCTGTTGGTGGCGCTCTTTAGTGTTAGTGTTAGTAATATCACCTGGGCGAGGGCAGTATCGGTTCAGTTCCTGGGGCTGGCTGTAGGTGGCGCTCTTAGTGTTTAGTAATAATCACCTGGGCGAGGGCAGTATCGGTTCAGTTCCTGGGGCTAGCTGTTGGTGGCGCTCTTTAGTGTAGTATAATCACCTGGGCGAGGGCAGTATCGGTTCAGTTCCTGGGCTAGTGTAGGTGGCGCTCTTTAGTGTTAGTGTAGTAATAATCACCTGGGCGAGGGCAGTATCGGTTCAGTTCCTGGGCTGGCTGTTGGTGGCGCTCTTTAGGGCCTTGCGGAGACGTTTCTGTTCTTTTCGTTGCTTCTTCTCTGTGTTTTGTTTCTTGAAGCTCCGGTTTTTCTGTTTGTTTTCCAGCTTCACGCCCGACGTCTTCAGAAGCTTCCGGAACGACGGGCGACGCTTTCTTCGATCGTGGCTGAAACAGAAACGAGCGTTTACGGATTCAGATATTTAAATCAGGATGATTTAATCACATGACGAGACGAGGGTTCGTGACCTCAAACATCTGTCAAGATCCATCCATCCATTTTCTTCCGCTTTCAATCTGTCACAATTGCAACATATTTCTGACAATAAATGTAATTGTTTTGGCTCTAATAATATAGTTCAAATGTCGTGGTAAAACTGATCTTAAAATGATGTTTAAATGGTAACGTTTATACAGCGCCTGCTTTAGGCCCAAAGCTTTACAGGAAACCAGTCATTCATTCACCAGTGTAACGCACACAATGGAGGCCCAAGGACACAACCACAGTGTGAACATGCAGGAGGCGGGATTCGAACCCCTGACCTTCTGATCATGAGACGACCCGCTCTACCATCTGCACCGTGGGAATCTCCTGGACGACAAGAGCCTGAACAAGCATGGTTTAAGAGCTGCTTTTTATTTGTTGGTTTATTTGGTTGGGACATGTTAATGAACATGAATGTAAACACGCCATGTGCACTCTCAAACACACTCTCATTCATCCTGGCCTATTGTACATGTTTTAGTGGAAGGGGAACTGGAGGAAACCTACGCAGACACAGGGAGAACATGACCCTCCACAGAAAGGCCTGTCCAGAACCTGTGAGGCACCAGTGCTAACCACTGTGCCTCCGTGCTTTACAGGAGAAAGAGCTCCTACTGCTGCATGACGGCAATCATGTTGGCTTATGGGCTATAAAGCTGTTTTTGGGTTAGAAACAATGTGGTCATCATAGTTTACCCCAAAAATCATGGGTCTGAGAAATGACCTCTGCCTGATTTAATCATAATGATGTTTAACTGATGAAAACACTCATGCATTCTGCTGTGGAGCAACACATTATATGCTAATTATTTCAATACTCTGTATATTTTGAACACTAGTTAATGCTAACATGTAAACCACAACAGCATCTTTCAGGTCATTTGGGACAGTGAGAAATAGCAATAAATTAAATTAAATTTCACCAAGGTCCGAAATGAAAACAAAATTGTCAAGCAAGGTCCGTAACATACAGGGTTAATTCACGGTTATGAGGATTTTTAAGCCTTTATTAAATCTATTACTGTGATTAGAAAATAATGTAATCAATTGAATCCTGTTATTGTTTTTTTGCTCTAAAAATAAGTTGTGGCTCCTAAATAGCAGAATGCATAGTCTCTATTATACACAATGTGCACATAATCTGACAGTGGATGTATTTCTTTGCTCAGTTCAACACACTGAGCCCTGTTTAGTCCAGGTTCAGACCAGGTTTAGTCCAGGTTTAGTCCTGGTTCAGACCAGGTTTAGTCCAGGTTTAGTCCAGGTTTAGTCCAGGTTTAGTCCAGGTTCAGACCAGGTCAGACCAGGTTATAGTTCGCCAGGTTCAGACAGGTTACCAGGTTCAGACCGGTTTAGTCCAGGTTGCCAGTACCGCAGACGGTTTAGTCCAGTTTAGTCCAGGTTTAGTCCAGGTTCAGACCAGGTTTAGTCCTTTTTTTACCAGTTTAGTCCAGTTTAGTCCAGGTTTAGTCCTGGTTCAGACCAGGTTTAGTCCAGGTTAGTCCCAGGTTAGTCCAGGTTTAGTCCAGGTTTAGTCCCCAGGTTTAGTCCAGGTTCAGACCAGGTTTAGTCCAGGTTTAGTCCAGGTTTAGTCCTGGTTCAGACCAGGTGGTTAGTCCAGGTTTAGTCCTGGTTCAGACCAGGTTTAGTCCAGGTTTAGTCCAGGTTTAGTCCGGTCAGACCCAGGTTTAGCCCAGGTTTAGTCCTGGTTCAGACCAGATTTAGTCCAGGTTAGTCCAGGTTTAGTCCAGGTTTAGTCCTGGTTCAGACCAGATTTAGTCCAGGTTTAGTCCAGGTTTAGTCCAGGTTTAGTCCCAGGTTTAGTCCGTAGGTTTAGTCCAGGTTATGATTAGTCCAGGTTTAGTCCGGTTCAGACCAGGTTTAGTCCAGGTTTAGTCCGGTTCAGACCAGGTTTAGTCCAGGTTTAGTCAGGTTCAGACCAGGTTTAGTCAGGTTTAGTCCAGGTTTAGTCCAGGTTTAGTCCGGTTCAGACCAGGTTTAGTCCAGGTTTAGCCAGGTTTAGTCAGGTTTATGGTTCAGACCAGTTTAGTCCAGGTTTAGTCCAGGTTAGTCCAGGTTTAGTCCTAGTTGTCCAGATTAGTCCAGGTTTAGTCCAGGTTTAGTCCGGTTCAGACCAGTTTAGTCCTGGTTCAGACCAGGTTTAGTCCATGGTTCAGACCAGGTTTAGTCCAGGTTTAGTGTTCGACCAGTTTAGTCCAGGTTAGTCGGTTCAGACCAGTTTATCGGTTCCAGACCAGGTTAGTCCAGGTTTAGTCCTGGTTTAAGTCCAGGTTTAGTCCAGGTTTTAGTCCAGGTTAGTCCAGGTTAGTCCTCAGCAGTCCGGTTCAGACCAGGTTTAGTCCTGGTTCAGACCATTTAGTCCAGGTTTAGTCCTGGTTCAGACCAGGTTTAGTCCAGGTTTAGTCCAGGTTTAGTCCAGGTTTAGTCCAGGTTCAGACCAGGTTTAGTCCAGGTTTAGTCCAGGTTTAGTCCAGCCAGTTTAGTCCGGTTTCAGACCAGGTTTAGTCCAGGTTTAGTCCAGGTTTAGTCCAGGTTCAGACCAGGTTTAGTCCAGGTTTAGTCCAGGTTCAGACCAGGTTTAGTCCAGGTTTAGTCCAGGTTTAGTCCAGGTTAGTCCAGGTTCAGTCCAGGTTTAGTCCAGGTTCCAGTCCGGGTTCAGCCGGTCAGACCAGGTTTAGTCCAGGTTTAGTCCAGGTTCAGTCCAGGTTTAGTCCAGGTTTAGTCCAGGTTCAGTCCGGGTTCAGACCAGGTTTAGTCCAGGTTTTAGTCCAGGTTTAGTCCAGGTTTCAGACCAGGTTTAGTCCAGGTTTAGTCAGGTTTCAGACCAGGTTTAGTCCGGGTTCTGACCTGTTCCTGCTGATCGAGAAACAGCCGCGCTATTTGCGCATTACGGCCGCGCGTGCATATTTAATTAGGGAGTCCTCTGTTTTTGGTTGTTTTTAGCGAGCCGTATTTCAGTCATTCCAAAACCATTTCTAAAAATTTAAAAAGTATCATGGAGCTAAGATAAAGGACTTTCTCTTTCTGTTCATCTGGGCTGTACTTTACCGCAGTCGGAGGGAGGGAGAGAGAGGGAGCGCACACGCAGCCGCTCGTCTGAGGGGATTCAGGCTCGGGTCCAAAGTTCGGATTCAAGGTTCAGGTCCGGATGGGCTGGCGCATGGGTCCGGATCCGGACCGAGGTCCGCCGTGTAGTGACCTCTGATATACTGTAATAACTTCATGATGCAGAAAGTAACTGCGCTGTGGAACTTGTAAAAAGTGTTTTGAATCAGCCGCAGGAGGATATTATTGTAGTGATTAACAACTTAAACCATAAAGACAGCCTTTAAAAGTCAGAATATACGTGAGGTTTGTTTGAACATATTTGCTGAGTCTTGGACTAAATGGTGCTTTTGGAGTTTTGTTCTGATTAAAGGATTTATTTAAATATAAAAATATATAAAAAAAGAAGAAAAAAATACTACGTTTATGTCCGGTTCAGTTGTGCTTCGTTTTTGGAGACTCTAAAACTGCCTTTAAGCTGGAGCAGGAAAACGTAACACATCGTTTTGTTTATATCAAATCCCAAAGGAAACAACAGTGTCCTAAAACACAAACACAAAAACCTGTTCAACCTCGACAAAACTGTAAAAGCATCACACAAACTTCAAATGTTACATAAAGACGACACCCTGAGAATTTCAGGGATATATCACAAGAGTCACAAACAAAAGACACAAATAACAAAACTGTCCCACAGGACCTGAATTACTTAACTTCTTAACCCCAACTGAACCGAGCACATTTTCTCCAGTTCAGCTTTACCCAAATCTTCTTGGAAAATGTTTCAAAAAAGCGACAAAAAGTAACAAAAACATGACAAAAACACTTAAAAATGTGACCAAACCAAACCATGCTAGCTCTGTTTTCTTTCAAATGAGGCGTTACTCTGTTCTCCAGTCAAGAAGCTTTAGATTTGGGTAAAGCTGAACTGGAGAAAATGTGCTCATTTGTTAAGGTGGGGGTAAAACGTTAATTCTTCATAATTCTTCATTTTTATGTGGTATTTTCTTTGAATATAACAATGTTCACATTATGTCATGTATTGTTTCTCATAAAAGTCATAACTGGAAAATAAATCAGCCTTTTACTCAGTTACTCACAGTAAACATGGAGTAAACATATACTCCAGGTATTCTTTACTCTTACGTGAGTAAATATTTCGGCTCTATCACCTTTGACACCTAGCGGCCAAAACAATTACTCAAGTAAATGTAAAAAAGCAGAAACTGTTACTCGACTACTCTGAGTAACTGCCTTATTTTAAATGACGACATAACTTGTGTGAAACAAAAAATTTAATCTTCTGGAAATCATTACAAAGAAAATGTTAACAAAAAATACAGAAAAATGTAATAATCCTAAAGAACAAGGAGCTCCCGACGATCTACATCTGTTTTATGTTTAACCAACATTTAAAGGTCATCTGACAGATTTTAATGCTGTTGAAAATATGACTTATTTAGATGGATCACATCAGTTGCATAGTTTTCATTTTTTTCAGTGAAGCAGCAACTTTAATGAAGAAATGTTGATAAGAAAAGTTATTTTTATTTGAATTTTGAAGCTGCTGACAGGAAGTGACATAAAAGGAAACATTCCATAGCAGTTTGACTCATTCATTTCCCATTGCCTTAACATGGTTGCACGGCAACAGTTTAAAATTGTTTACCTTCTTCGATGTCACTTCCTGTCGATGTCCAATAAGGAAGTGAAAACATAATCACAAAAATGGTCAAACTAAAGAAAACTGGGAATAATCTTTAGCAACATCTTAAATATAATCGTGTTAACTGTGTTTTAGCAAAAAACGGTGTCAATGTGTCATATGCACTTTAAATATTTACTTATTTTTACTCGAGTAAGAAACAGACACTTCATTATCATTTTACTCAAGTAGTGATAGTTTGAACTCGGACTTTAAAGTCTTAAATATGAACAGAAATGTTAAAGTTTATTTCTTTATTCTTTATATCTGCCCCTGTGGAGGCGTCACTTCTCTAGTCTGTAAACAGTCTATAATCGTGCATAATCAGTCTATAATCAGTCCATAATCAATCTATAATCATCTTTAACCATCTGTAATCATCTGTAACCAGTCTAAAACCTGCAGTAAACGATATTAAAACACTTGTCTCCACTCACCGGGCCCATGTCTGCGCTGTGTCCGGGATTAGAGCTCCAGACGCGGCAGTAAATCCCAGAGAAACACGGTGAGAAACAGAGAAAAACAGGAGAAAAACACAGAAACACGAGTGAAAACAGGAGCAGCTGAACAGGAACCACGAGGGCCTGCGCTGACACGTGACCCGGAAACAGCCCAGGGAAACCACAGCGCCCTGGGTGACCACGCGGAGACACTGCACACACAGGTTTAATAAATGAACATTAACCTCTTAACCCCCGCCTGAACCGAGCACATTTTCTCCAGTCCGGCTTTCCCCCAATCTAAAAGCTTCTTGGAAATAAATGTCATAATAGCGACAAAAACGAGATGAAAACACAACAGAAAAAGAGCCAAAATGTGAGGGAAAAAACGATGAAAAATAGGTAGAAATGTGACGAAAAGAATGCCTAATAAGTGACGACAGCACGGTAACGACGCAAGGAAAAAGATCCGTTTAGATCAGCTTTCAAATGAGGCGTTACACTGTAGGCTGTAAGAAGCTTTTAGATTTGGTTCATTCCAAGCTGGAGGAAATTTGCTCGGGTTAAGAGGTTAATCTGAGAGCAATAAAGTTTCTATGAATTCAAACGTGTCCAAAGACTCACCGCTGATTCACTCAAAACAACCAACGCTTTTCTTCATCATCAAAACTTTATTGAGGTCCAATAAAAATAAAAAAGAAATATATATAATCACTTTATTAAGGCAAAATAAAATGACCCAGAACAAAGTCTATAAACGGCTCAGATCTAGGTACGTTATCAGTTTATTACAGTCCCTGCCTCATAAACATAACTTTAATGTGAATCATTAACATTACCAGCACCGTTCACCCCTTTATAAACTCCGGTGTAATGACCGGAGCTTACCCCAAACGGAATTGTAACTTATCAGTTTATTTCACATTTATAAACCATTAAAAGCTTTTTCCACTGACAGTGAAGTATTTTATAAACTTTCACAGAGAAACGCGGAGAGAGCGGTCATTTTAGGGAAGCTTGTGTCTGAGATTTTCCCGCTGCACCAGTCTGGACAGGGTGGCAGTTTCATCCATGACACCGGGCTGATCCTCACAGTCACCCCTGTGCAGGAGTCACCTTCGGCGGGCACAGAACACACGCGGATCCGCTGGAGTTAGCATTCCTTCAGACTCAGAGGTTTCCACAGTGTTTTTACATCCGTGGAGGAAATATTCTGGATCTACATCTTTTATAAACTGTGACTTTTCATTCAGCGGAGCTCGGTCTCAGTACAAGCCGAGAACAGAGCAAGCGGGCAGAGGATCCACGAGGCTCCGCTTTCTCCACAACAACAACAAACCAAATTTATAACTTTAACCCTCAGAATGATCCCGAACTACACTCTGACTCTTTCACTCTGCGAATAAAGAGGGACCTGGGACCGACTCTGAGGTGGACTTCATTCAGCTCTGAGTCTGACCGAAGAGAGGGCTCTTCAGGCGGGCACAGGCTCCGCGCAGGTCCGCTCCGTTAGCATCTTTAGCTCCGTGTTAGCCTCTTTAGCTCTGTATTAGCTCCGCGTTACCACCGTTATTTCTATAGTTTTCTCGTTTGCCTGTTTAGCTCCGTTAGCCATTAGCCGCATTAGCTCCGTTAGCCATTAGCCGCATTAGCTAAGCCGCGCTCCGGAGAAGATGCAGTGCGTGAAGCTCCTGAAGAAGAGGAGTCTGGACCTGGAGTCGTGGGACTTCTGCAAAAGCGTAAGAACTGCTTTAATGCTGCCTTTATGTTGCCTTTATGTTTATGTGCTTGTACTTGTGTTTGTCCTCGTAACAAAAATACACAACAAGTGCTAGAATCTCGTGTGAAATGGGTGCGTACCGATGTTCCCCGGGTCCGATGTTCCCCGGGTCCGATGTTCCCCGCCAATAGAAGTGGGGGGCATCGGACCCGGGGAACATCGGGACTTCAACAATGAGACAAGTTCCGCTGTTCCCTGCGTGTGCCCTTTGATGTTCGCATTTCTTCATCCACGAAAGACGGGATATGATCCGTGCCAACTTTTGTGAATACCTATAGAGAGGAAATACCAACTAGCCTATTTACTTTCCTTTTTCCCTCTCGCTCTCTGTGTGTTCATATTTCAGCTGATCGCAGCTTGTGTCTATGGCTAACTTTGGGCACGTTATCCAGCTCTCTCCTCGCTCTCCCCCAGGCATCTGCTATTTGACATCTCTGACTGAATAAAATGAAGACGAAACTATTGCTGCATAGTTTTTCAAACACGCGATTTTGCTTAGAGCATCATGCTTTTACGCATAATGGCGCCCTGTGGGAGGAGCGCGGGTCCGGTAAGGTGCGCTCGCTTTGCGCAGCTGAGAATGAGAAGCTACAACAGACCCCCGCCGGTGAGCCTGACTCTGGTCAGTCATACAGGTAGAGCATCCTCTCCAAGTAAACTTCGTTTGTTTAAACGACCTCCAATTTGAAAGTCCTTGGATGTTTTGCGTGAGAACTTTCTCCAACAAGTTACAAGGTTACAAGTCTTCGTCGTATTTCCAACACCTCAGCATTTCATAAAAGAAGCATTTAAATCCAAGTTTGAAAGGCGATAAAAAGCCAAAAGGATAAACGATTGGTGCAGTCTCTTGCACGACTCGTTTAGTGTTTTTGGTTTCTTGCAATAGCTCCATCAGATCACTCAGGTCAAACGCGAATACATCATTTTTCGTTTGCCAATTTAGTCCCAGTATTTTTAGTCCAGTGCCTTTACTTCAGCATTTTCGTTTCCTGAGATGTGCATTGTTCCTTTGTAAAAACACACATTAGGTTTGAACCTTTTTATCAGTTGGTCAAGACGCCTTTTTGCAACATCATATTTTGAAGATAATTCATTCTTTTCGTTCCAATTTTCTTTTAATTGGTTTTAGTTAGTTCTCCATTTGCACTGACTCAGTCCAGCAGAGTCCAAAATATTGGACGGACACATGGACCGGAGAAGGTGGTTCGTTCTTTGTTTTTTTTAATTTCTTTGTCATTTCAAAATAATAATAGAAAATCAATTACAATTTTTATTTTGTTTTCAATTTGAAAACAAAATTACTAAATGAAAAAACAGAAGGCCTTTCTATAAATGTGGAGCGCAGCCCTTTGATCGCAGCGCGCTACAGCGGGACACATTCTCTCCTCTCTCTTTCTCTCTTCTGTACACGTCGGGGACACAAGTTTTAGGAACAGAGCGCACGATGCAACAATCTGCACAGAGACAGCCAGATGTGCGTCCTGCAGACAACGGTGCAGACCGTGCAGATGTCTCTGTCCTGGGAGAGGCAGTGAAGTGAATATAAGGACCGTCGGGTGGGCTAAGGACAAAAGTGGGTGTTCACAGGTCCACCCGCGGTGCTGCGTAATTGCCCCGATCACTGGCCATGTTAGCAGTTTTCCTTTTCTCCTCTTCCTCATCGTTCTCATTTAATATCTATGGATCGCTTTTTTGTCAGCTGCATTAATAAAACAGCAGCGCAAATACTGTTCAACGTCATTCAATCACAGAGGCCTCAGTGGTGCCTCTCGGAGCATCTGATGGCTGAAGCAAAGTGCGTAATGAGCGCATGACAGGTGGCGGCACTGGGAGAGAAGTGAGGACGCAATGCATGTGTTGCCCCATTCGTAAAAAGACCCCTAATTTAATGTGCATAAGGCTGGAGTGCAGACATCAGATAAAACTTAGAGCTTAGAGTTAGGAGCGGTATGGCACGAGCCGACGTCCGCAGTGATGGAGTATGCTGGGCTTCACGGAGAAAAACATGGATTACGATCGAGCTACAACAACGAACCAGTCAAACAAACGGAGGGAAATCTGTGGGTGTGGGTGAGTTTGCTGTAGCTAATTTTACTTTTCTTGTCTGGACTGCGACACGTTCTTATTCTGAGGTTGTACAAACATGCTGCAGGCTATTACCTGACTATGTTTAAGTCCAGGCTGAAAGGACACCTTTTTACTGCTGCCTATGGCAGTTGATTGTATTTTTACAAATTTTAATATATACATATTTTTAATGTATTTTAAATGT
>VHKM01001300.1:0-51062 GCA_007210695.1 Neogobius melanostomus | reverse complement strand
GTGTGTGTAAGTGTGTTGGTGTGTTGTGTGTGTGGTTAGTGGTGGTTGTGGTGGTGTTATTGTGGTGTGTGGGTAGTGTGGTGGTGTGTGTGGTCAGTAGTGTGGTGTGTGTGTGTAAAGTGTGTGTTTGTGTGTGTGTGTAGTGCGTGTGTCAGTGTGTGTGTGTGTGGTAGTGTGTGTGTTGTGTGTGTGTGTGTATGTCGTGTGTGATGTTGTGTAGTTGTGGTGATGTTGTGTGTGGTTGTGTGGTGTAGTGTGTGTGTTGTGTGTGTGTAGTGGTGGTGTGTAAGTGTGTGTTGTGGTGTGTGTGTGTTGTGGTTGTGTGTTGTAATGTTAGTGTGTGTGTGTAAGTGTGTGTATGTGGTGTGTGTGTGTGTGTAAGTGTGTGTGTGGTGTGTGTGTGTGTGTGTGTGGTGTAGTGTGTGTGGTAGTAGTGTGTGTGGATAGTGTGTGTGTGTAGTGTTAGTGTGTGTGTAGTGTGTGTGTTGTGTGTGGGTAAGTTTGTGGTGTAAGTGTGGTGTTTGGTAAGTGTGTGTGTGTGTGTGTGTAAGTGTGTGTGTAGTGTGTGTGTGTGTGTTGTGTGTTGGTGTTGTAGTGTGTGTGTAGTGTGTGTGTGTGTGTGTTTGTGTTGAGTGTGTAGTGTGTGGTGTAGTGGTAGTGGTGTATTAGGTGTAGTGTGGGTGTGTGTGTGTAGTGTGTGTGTTTTGTGTGTGTCATGTGGTCGTGGTGTGTAGTGTGTGTGTTGTGTAGTGTTGTGTGTGTTGTGTATGTGTGTGTAGTGTGTTGTGTGTTGTAGTGTTGTGTGTATGTGTGATGTAGTTGTGTGTGTGTAGTGTGTGTGTGTGTGTGTGTGTAGGTGTGTGTGTAGTGTGTGTGGAGTGTGTGTTTGTGTGTGTGTGTGATAATGTTGTCGTTTGTGTGTGTGGTGTGTGTGTGTGTGTAGTGTGGTGTGTGTGTGTGTGTAGTGGTGGTGGTGTAATGTGTGTGTAGTTGTGTGTGTGTAGTGTGTGTGTGTAGTGTGTTGAGTTGTGTGTGTGTGTGATGTGTCTAGGTGTGTGTTGTGTTTGTTGTGTGTGTGTGTGAGTGTGTGTGTAGTGTGTGGGTGGTTGTGGTGTGTGTTGTGTGTGTGTGTGATGTAGTGGTGTGTGTGTAGTGTTGTGTGTGTGCTAGTGTGTGTGTGGGTGAGTGTGTGTGGTTGTGTGTTGTTGTTGTGTGTAGTGTGGTGTGTGTGGTGTGTGTGTAGTGTGTGTGGTATGTGTGTGTGTGTAGTGTGTGTGTAGTGCTGTGTGTGTGTGTTAGTGTAGGGGTGTGTGGGTGTAAGTTGTGTGTAAGTGTGTGTGTAGTGGTGTGTGCTGTTGTGTGTGTGTGGTGTCTAGTGTAGTGTGTGTGTAGCATTGTGTGGTGTGGTAGTGGTGTGTGTAGTGTGGTGTGTAAGTAGATGTGTGTGTAAGTTGTGTGTGTGTGTTGTTGTGTGTGTGTGTGGTAGTGTGTGTGTGTGTGTGTGTGTGTGTGTGTGTAGTTTGTGTGTAGTGTGTGGTGTCGTAAAAGTGTGTGTGGGTGGTGTTGGGTGTGTAGTGTGTGGTGTAGTGTGTGTGTGTATAGTGTGTGTGTGTGTTTGTGTGGTGTGTAGTGGTGGTGTGTTGTAGTGTGGTGTGTGTGTGTGTGGTGTGTGTGTAGTGTGTGTGTGTGTGTGTGTGTAGTGTGTGTTGTAGTGTGTGTGTGTAGTGATGTTGTGTGTGTGTGATTGTAGAGTGTGTGTGTGTGTGTGTGTGTAGTGTGTGTGTTAGTGGGGTGTGTGTGTGTTGTGTGGTGTTGCTGATTGTGTAAAGTGTGTGTGCTGTTGTGTGTGTGTGTGGTGTGTAGTGTGTGTGTGTGTGTGTGGTGTGTGTGTAGTTGGTGTGTGTAGTGTGGTGGTGTGTGTGTTGTGTGTGTGGTAGTGGTCAGTGTGGTGTGTGTGTGTTGTAAATGTGTGTGTAGTGTGTGTGTGTGTGTGTCGATAGTGTGTGTATGTGTGCTGTGTGTGTGTGTAGTGTGGCATTGTGTGTGTGTGCAGTGTGTGTCTTAGATGTGTAACATGTGTGTGTGTGTGTGTGTAGTGTGTGTGTGTGTAGTGGGTGTGTTGTGTAGTGTGTTGTTGTGTGTGTGGTGTGTGAGTGTTGGTGTACGTAAGTGTGTGTGTGTTGTGTGTGGTGTGTAGTGTGGGTAGTGTGTGTGAGTGTGTGGTGTGTGTGTGTGTAGGTGTGGGTGTGTGTATTGTGTGTGGTGTGTGTGTTGTGTGGTGTGTACGTTAGTGAGATGTGTGGTGTGTGTGTGTGTGTGTTGTGTAGGTGGTGTTGTGTTGTGTGTAGTGTGGTGTGTGATGGTGTGTCAGTGTCATTATCAGTGTTGATGTGTTGTGTTTAGTGTGTCGTTTTTTGTAATGTGGCATGTAGTTTGTGACATGGTGTGTGTGTAGTTATGTGTGTGTGTGTGATGTGGCAGGGTCTGATTACATTGTGTGTTGTGTATCATTTGTGTAGTGTGTGCATGTGTGTTTTGTGTAGTGATGGTGTGTGTGGTATGATGTTGTGTGTGTGTGTTAGTATGATTGTTCAGATCAGTGTGTATTGTTGTTTGTGTATGTCGATGTCATATTTATTGTGTCGATTGTGATTGGGTGGGTGTAGTTGTGTGATGTTGATGTGTAGTGTGGAGCAGTGTGTGTGTGCAATTTGTTGTGTGGTGTTAGCATTGGTTGGTGTGTTGTGTGTAAGTTGTTGTGTAGTTGTGTGTGTCATAAGTGTGTTGATGCATAGATATGTGTGTGTCGGTAGTAAGGTGTTTTCCGATAGTGGGTGTGTGACCATAGTAAGGTGTGTAGTGTGTAGTGTGATGTGGTCATAGTGTGTGTGAGATTGTACGATGTGTGTGGTAGATTGCTGTGTGTGTAGTGTGTGTCATGTGCTAGGGTTTGTTAGTGGTGTTGTGGTGTGTGTAAATGTGTGTGTGTAGTGTGTTGTGTGGTGTTTGTGTGTTGTGTGTGTGTTGTACGATGTGGGATGTGTCGATAGTTGTGTTGTTATGTGTGGATTAGTGTGTGTGTGGTTGTTGTGGCATGTTGTTGTGTAAGTTGTGTGTTAAGATTTTGGTGTGTGTGTGTGTGTGGTGTGGCATACGATGGTGTGTGTCATCGTATAAAGTGTTGTGCTATGTGGTGTTGTGTTGTGTAGTGTGTGTAAAGTGAGTGATGGATTTGTGTGCGATGTATGTTTGTTTGGATTCAGTGGTGTGTGTCAAGGTGTGTGGTGTAGTGTTGTGTGTTCAGATGATGTGTAGTGTGTGTGTTTTTTTGTAGGTGTATTGCTGTGTGTGTAGTAGTTGTAGTTGTGCATTGCGATGTGTGTGTGTGTGTGTAGTTTAGTTGTGTAGTTGTGTGCATGTTGTGTGTGTGTGTAGTCGTGTGTGTGTGTAGTGTGTTGTTTGTTAATGATGTGTGCATGCAGCATAGTGTGTTGTGTTGTGTAACGTAGTGATGGTGTGTAGTGTTGTGTTAACAGTTGTGTTGTGTAGTGTAGTGAGTTTGCATTTGTTTTTGTTGTGTTTGATCGGTGTGTAGGTTGTGTGTACAGTGATGTGTGTCATGGTGTAGTGTGTGGTAGTGTGTGGTGTCAAGGTAGTTTTGTTTGTTGATAGTGTTGTGTGTAAGTGTGTGTCGTGTGTGTGTGATGCATGTGGTTGTTCAGTGTGTTATAGTGTTTGTTTTGTAGTGGTGTTCAGTGTAGTGTCAGCATACATGTGCGTGGTCAGTTGTGTTGTTGTTGTGTGTGTAGTGGTGTTGTAGTTGTGTGTTTGTGTATATGTGTAGAGTTGGTTATTTGTGTAGTGTGTGTAGTTGTATGTGTAGTTGTGTGTAGTGTGTGTAAGTGTTGTGCTACATGTCAGTTTTGATAGTGTCAGTTGTTAGTGTTCGTAGTGTGTGGTAGTCAGTTTGGATGATGATGTAGTCAGGTGTGTGTGTGTGGATGTGTGTGTGTGTGTGTAGTGTGTGTGTGTGTTGTGTGTGTGTGTGTAGTGTGTGTGTGCTGTTGTAGTGTGTGTTGTGTAGTTGTGTGTGTGTGTGGTTGTTTGTGTGTAGTGTGTGTTAGTGTTGTGTAGTGTGTGATAGGTGTGTGTGTTCTAGTGTTGTTGTGTGTGTGTGACGTTGTGTGTAAAGTTGTGTGTGTGTTGTGTGTGTGTGTGCAGTTGGTTGATGTGATAAGTTGTTGGGTGTGTTGTGTGTTGTGTGTTGTTTGGTGTGTGATGTGTTGTGTGTTGTGTTAGTGTAGGTCAGTGTGTTAGTGTGCATTGTGTGTGTTTGTGTTGTCAGTGTGTTGTAGTGTGTGTGTGGTTTTAGTGTGTGTCATGTACATGTGGTGTCAGTGTGTAGATTTGTTGTGTTGTGTTTTGGATGTGTTGTGGTGATAATTTGTGTGTGTGTTCAGTGTTCAGTTGTGGGTGTGTAGTGTGTTCAGTGTGTAGTGTGTGTGTAGTGCATGTGTGTGTGTTGTGTGTTGTTGTTTTTGTGTTGTGTTGCTGAGTAGTTGTGTGTGTGTGTGTGTGATGGTGTGTACGATGTTGTGTGTGTGTGGTTGTGTTGGTAGTTGGTGTAGTTGAGTGTGTGTTGTGTGTGTGTGTGCTAGTAGTGTGTGTAGATGTGTGTGTGTGTGTTGTTGAGTCATCAGTGTAAGTGCATGTAATGTGTGTGTTGTTGATGTGTTTGTGGCATGTGTGTAGTGTTGTGTAGTGATGTAGTGTGTGTGTGGTAAACGATGTGTTCCATTGGTGTAGTAGTGTGTGTGTGGTGTGTGTATGTTGTGTGTGTGTGTGTGTAGTTGATTGTGTAGAAGTGCTGATGAGTGTGTGTGTGATTGCATGTGTTTGTGTGTTAAGTGTGTGTGTGTAAGTGTGTGTAGTAGTTGTGTGTATAGTTATGTGGTAGTGTAGTGTGTAGTGATGTTGCATGTTCAGTGTATGTTCAGTGTGTAGTGTGGAGCTATGGTGTGTTGTGTGTTAGTGTGTGTGATTGATATGTGGTGTCATGTGTTGTGTGGTAGTGTGGTGGTTAGTTTGTGTGAGTGTGGGGTGTGTGTGTGTGTGTGTGTGTGTAGTGTGTGTTAGTGTGTGTGTGTAGTGTGTGTGTTGTGTTGTGTGTGTGTGTGTGTGTGGGTGTGTGGTTCGATTTAGAATTTGTGTTGTGTGTGTGGTTATGTGTTTTTGTGTGTGTGTTGGTGTGATGTAGTGTGATGTGGTTAGTCAGTTTGGTTCAGTTTGTTAGTAGTGTGTTGTGTAGTCAGGTCGTAGTGAGTATTGTGTTGTGTAGCAGTTGAGTGTGTAGTGTGTGTTGTGTAGTGTGTGTGTCAGAGTGGTGTGTGCGTGTAGTGTGTGTGGCCTGGTGTAGTGTGTGTGTGTAGTGTGTGTGTTGTGTATTGGTGTGTGTAGGTGTGTGTTAGTGTGTTAGTGTGTGTAGGGGTTGATGTGTTGTGTGTGTTGGTGTGTGTGTGTGATGTCAGTTTGTGCATGCATGTCAGGTGTGTGTGTGCGATATGATTTTTGTAGTGTTTGTGTCAATGCAGGTAGTGTGTGTTGTGTGTTGTGTAGATGTGTTGTAGTGTAATGTGTTGTGTGTTGTTGTGAGGTGTGTGTGTGTAGTGTGTGAGATGTGCTGTGTGTGTTATGTGTTTTGTGTGATGTGTTTGGTAGTGTGTGTTGTACATTTGTGTGTGTATGTGTGTGTATGGGAGTGTAATAGATGATGTGTCAGTGTGTGTGTGTGTAGTGTGCTGAGTTGTGTGATGTAATTGCGATGTGTGTGTGTGTTTGTTGTGTCAGTCGCATGTGATGTTGTGTTGTAATGTGGTCGTTACGTTGTGTGTCGTAGTGTTTGTGTAGTGGTGTTTTGTATGTGTGGTAGTTGTTGGTAGTGTTGTGCTATGTTGTATTGTGTGTGTGTTGTTAGTTGTTGTGTGTGTAGTGTGTGTGTGTGTAGTTCGATGTGTGTCATTGTGTGTATGTAGTGTGTGTATGTAAGTGGTGTGTGTGGTGAGTTTGTGTGTGTGATAGGTGTTGTGTGTGTGTGTGTGTGTGTTGTGTGTGTGGTGTGGTGTGTGTGTGTTTGTGTAGATGTGTGTGTGGGTGTGTGTAGTGCATTGTGTATGGTAGTTGTACGTGTGAGTAGTAGTGCATGTGTGTATGAGAATGTTTGTAGTGATGTGTTGTAGTGGTCGTAGATGTGTGTTGTAGTGTGTGTGATGTGTGTGTGTGTGTGTAGTAGTGTGTGTCAGGTGTGTGTATGTCCGATAGTGTGGTAGTCATGTGTGTGTAATCGATTTGTGATGTGTGCTGATAGTGTGGATAGGTGTTGTGTTAGTTGTGTGTGTAGGTGTGTGTGTGTGTTGTAGTTGCATGTGTGTTGATGTGTAGTGTGTGTTGTAGTAGTTGTGTGTATGTGTGTATTGATGTGTAGTGTGGCTGCATATTGTGTGTGTGTGTAGTGTGTTGTAGTGGTGTGTGTGTGGTAGTAGTAGTTTCGCATGTTGTTGTGTGTGCATTAGTGTGTTGCTATTGTGTGTGTGTGTGTAGTGGGTGTGTCGATTGTGTAGTGTTTGTTTAGTGGTTGGTTGTGTATCATGGTGTGTGTTAGTTGGTTGTGTGGGTTGTCATGTAGTGTTTGTGTGTAGCTAGATGTGGTTGTGTTATGTGCATAGTCGTAAGTTGTGTTGTGTGTGTTAAGTGTGTAAGGTGTGGTTGTGTAGTGGTGTGTGGTGTAAGTGTGTAGTGTAGTAGAGTTGTTACGATTGCAGTTGTGTGTTCGTTTAGATGTGAGGGTGCGATGTGTGTGTGGTGTATAGTATGTTAGGTGTGTGTAGTTGTTGGTGTGTTGTGTAGTTTTGTGTGGTGGTTGTGTAGTTTGATTGTGTAATGTGTGTGTGTTTGTGGTGTTAGTGTGTGTGTAGTGATGTGCAAGTTGTGGTGTGCGTGTGTAGTGTGAGTTGTGATGTGTGTGGTGTGGTGTGTAAGTTCAGTGTGTAATGTGCATTTAGCTGCTAGATTGTTATGTGTGTGACATTGTGTAGTGTGTGTGTCAGTGTAGTGTGTTAGTGTGTAAGTGTGTCGGTAGTTGTGTGTGATTGTGTTTGGTGTTAGTGGTTTTAGCTGTGTGATGTGCTGATTGTTGTAGTCAGTGCTAAGTGTGTGTTGCAGTAGTTGTGTTGTGTGTGTAATGTGTGTGATCGTGTGTGTGTTGTTGTGGTGTGGTAGGTGTTTTGTGTGTGTGTAGTGTGTGTAGTGGCTAGTATGTAGTGGTAGTTGTGTGTGTGTAGTCGTGTGTTGTGTGTTGTTGTGTAGTGTTATGGTAGTGTGTGTGTCGTGTAGTAGATCTAGTTGTAAGTGTGTGTATTGGTGGTGTGTAGTGTGTGTAGTGTTGTTGTATAAGAGTGTGTTGTGTGTGTAAGTTTCGAATGTGATAGTTGAGTGTGTGTGTGTGTGTGTGTGTGTGTGTAGTGTGTGGTTGTGGTAGTGTGTGTAGTTGTGTGTAGTGTGTGTGTGTTGTTAGTGTGTTGGAGTCAGTGTGCATGTAGTCAGCATGTGTGTGTGTTGTGTGTGTGGTGTCGTCATTGGGATGTGTAGTGGGTTGTGTAGTGTTGTGTGTGTTGTCATCAGGTGTGTAGTTGTGATAAGTGTGTGTTTGATGTTTGTGTGTGTTGTAGTAGTGTGTGTTAGTGTGTGTGTGTGTTTGTGTGTTGTGCATTGTGAGTAGTGTTGCTGATAATGTGTGTGTGTGTGATGTAGTTGTTGTGTGTAGTGTGTCGATAGTTTTAAGTGGTGTGTGTGTGAGGTGCCAGTGTACAGTGGTGTTTTTAGTGTGTGTGTGTGTGTAGTGTGTGTGTGTTGTGTTGTGTGTATGTGTGTGTGTAGTGTGTGTGTGTAGTGTGTGGTGTGTGTAGTCGTGTGTGTGTATGTTGTGGTAGATTGTGTGTGTATGTTAGTGGTAAGTGTGTTGTTTGTGTTGTAGTGTCAAGTTGTTCAGAGTCTATGTGTTGTTAGTGTGAGTTGTGTAAGTGTGTGTGTGTGTAAAGTTGTTGGTGTTTTTGTTGTGTGGGTTGTGTGTGCTGCAGGTGTGTGTGTGTGGCAGTGGTTGTGCAAATGTGAGATTGTGTACGGCTATGTAGTCATGTCAGTGTGGGTGCATGTGTGGTGTGTGGTGGTGTGTGTTTGTGTGGTTATAGTGTGTGTGTAGTGTGTTGTAGTGTGTGTGTGTGTGAGGTGGTGGTGTTGTGTGTAAGTAGTGGTGTGTGGTTGCATAGTGTGTTGTCAGTTGGTAGATGTGTGTTTGTGTGTGTTGTGTTTGGTGTGTCGATGTGTGTGTGTAGTGTGGTGTGTAGTGTTGTGTGTGTGTGTGTGTGTAGTGTGTGTGTAGTGTGTGTGGTGTGTGTGTTGTAGTTGGTGTGTGTGTGTAGTGTGTGTGTGTGTGTTTGTGTGTGTGTGTAGGTGTTGTAGTGTGTGTGTGTTGTGTAGTGTTGAGTGTGTTGTTAGTGTGTGTGTGTGTGTGTGTGTGTGTTGGTGTAAAGTGTTGTGTGTGTAGTGTGTTGGTGTAGTGTGGTGTGTGTGTACGTGTGGTGTGTAGTGTTGTGTAGTGTGGTGTGTGTTGTGTGTGTAGTGTGTGTGTAGTGTGTGTGTAGCGTGGGTGTGTGTGTGTACGTGCTGTATGTGTGTAGTGTGGTGTGT
This sequence comes from Neogobius melanostomus, assembly GCA_007210695.1. Classification (NCBI taxonomy): domain Eukaryota; kingdom Metazoa; phylum Chordata; class Actinopteri; order Gobiiformes; family Gobiidae; genus Neogobius; species Neogobius melanostomus. The sequence goes on along the minus strand of VHKM01001300.1, from coordinate 42,320 downwards.
AGTGGGTGTGTGTGTGATAGTGTGTGGTGTGTAAGTGTGTGGCTTGTAAGAGTGTAGTGTGATGTGTAGTGTGTGTTGTGTAGTGTGTGTGTGTGTAAGTGTGTGTGTTGGTGTGGTGTGTGGTATGTGTGTAATGTGTGCAATGTGTTGGTGTGTGTGTGTGTGTGTGTGTGTGTGTAGTGTGTTTGAGTGGTGTGTTGTGTGTGTGTGTGTGGTGTGTGTGTGTAATGTGGTGTAGTGTGTGGTGTTGTGTGTAGTGTGTTGTGTGTGTGGGTGTGTAGTTGTGTGTAGTGTGTGTGTGTGTAGTGTGGTGTGTGGTGTGTGTGTAAGTTGTGTGTGTGTAGTGTGTGTGTAGTGTGGTGCTGATGTGTGGTGTGTGTGTGTAGTGGTGGTGTGTGTCGTGTGGTCAGAGAGAGATTGTAGTGTGTGTGTGTGTGTGTGTGTGTAGTGTGTGTGTGGTAGTGTGTGTGTAGTGTGTGTGTGTGGTAGTGTGGTGTGGTGTAGTGTGTGTGTAGTGTGTGTGAGTGTGTGTGTGTGTAGTGTTTGTTGTGTGTGTGTGGTTGTAGTGTGTGTTGTGTGTAGTGTGTGTGTATGTGGTTGTGTGTGGTAGTGTGTTGTGTGTGGTGTGTTGTGTTGAGTGTGGTTGTATGTGGTGTGTAGTGTGTGTGTGTGGTATGTGTGTGTGTGTAGTGGTGTGTGGTAGTGTGTGTAGTAGTGTGTGTGTAGTGTAGTGTGTGTGTGTGTTGTGTGGTGTGTGTAGTGTGTGTGTGTGTATGGTGTGGTAGTGTGTGTGTGTGTAGTGTGTGGTGTGTGTGTGTGTGTGTAGTGTGTGTGTAGTGTGTGTTGTGTGTGTGTTAGTGGTGTGGTGTGTAGTGTGTTGGTGGTGTGTGTGTGTGTAGTGTGTGTGTATAGTGTGTGTGTGTGTGTGTAGTGTGTGTGGTAGTGTGGTGTGTGTGTAGTGTGTGTGTGTAAGTGTGTGTGTGTAGTGTGTGTGTAGTGTGTGTGTGGTGTAGTGTGTGTGTGTAGTGTGTGTGTAGTGTGTGTGGGTGTGTGTGTGTGTGTGTAAGTGTGTGTGTGTGTGTGTGTGTGTGTGTAAGTGTGGGTGTATGTGTGTGTGTGTAGTGTGTGTGTGTAGTGTGTGTGTAGTGGTGTGTGTGTGTGTGTGTGTGTGTAAGTGTGTGGTGTGTGGTGTGTGTGTAGTGTGTGTGTATGTGTGTGTAAGTGTGTGTGTGTGTGTGTGTAGTGTGGTGTGTGTGGTGTAGTGTGTGTGTGTAGTGTGTGTGTAGTGTGTGTGTGTGTGTGTGTGTGGTGTGTAGGTTGTGTGTGTGTGTGTGTGTGTGTGTGTGGTGTGGTGTAGTGTTGTGTGGTGTATGTGTGTGTAGTGTGTGTGTAGTGTGTGTGTGTGTGTGTGTGTAGTGTAGTGGTGTGTGTGTGTGTTGTGTGTGTGTAGGTGTGTTGTGTGTAAGTGTGGTGTTGTGGTATGTGGTGTGTGTGTGTGTGTGTGTGTAGTGTGTGTGTGGTGTGTAGTGTGTGTGTGGTGTGTGTGTGTGTGTGTGTAGTGTGTGTGGTGTGTGTGGGTTGTGTGTGTGTTAGTGTGTGTGTGGGTGTGTGTGTGTGTGTGTGTAGTGTGTGTGTGTGTGTGTGTGTGTGTGGTGTGTTAGTGTGTGGTGTGTGTGTAGTTGTGTGTGTGTGTGTAGTGTGGTGTGTGTGGTGTGTGTAGTGTGTGTGTGTGTGTGTGTGTGTGTAGTGTGTGTGTGGTGTAGTGTGGTGTGTGTGTGTGTGTGTGTGTGTAGTGTGTGGTGTGTTGTAGTGTGTGCTGTGTGTGTGTAGTGTGTGTGTGTGTGTAGTGTTGTGTGTGTAAGTGTGTGTGTGTGTAGTGTGTGTGTGTTGTGTGTGGTGTGTGTAGTGGTGTGGTGTGTGTAGTGTGTGGTGTGTAGTGTGTGTGTAGTGTGTGTGTGTGTGGTGGTGGTGTAGTGTGTGTGTGTGTGATGGTGGTGTGTGTGGTGTGTGTGTGTGGTGTGTAGTGTGTGGTGGTGTGTGTGTGGTGTGTTGTGGTGTGTGGTGTTGTGTATGTGTGTGTGTGTGTGTGTGTAAGTGTGTGGTGTAGTGTGTGATTGTGTATGTTGTGTGTAGTGTGTGTGTGTGTGTGTGGTGTGTGTGTGTGTGTGTGTGTGTGTAGATGTGTGTGTAGTGTGGTGTGTGTGTGTGTCGTGTGTGTGTGTGTAGTGTGTGTGTGTGTGTGTGTGTGTGTGTGTGTGTGTGTGTGTGGTGATAGTTGTTGTGTTGGTGTGTGTGTGGTTGTGTGTGATGTGTGTGGTGGTGGTGTGTGGTGTGATGTGTGTGTGTAGTGTGTGTGTGTGTGTGTGTGTGTGTGTGTGTGTAGTGTGGTGTAGATGTGTGGTGTAGTGTGTTGTGTGTGTGTGTGGTGCGTGTAGTGTGCGTGTGTGTGTGTGTAGTGTGTGTGTGTGGTGTTGTGTGTGTGGTGTGTGTGTAGTGGGTCGTGGTAGTGGTTGGTGTGTGTGATGATGTAGTGTTAGTGTGTAGTGTGTGTGTATGTGTGTGGTTGTTGTGTGTTGTGTAGTGTGTGTGTAGTGTGTGTGTGTTGTGTGGTGTGTGTGTGTGTGTAGTGGTGTGTGTAGTGTGTGTGTAGTGTGTGTAGTGTGTGTGTGTGTGCGTGTAGTGTGTGTGTAAGTGTAGTGTGTAGTGATGTGTGTAGTGTGTGTATACATCTGTAAGGAGGGGGTCATTACGTGAAAAGGAGGGGGGGTCATTACGTGAAAGGGAGGGGGGTCATTACGTGAAAAGGAGGGGGGTCATTACGTGAAAAGGAGGGGGGTCATTACGTGAAAGGGAGGGGGGTCATTACATGAAAAGGAGGGGGGTCATTACGTGAAAAGGAGGGGGTCATTACGTGAAAAGAGGGGGGTCATTACGTGAAAGGGAGGGGGGTCATTACGTGAAAAAGGAGGGGGGTCATTACGTGAAAAGGAGGGGGGTCATTACGTGAAAGGGAGGGGGGGTCATTACTGAAAAGGAGGGGGGTCATTACGTGAAAAGGAGGGGGGTCATTACGTGAAAAGGAGGGGGGTCATTACGTGAAAGGAGGGGGGTCATTACGTGAAAGGAGGGGGGTCATTAGTGAAAGGGAGGGGGGGTCATTACGTGAAAGGAGGGGGTCATTACGTGAAAGGGAGGGGGGTCATACGTGAAAAGGAGGGGGGTCATTACGTGAAAAGGAGGGGGGTCATTACGTGAAAAGGAGGGGGGTATTACGTGAAAAGGAGGGGGGTCATTACGTGAAAGGGAGGGGGGGTCATTACGTGAAAAGAGGGGGGTCATTACGTGAAAAAGGAGGGGGTCATTACGTGAAAAGGAGGGGGGTCATTACGTGAAAGGGAGGGGGGTCATTACATTATCCCCCATACCCCCACAAGGTTTATAGGACCCGGGAACATAGGTGTCAACATCAGTGTTGACAAAGGACATAGAAGTCTGTCACTATCCAAGAGGACCAACGGTTTGTAAACAAGAAAAACTGCAGAGCTTCAAACAGGGTTGGAAACTCACAGGAACAAATGTACATGAGCATTTGACCAAGAAAAATGAAAACATTTGTTGAATAAAGATAAGAAAATTCAGGGTACATGGACAACAAACTGTTAGAATTCTCTGTTTCAGCCCCTGCGACGCCCCCTGCTGGCTCTCTGCAGTGCAACGCCTGCACCTGGCTTACAGGAAAGTGCTCTGAAAACAAAGTGACGTGCAACACCCTGCAGACCGTCTGCTTCGAGGGAGAAGGTGAGCGTTTCCTTTCAATGATCCTCAAGTCATTCAGAGCCTTTACAACTGTCGACATTTTAACTTTTACTCATCTGATTTAATAGAGGACATTATTTACCTCGCACTGACTCTAAATACAACATGAAATAAATAAAATACAATTTAATGGGAGTAACTTATTGTTCAAAGTGAGGACTTGCAGCGAGGGAGGCCTTGGTGTATAAGTACAGCCCCTTCACTCAGGGCTCAACAAAACTTGTAGTGTATTTTGTTCCAATATTTCTGTCTGTAATCTACAGTAAAGTTTCATATCTCAAAATGTAAAAGGTTTCCCTCTTCACCTGCAGAGTCTCGCCTTAAAATGTGCTTTATCAATCTGGTAATGTTTCAGTGGAGGTAAGTGGCGTCGTGAGGAAAGTGTCCGGCTGCGGAACTGAGAACGTCCTGAACCCAAACTCCGTTTACCTGCCTCCAAATATCTTCAACAGACGAGGACGTTTGGGCAGGGTCGTCTCCAGCACTACTACTACTACTTACTACTTACTACTACTAACTACTACTACTACAGCCCAACTACTACTACTGCAGCCCCAACTCACTACTACTGCGCAGCGCCCACTACTAACTACTACAGACCCAACTACTACTACTACGCCCAAACTACTACAAACTACAGACCCACTACACTACTGGCAGCCCCAACTACTCTGCGCCCCAACTACGTACTACTACAGCCCCAACTTACTACTACTGCACCCCAACACTACTAACTTGCAGCCCCACTACTACTACTGCAGCCCCAACTACTACTACTACAGCCCCAACTAACTACTACTACAGCCCCAACTACTACTACTAGCAGCCCCAACTACTACTACTACATCCCCAACTACTACTACTACAACAGCCCCAACTACTACTCTACATCCCCCAACTACTACTACTACACCCAACTACTACTCACTACAAGCCCCAAACTACTACTACTACAGCCCCAACTACTACTACTACAGCCCCAACAACTACTACTACTAACATCCCCAACTTACTACTACTACATCCCCAACTAACTACCTAACTACAGCCTCCAACAACTACTACTACTCTCCCCAACTACTATACGCAAAGCCTCAACTACTACTACTACTGCACCCCAACTACTACTACTACATCGCCAAACTACTACTACTACATCCCCAACTACTACTACTACAGCCCCAACAACTACTACTACTACACCCCAACTACTATACTACAGCCCCAACTAACTACTACTAACTGCAGCACTCAACTACTACTACTACATCCCAACTACTACTACTAATCCCCAAACTATAATATCTGCCCCAACACTACTATGCAGCCTCAAACTACTACTACTAAGCCCCAACTACTACTAACTACTGAGGCCCCAACTACTACTTACTACTAGCTCCAACTAACTATACTACTACAGCCTCAAACTACTACTACTACAGGCCCCAACTACTAACTACACAGCCCCGAACTACTACTACTACTTACTACAGCCCAACTACTACTACTACATCCCAACTACTACACTACACCCAACTACTAACTACTACTGCCCCAACTACTACTACTACTGCCCCAACTACTAACTACTGCAGCCTCAACTACACTACTACCACTACAACAGCCCAACTACTACTACTACATCCCCAACTACTACTAACTACAATGCCCCAACTACTACTACACTCGCCCCAACTACTAACTACTACTGGCCCCAACTACTACTACTACAGCCCAACTACTACTACTACATCCCCAACTAACTACTGACAGCCCAACTACTACTACTACTGCCCAACTACTACTACTACTACACCCCAACTACTATACTACTTGCCCAACTACTACTACTACAGCCCCAACTACTAACTACTAATCCCTCAACTACTACTGACTACAGCCAACTACTACACTACTGGACCAACTAACTACTGACTGCAGCCTCAACTACTACTACTAAGCCCCAACTACTACTACACATCCAACTACTACTACCTACAGCCCCAACTACTACTACCTACTACAGACCCAACAACTCTAACTACTACATCCCCAACTACTACTACTGCAGCCCCAACTACTAACTACTACTACATCCCCAAACACTACTCCATCCCCAACTACTACTACTACAGCCACAACTACTACACTACATCCCCAACCGTACTACTACTAACAGCCCAACTACTACTACTACAGCCCCAAACAATCTACTACTACTACATCCCCAAACTAACTACCTACTACAGCCCAAGCAACAACTACTACTACAGCCCACAACATACTACTACTACAGCCCAACAACTACTACTACTACATCCCAACCTACTACTACTACTACTACAGCCCAACAACTACTACTACTAACTACTGATCCAAATACCTCGAGCTCAGGTAATTTTTCCCAGACAGATGATATTTGCTGTTTGTTTTGTAGAGGTTTTTTAACAACAGATCCAGTAACTTGCCTCAGTCTAATTGAAATATACAGCGGGAACCAATGTTACATACCTTATAAAAAAACACACATTTGCAATTTTTCTCATGTCTGACAATGAAACAAGAATTTACTTTTAATTCTCTAGGTCCATTCCTCCAAACAGAACTGGTGTAAAACACCTTGAATGAAATTACTTAAGATTAAAAACCAACAGAACTTTCGAATCTAAGAGAATGAACCAGTGGACTCCCTAATGTTAAGTACCCTTAAATGCTTTCCTCACAAACTGGAAGACTTCCCTTACTTGAAAAGGTGCAAGAAAAGAGGGATTACTCACTCAGCAGAGAAGATCTTCAGGCAGATATTCTTGAAATACACTTGAATTTGGAGAGGTAGTTTCTCTACAATGAGCACTGGGCAACCAGTAAATGTGTTTTCAGGGGACTTTATGTGCGTTTGGCTGTTTCCAACAGCAAGTATATACCAGCCTGTTGTTACAAGCCTATTCTAAAGAGGCATAAAAGTTAGCATGTGACAAGATTCATCTCAATAGCGCTAACATGCTCTTAAAAAGAACATTAAGGCATTCACTGTAATCCACTTCAATAGTCGTAGCCTCTATGCAAACTTTCACCACATCAAAAGCCTTCTTATAAAACAGTTTTCTAAACCATTTAGTGTAATTTAGCATCAAAAACAGAAACGGATTAATGACAGAGAATGAGTTCTATTGATGTTTATGATTTAGTATGAACAGACGACAAGCATGTGGGGCGGGGGCGTAGCTATGTTTTGTAGACTCCAATATAGTTATAAGTAATGGAAAATAAGACTAATTGCAGTGGATGATGTACTTGAATCCTTACTAGTAGAAATTACAGAGGCAAAAAGAAAAAATATTATTGTAAGTTGGTATTTTAGACTGGCTCGATAAGATGTTTTTTCTAATTGGATGGAGGAGCACTTTTCAGGTAAAATCATAAAGTCATGTTTGTGGGGGAGATCTTAACAATCGATCTGTTAAACCCATATAAACATAAAAAGACGGATGAAATTTATAAATACTTATTAGTAAGGTCTGTTTCCTCTAATAACAACCGGTGAATCACACCGGCATGGTGCACTTTGATTGATAACATTTTCCTAATAGATAAATGATACAGTCATGGTTTAATGATAAATGATATTAGTGATCACCTGCAGTTTTTTTGTAATTGTACAAAAATATGGAATATTAAATGTTGATGATGAAAAATGTAATTGGTTAGAAAGGGTAAAAACAGAAAAAACTGTGATGCATTTAAAAGACTTTAGCTCGCTGGGTTGTAACAGAGAGAATGATACTAATAAGCATATGAATTTACGCGAATATTTCATAAAGTATTGACAAAATTGCCCAAATTGAAAAAATATTGTTAAAACAGAAAGAGGTAAGACCATGGATGTCTAAGGGGATTACTAATGCATGCAAGAAAAAAATTCACTCACAAATTTTATGTAGAACAAAAGCTGAGGATAAATAAAGAATTATCTGCAGGTATCATTAGAAATTAAACAAGGATATTAATAATAAGTTGTTTAGATAGCAATAAGAAATAATATTAAAGGTTTATGGAATACTTAAATAGTATAATTAGAAATAAACCGGAAACAATTAAATGTATCCAAAATATTTCAAAGATGAGGATAACACTTAAATAATATGAATGAAGTAGTCGGATACAAATTTAATAAATCCTTTGTAGATGTTGGACCAAATCTTGCTGCAAAAATTACAAAATGTTGAGAACTATAATTGTGAACTGAATAGACACAAATCCTCGTCTCATGTTCCTCAAACCTGTGGAGGAAAAGGAGATACTGACTGGACATAGTTAAAGGTGTAAAAATAAAACCTCGACAGATTACCATGACATGGATATGAAAAACGTTAAAAAGTGTTAGTTGAAAGTATCTCTAAGCCGTTACATAACATCTGTAACCTGTCGCTGCCAAACTGGACAATTTCCCTGAAAATATGAAAGTAGCAAAAGTGATTCCTCTGTTCAAGGCAGAGAATAAAACATCTCTTCACAAAAACTACAGGCCTGTTTCCCTTTTAACCGCAATCCAAAAATCTTAGAGAAGGTTTATAAACTCTAGACTTTACAAGCTTTATTGAAATGGTGTAATTCTCGGGACAATCAGTTTGGTTTTAGGAATAATCACTCAAAACTTCACAACTCTCGTTTTGATAAACTGAAGAAATAACTATTGCTGTAGATAACAAGAAATATCAATAGGGTATTTTATTGACCTGAGTAAAAGCGTTTTGATACAATAAACTATGATATAACTATTAAATAAACTAGAACACATATGGGATAGGGGGTAAGCTCTACAGTGGGTTACCAGTTTATTTAAAAATAGAAAACAATTTGAAAATAAGGTGGAATTATCATCGAAGTTGTCGACAAATTGTGTGTGGTTTACCTCAAAGGTTCATTTCTGGCCCAAAATTGTTTAAATTATTTTGTATTTCTATTGTATTTAGCTACAATAAGAACTGTCCTATTCAGCAAATTCTTAAAAGAAAAAACGACAAAATGTCCGTAGCTAAACCAAGGGTTTACAAAATGCGTTGTAAGAATAAAAACACTCTAATAAAGACAATTCATAGACTAAGAACAGAGGATTCTGGAAAGTAGATATAAAACATATAAAAATAAACTGACCAATATATTAAGGGGAAGGCTAGAAACTATATTATATCAATTCTATATATACAAACAAGAACAACATGAAGGGGTAATGGGAATACTAAACACTATAATCAAAGGTAATGCAAAAAATAATCATATCCCAAAACTATTTCAACTGAGGTCAAGACAATCATAATATGAATGATATTGTGGAAAAGTTTTAAATAGTTTTTTTGTAAATGTTGGACCGGATCTGCAGCAGAGATTCCGGAGTGTAAGTAGGCAACGAATGGAAGTCATTGATAGACCATAATTCAACTATGTTTTGTTCCTGAGTAACCTGAAAACAGAAATATAGTGTCGTTACGGGTGTAAGCAAAATCGTCTCAGACTGTTTTGATAAGATAGACAGTTAACAAATATAATATAGTAATCGTGAAACCATACCTACATATGGCAACTTATCGTTTTCAAACAGGAAACATTTCCAAATAATGAAATTGCAAAAAGTTATACCTAACATTAAATGGGAAAACAAACCTCTTCCACTAACTACAGACCTGTCTCTCTGCTCCCCAGTTTCAATCTAGAGAAACTTTATAACAGACAGAATGGATAATTTCAATAGATAAGCATAAACTAATTAGTGAAGGTCAAGTAGGGTCGAGAGCAAGGTCAACTCAATGGCCATCATTGATGCATAAAGGTTTATAGTTAGAGGCAGAAAACATGCAGCTGGAATATTTCATTGCTGAGCTTTGTACATATCATTCTTTATTTAGAAATTAGACAGATATGGCTAGGGGAGTGGCTTTGAGCTGGTTCACATTTTAACTGGGAGACAACGTTGTGAGATTGGGGAGTTTACATCAGGTTAATTTCCATTGGTTTGTGGGTTCCCACGGGTCTGTCTAGGCCAAAGGTTGTTCATTTTATATATTAATGACCATTTTTAATGGTTAAATTGACCAGTAAATTAAAGCTGAGAACCCCACACATAAGACACATACCAAGGTAAAGTCTCTCCAAAAGTATCTCAATCATTAAACAAAGCAAAGTTTTTCTTAAATTAAATGCATTTATTTTTGTTATCTGGTTCATAGTAGTTTTGCTTCTAAATTACTGTGTAGAAGTTTGGGGCAATAACTATAAAAGCTCATTACACCCCTTGTTATACTCCAAAAACGGGCGGTAGAATTATTCACAAAGTAGGATATTATGATCACACTAATATATATTTCTGCAGTCTAAACTGCTAAAATGCATGATTTAGTTGATTTCTCTACTGCCCAACTTCTGTTTAAGCCAACAAAAATGTGCTACCTGCAAGGATACAAATGCTTTTTGCACGCACAGAAGGGGGATATAACTGAGGGGTGTGATAACTTTAAGGTTCAAGCAGTGTCTTCCACTAGGAAAAGTATGTGTGTGTCTGTATGTGAGTTAAACTCTGGAACAAATTGGGGGCAGAATATAACAATGTCCAAATATTCATCATTTCAAATCAAGATATAAAAAAATGTATGGTCAAAGTACCAGAAGGAGGAAATGGGTACTTGATTGCTAATGGGTGTCACAAAGTGCTGTATACTTTAAAGGTCAGATCTAACTAATAATGAAGTATATTGTGGTTGTTACTATTATACTATTGCAGTTGTTATTGCCATTGTTATTGTTGTTGCTGTTGTGTTGTTATCATCACTATTTAAACTTAAACTTTAAATGTAACAGTCTAGGAGTAATACCTAACAATCTGTGGATTATTATTAGAATCCAACTCAATCGATTCAGACAGCAGTACTGCTATCGATGCTGATGGTAATATAAAGGAAATAAATTCTTAGAAGTAAAACATGCACATATCTATGTACTCCGCATTCAACATAACCCATGTATAGGCAGACATGTGGGGCCGGCAGCTCGAGGAACCCTCTTCTGGCAGCAGACTCTAAATGTGTCTCTTTTAATGCATAGTATAGGACACTTAACAAAGATGGTCCGGTTGCTCGGGGGCTGCTCCCCTCTGCAGCAGGTCCAGTCACAGAAAAGAAGAAAAAGAAAGAAAAGCCTGAATCCCTTTTAACACATATCATTAAGACTATTCTTGTTATCATGAGCATCAATCAGTCTGCGATTACTGTACCTTTCATGAATAAATGTGGAGTATTTATGTATCATTCAAACCCTTTGATACAGAGTAATGTTATATGGTTGTAATGGTGATGGTGAATAACGGTAATGCCAACATGGTAATGAATTCTGTATGGGAGACAGAATAATACACTGGTTGTAGCGTGTGAGATGCTGTGAATGTTGACCTGTATAATGCAGTGTCGCATTGTTAATATGTAACCAACTCGGTTGATAGTTGTTTTGTAAAATGATAAGAAATATGCACTGTTGTTAGTTATTGTTATTGAAGTTTATGAACAGGGGTGGGAGTCAATAAGCTTGTCTTCTTCCCACTCCTTTTCGAGCTGTATGTAAATTATTTTTTCTTTTTTCTCTTATTATGTATATATATATTTCTGTTTTCTTTTCTTTTCTTCTTTAGCTCGAAATATGTACATTAACGACATTTGTAAAACGTCTCAAGTACTTAAATTTATCTTGTTTGCTGACGATACAAATATTTTTGCATCAGGTGACGACTTACAGCAACTGTGTCGGATTGTTAACTTGGAACTCAAAAGTGTCAATAAGTGGTTCAAACAAAATAAACTATCTCTAAATCTGAGTAAAAGTAAAATGATGATATTTGGCAACCGTAATTCCAATGCTCAGGAAGCAATTCAGATAGAGGCTGTTGTTATAGAGCGAGTGCATGAAATCAAATTCCTTGGTGTTATTATAGATGACAGAATTACTTGGAAAGCTCATATTAAATATATATCTACGAAAATTTCTAGAAGCATTTCAGTAATAGCAAAAGCAAAGCACATTTTAAACATCAAAGCTCTACATATCTTATACTGTTCTCTGATTTTGCCATATTTATATTATTGCACTGTGGTTTGGGTAGTACTTATAAAAACACATTAAAACCAATAGTATTGTTGCAAAAAAGAGCTATCCGAGTAATTCATAAAGTTGGGTTCTTGGACCACACAAACTCATTATTTTAAAATCAAAGATCATGAAGTTTTGTGACATTGTTGAGTTCCAAACTGTACACATGTTATACAAAGCAAGATACAAACTGTTACCGGGGCCAAATACAAAGAAGGTTCCAAGAACGTACTGGTCGTTATGAATTACGTGACGAATTAAACTTTAGGACTCAGAAACATAGCTCAACTTTGAAAAGTTTTAGCCCAACAGTTAATGGTGTACAATTGTGGAATAAACTGGAAATGGAGTTGAAACGAAGTCCAAACATCAACCTGTTCAAATATAAATACAAACAAAAGACTTTTGAAATATACAAAGAACAAGAAATGTGTTGCCACTAGGAGGCGCAGTAGGATCAATTATGTGTGTTTCCTCTATAATTAAGGAAGAGTGTTGCTGCTTGGAACGGTTGTCGTTCTATTGCTTAAATTTACAAATTGAGAATTAGGGTAGGCAAGTTATGAATCTGTTGAGAGGGACCCTCCCAACGGGCTCAAAACCTTGTCTTTTAATGCACCACTCAGCATAGGAACATCATCTACAAAATCAGCTGTTAGGGCAGCTGGGTGGGGGTTTGTTGAGGGGAGTTACTGCCCTCTTCAACTGGCCCACTCTACACCCTGGCTTTTTAATGCACCACACTTACATACATCACACTTCACAAATAACTCAATTAAACAAATATAATAATAATGATAATTAAACCCAAATTAAATTATATTGAGGATGGTAATGACAACTGGGAAGTAGCAAGATCTCAGTATATAATATGTATTAATGCACCTTTATAACATAAAAGTAGCACATTCTTTTGTTCTTTATTTTGCTGTTTTATTTTGTTCTGGTTCATCATTTATTGTTACTTTGCCCTATGTTCCTTTGTTTGTGATTGATACCTTGTAAATATTAAATGTAATGTTATTATTTTATTTGGGGTGGGCGCTTATAAGCCTTTGGCTTCAGCCCACTCCCTTTGAGCAGGTTAACTGCTCAAACAAATAAATAAACTAAACTAAACTAAACTAATCTCAAACCTATTTTAATGAGGCACAAAGATTAGCAGTGACAATAATCGTCTCAATAGCGCTAATGTGTGCTCTCAGTTTGTATACTCAACAAAGACTGGTTATACTCCGGCAACTAGCCACCACAAGGTCAGCTAAATGTACAAAGGAAAAAAGGAGGGTAGAATACTTACAGAGTGCTTAGTAGCGTGCTCTAGTAGAAATTCTATCACGATGCCAAGAGCAAACACAAGCTTATATGCCGTTCAAAGGAGGAACCGCCTGTAAGCCCTCCCATTCTTAGGAATTCTTTGCATATTCATTAATTTCCGAAGAAGTGCTTACATATTAATTGTTCAGCTAGTTTTAACCGGTTTTCAGACAGCATGTCTGGCAGCAGGAGCGTAAGTCAAGAAACCCCCGTCACCAGCACTAGGCCACAAAACCACTTCCCCCTTTGAAGGCTTACAACACAACACCACACTTTCATAAGGTCGTAAGTTCAAACAATAGGAGTTTAAGGTCATGAACTTTTACTCATATTACAAAATTATGAGTATTTTATAAAATCATAGCATTTTCTTTAGCATAATATAAGTTTGCAACACATTATTTATCACACACAACAATTGACTTTGTCAAAGTACTTATAAATGACTTCTATGACTTTTCATATGTCTATAATGTACTTTATCATCCACATACTATTTCTTATAACATGTAAAACACAAAGCATATAAAAATAACTGGGATAATAAAAATAAAAGCTACTATTCTATGAGTACTATGAGTACTTATAAGTGGCTACTACGGTTCTCCATAGGCCTATAATGTACTCAACAAGCAATATAACATTGATGTTATATGATATATGTAAATCCTGCAAAGCATATTTTGTCTAAATGAAAACATTTCTCATATTTCCATAACGCCATGACCAAAGCCCACTTAGGGTCGTGGCCGTCTCGACAGTAAACTTCTGACTTGGTACAAAAAAAACTTTAAAAAAAAAATCCTCTCTCATTCTTCTGGCATTTAGCAAAATATATTTTTTAATTCTAATTGACACAAAAAGTAAAAGTAATTCTGGTTTCATGTCAGACACTTAGGGAAAAAAATGCAAATGTATCTTTTTATAAAGTGTTTGTAAACGTCTGGTCCCCACTGTACTTTTGGGCCACCTGGAATTTTGACCAGAATCCAAAATGGCTGCCAAAAAATAAAAATGGCAGCCAGGTTACCTCTGCCTCTGGGCAGTCTTTCTGTGGAGATACTTGGTGGAGTGGTGGACGGGTAAACCCTGCTGGCGCCTCATCGGCCTGAGAGCCAATCGTTTTTTTAAGGTAGTTGGTCCACAGTACATCCAACATCCAATCAGAGATGTATGAAGATCAGGCATCAGCTCCAGCAGGGTCAGAGTCTGCATCTATAACGTGTAAATAGTCTTAGGAACCTCCTTATCATTGATGTTTTTTATCCTTTAGCTTAAACCTCCTTATCATTGATGTTTCCTTTAATACCTTCTTTAGCTTAGGAACCTCCTTATCATTGATGTTTCCTTTAATACCTTCTTTAGCTTAGGAACCTCCTTATCATTGATGTTTCCTTTAATACTCCTTAGCTTAGGAACCTCCTTATCATTGATGTTTCTTTAATACCTCCTTTAGCTTAGAAACCTCCTTATCATTGATGTTTCCTTTAATACCTCCTTTAGCTTAGGAACCTCCTTATCATTGATGTTTCCTTTAATACCTCCTTTAGCTTAGGAACCTCCTTATCATTGATGTTTCCTTTAATACCTTCTTTAGCTTAGGAACCTCCTTATCATTGATGTTTCCTTTAATACCTCCTTTAGCTTAGAAACCTCCTTATCATTGATGTTTCCTTTAATACCTCCTTTAGCTTAGGAACCTCGGGATGTTCCTCATCAGCCCATAAGGAGCTGAGAACACTCCCACAATCCACTGCTGCCTCCTGAAGATTCACCAACTCCCTGATCTGGAGCTTTGACCTAAATCTATGAAAATATAAAGAGGTCATGCAGCGTCAGAGTCACAGCAACATCTGAAAGATTTATGATGGAAATCTGAATTTATGGAAACATTACACACTTGTTTACATTTACAAGAACCAAACTTAAGCCACATTTATGTAAGATCAGTTAATGCAGCTGTCTGCAGTGAACTAAAGGACAGGATATTTAAAGGACATCAGATTCAGATTTATCTAAAGGACATCAGATTTAAGTGTGGAGTGAAGACTCTTTAGAGAAACTCAAGGACTGCTTTCACACAACGGATTGGAATATGTTCAAGCAGGCTGCCATTCACAACAATATCACTGATCTCCAGGAGTATACAGAGACTGTCACTGCCTACATCACCAAGTGCACTGAGGATGTTACAGACTCTAAAACCATCATCATCAGGTCCAACCAGAAACCTTGGATTACAAGTGAAGTCCTCAGGCTCATGAGGGTCCGGAATGCTGCCTTCAAATCTGGTGACAAGGAGAAACTGCGGACAGCTAGGGCCAACCTGTCCCGTGGCATCAAAAAGCCAAGAAGCAGTACTCCAAAAAGATAACTGATCACTTCAGAGACAGCAGAGACACTGGGAGTCTGTGGGAGGAGATAAAGACCATCACAGACTATAAACCTCCTCCACAAACCTGTGACAGTGACACCTCTCTGTTGAACGCTCTAAATGAATTCTTTGCTCGCTACGAGGCACTCAACAGAACCCCAGCACAAAAGTCAACACCCTCTCCTGAAGACCAAGTGCTGAAGCTATCTCCAGAGAGTGTGAGAAGATCTCTGAGCAGGATCAACGTACGCAAAGCACCGGGTCCAGACAACATACCAGGTCGTGTACTGAAAGGTTGCGCTGATGAACTCACTGAAGTCTTCACAGACATTTTTAACACATCTCTGCAGCAGGCTGTGGTCCCAACATGCCTCAAAGTGACCACCATCATTCCAGTGCCAAAGAAGTCACCACCATCCTGCTTTAATGACACCGCCCAGTAGCACTCACTCCAATTCGTATGAAGTGCTTCGAGCGGCTCGTCATGGAACACATCAAGTCTGTTCTCCCTCCCACCCTGGACCCATACCAGTTTGCTTATCGGTCCAATCGCTCAACTGAAGATGCCATCTCCACTGCGCTTCATTCAGCCCTCACTCACCTTGAAACAAAGGACTCTTACGTTAGAATGCTGTTTTTAGACTTTAGCTCAGCATTCAACACTATAATCCCACAGCAGCTAATACACAAACTGCTCCACCTGGGGATCAACACATCACTGTGCAACTGGCTGCTGGACTTTCTGACGGGGAGACCACAGGCTGTACGTGTCAGCGGAAAGTCCTCCAGAACCATCACACTGAGCACGGGGCTCCCCAAGGCTGTGTGCTGAGCCCCCTCCTGTTCACTCTGCTGACCCATGACTGCGCTCCAAAGTACAACTCAAACCTCTTCATCAAGTTTGCAGACGACACAACAGTGGTGGGTCTCATCAGCAACAGAGACGAGTCAAACTACAGGAGTGAGGTGAGCAGTCTGGCCATGTGGTGCAGACAGAACAATCTCTCTCTAAATGTGGAGAAGACAAAAGAGATTGTTGTGGACTTTCGAAGTATGTTGAGGTAAAATTATTTAAAAAATAAATATTGGAATGTAAAAATGTATAATTCTTGTATTGTAATGTATTTACACCACAAATTGTGTGGGGGGAACAAGATAATTATGAATTTTTATATTTCTTCAATTATTATTTTGATTTTCCCACCGAGATGATTGTCTCTAATGTTTTTTTTTTCTATACTAAAAAAAAAGTATGATTCCCCAAAATTCCCCAGACATAATATCTTGTACCCCGAGAATATATGTGGGGGGAAAAAATAAAATAAAATAAAATGTCACTTCCAGGGCTCCGTAGTTAAAGCCATTGCAGGAGGATTTAAAGCATGTATTGTGTGATGCAACTTCCTGGTTGTCGAGGTCGAGGAAAAGGAGAAGGAGCTATTTTGCCACTTTTCAGCAGCAGCCAGGGTTCAGCTGGTTAATGTACGTCTGACGTTTCACTGTCTTGACTTGTGATTGTTCACAAAAAAACATGTGCAACCAGGGGGCGGTGCCTGGCAGCCATCTTGGATTAACAGAGCAAAGATGTGTAATTCCCTTTACAAAGCAACTGAACTGTATTACTCAGCCAAAGAATGACCTAATAAGATGAAAAAAGATTTTAGGTCAGTTTGATTCTGGTCAAAATTCCATGTGGCCAAAAGTAAATATCAGTTGGTGAAAGTTACCAGAATCCATTGAGAAAACCTGTCGTCCTGCATGAAACAAAACCTCTGGACCGCTCTATAAAAGAGGGTGAATCTAACGTTAATAATATGTCCTTTTCTCTGATGCAGTGTCAGGAGGAGCCGCCCTGAACATCAGCCTTGTCAACACGTTCTTCTTCGTAGTTTCCGTCTGGCTGCTGTCACATCGTCCTGGCCTGATCCTCAGATAAAGAACCTTTCACTGAGCCGTCATATTGTTCTTACATTAAACACTGGGGGACTGGGTAAAGTCAAACATTTAAACATTCTTCACACTCTGTTGTAAGGTCTACAAATAATGTCTGTTACCTTTAATATTTGATCATGTGTTTTTTCTTTCTGGCTCTTGTTCTTTATTTTACATCAGCTTTCAACAAATGTATATGATTTATGTTTTAAATGTGTTTTAGTGAAATCATTTACTCCATTGACATTGAATTGAATAATTGTGTATTGACAGGTGCAGTTGGGCTGTAATTGAACGGTTGGATATATTCTATATTAAGTGCATATGGAAGGGAAATGTTTGCACTTCCTCTTTTTGTGGGTTAATACCTTTTTGTGAAAATCATTGTTTGATTCCAATAAAAGGGCAGTTTGTAAAGAAAAGTGTATTAAAATGTTGAAATATGATTGAAATAACAGACGTTTGTCCTTAGTGTTAACAAAAACTCTATTTGATGATTTGGACCATTCCATCCTCTGATTTAAAGTGTTTTTGTCGTCGCCGTGGATCCTGCTGTGATTTTAGCTTAAAGTCTACGTTTCTGTCTCTCACGAACAGCGAGAGACAGAAACGGGAAGAAGAACTGAACTAGCATACAAACAGGGATGCTGTCAAACAAGGCCGTGGGAACCCAGGGTGCTGAGGGTGCTGCAGCACCCCTGGTGGATAGTTTAGGAACTGCAGGCAATATTAATAATTAATATTAATAAATCTGTAAATGTGCACAGAAAAGTGTTAGGGAATTTTTGCACAGCAGTTTTAAAGACGCCCTGTTAACTTCCCAGAAATTAAACAGATTAAAACACGAGGTCAAACATTGAGGTTTATTCTTATCGGATCCGGGTGGGTGAGACTGAGACAATCTGGCCCCTTGCCAGCCTCAGCTGGAAAACACCCACAATACAAAGAAACATACAGACTATATGAAAATATATAGCCACTCCCACTTTCCTGCCTTCAAGGCACAACCCCTTGTCCCCCAGCCCCCTGGACTCCTCAGTCAGGGTGGGGCTGTTGCTGGTACTTTTCCGTCCGCTGCAGGAAGTCATAACTCCCCCCCTTGATTTACTTTAGAGATACAGGACAAAATAACTTTAGGGGTCGTAAAAGCGGAGTGGCTGATAACAACATCTGGTTTCTTCCATTAAGCTTCAGTGCCTTAACTAGGGATGGGAATCGAGAACCGGTTCTACAAGAAGGCCCGGTTCTGTTTGAGCAAAGCATTGGAACTGTACGTCTACTTCATTATCGATCCCTCTTATCGATGCTCCCGCTCTGAAAACACGTTTTCCCCCCATTTCGGACACCATAGCGCGCCGCGGAGCTAGTCACATGTGCTTAATGATAATGTTCTCCGAGTCTGTTGACGCTTCTTCGAAGTAAGCAGGGAAACATCGGCCCAATCTCAATTCTACCCCTTAGCCTCCGCTTCGCCTTTTCCCTCCGTTTTACGCGTTCACGAGAGACGAGTCAATTAAAACAGTCCATTGTTATAAACGTGTCAGTTCTACGTTTTCGCTTTGCTGCTGCGAACGCTCCGCTGTATTGGCTTGGAGTTTCTTTCCAAACTTGCGATACGTCGCTATTGTCATGATACACGGGGTTCAGTGCCTCGCTGCTGCGCCTGCTGCCACTGTGCTCTGAGCCCGGGTCCGAGGCTGTCTGTCCCCGGTCTGAGCGCACCTCTGCAGCCTCCGCACAGGCCCGGGGCTCAGAGCGGAGCCTGTGGCTGCCTGTCCCGCCCTGAGCGCACTGTGAGCGGGGCTACCTCTGCCCGTCCCCTCTATGAGTGCGCTATATGAGCGGAACGGCTGATCTCTCGCAGCTTTGGCTAACGGGCTGCAGCCACAGCGACCCACGGTAGAAGCAGCAACACACGGACAGGGGGAAGGAGAATGTAGCGCAGGATGAAGCAAAAATAGATGAAAAACTGTAGGGTTTGGGCTGAGACCGAGTCCTGTTGTTTAGGTGTTACATAACAGCATCAGTCTGTTATAAGTTACAGACACTTGGTAAAAAAGTACAAATGTTACCATTAGTATTTTAGAGGATGCCAGGCAGGCTCCACAGTATATTTGGAAACTTGCTTTATTTAATAAATATTTTTTCTTGGGAAAACTAACAATTTGTCTTTTTTGATAAAGTTTATCGAAAGCACATTCATTCCTTGCTTTTCCCCAACACACAGACAAGTCAGGTATCGATAAGAGAATCGATAAAGAATCGCATCGATAGGTAAAATTATTGATGGTATTGATATCGATAAAATCTTATCATTTCCCATCCCTAGCCTTAACCAAACAAACAGGAGACCTTTGACATTTGGCCTCCAACATCAACTCAAGATTTAAGAAGTTAACATTTCAACTAACACAAATTCATTTAGCAACAATACCAATGCAATACATATGATAATTTCACAAATTCCTTCACAAAAAGCAAAGAACTGAACTAGCATACAAACAGGGATGCTGTAAAAACTGAGCAGTCCTTGTTCACAGTCAGAGGCAAACTTTTCTGACCCTGAAGGCGACTGATGAAGGATGGATGACGTCCGGGGTCTCAAACTGTGGCCGATATTGGTAAATGGTCTCAACTTATATAGCGCTTTTCCACCTACATTAGGCACTCATTTGCAGCAAGGATCCACTCACCCATTCATACACCAGTGTACGCAGACACTGAATATTCAGAATATTCAAACAAGGCTAAGAAATAAAGACAATTATAATTATTTTTTGTCAATAAGATGGGGCAGACTATATCCACCTCTCCACATAGATTTGACTTTAAATGAATTGTATTTTTTCGTGAGTGATCTGACGACGCCGTGAATCGATCAGTAATTTAACACACAGCTTTTTACCCACTATATTAAACATCAACACCTTTGGAAACATTTCTCTGTGATTCCTGGATGAATTTAAATGATTTCAAAAGTGTCAGTGTTGGGCTGATCCCAGGTCTCGTCTCTCGACTCGTTCCCCTGATAAAAAAAAAAGAAAAAACATTTACTTTATGATTGATTGTTCTCGTCTCACAGTAAGAACAATAACTCACATTCAGGAAAGAGGTTTTAATACAACAATATCAAACAGGAAGTGGTTTTATTTCCAGACCATGGGTTGAACCTGAAACACTGTGAATGCAGATACAGTAGTGTTCAAAATAATAGCAGTCCAACATGACTAACCAGATTATTCACAGTTTTTGGTATAAATCATAGAACTACATGGACAACAGTAGATTCTTAGAAACACAGACAGACCCAGCATTCATGGTATGCATGCTCTTACTTCTGTGTAGTTGAATATTCAATTGAAAGGGATGTGTTCAAAATAATAGCAGTGGGGAGTTCAATTGGTGAGGTCAATCATTCTGTGGAAAAACAGGTTTGAATCAAGTGGCCCTTATTTTAGGAAGTCAGCACATGTTATACATGCATTTCACTTTGAAATCCTGAAGAAAAAATAGTCGTTCAAGACATTGTTCAGAAGTACTGTGTTCTTTGGTTAAAAGGTTGATTGGAGGGTTTAAAACTGCTAAAATGATCTCCAACACGTTAAAATGGAAAGCAAAAGCACAGAGACACAGAAGAAAAATGGAAGACTACGATTGGAATGGATCGGACAATAGCCAGAAAATGGAAGACTACCATTGGAATTGATCGGACAATAGCCAGAAAATGGAAGACTACGATTGGAATGGATCGGACAATAGCCAGAAAATGGAAGACTACCATTGGAATAGATCGAACAATAGCCAAAACTCCAAAGGCTCAGCCAATGATCAGCTCCAGGATGATCAAAGACAGTCTGAAGTTACCTGTGATACTGTGACAGTTAGAAGTGTGTGTTAATCTACTTGCAAGAAGCCCCCACAAAGTCCCACTGTTACAAAGGCATGTGCTGAAGAGGATACAAGTTTCAAAAGAACACATCATCTGGCCGAAAGAGAAATGGAGAAACATTTTATGGACTGATGAAAGTAAGATTGCTCTTTTTGGGTCCAACGGCTGCAGACAGTTTGTCAGACGACCCCCAAACTCATAGCCATAGTCCACTCTGAAGACAGTGAAGCATAGTGGGGCAAGCATCATGATATGGGCATGTTTCTCTAACTATGGTGTGGGGCCTATTTATCGAATACCAGGGATCATGGGTTAGTTTGGATATATCAGAATACTTGAAGAGGTCATGTTGCCATATGCTGAAGAGGAAATTCCCTTGAAATGGGTGTTTCAACAAGACAATGACCCCAAACACACCAGTAAGCAAGCTAAATCTTTGTTCCAGACCAAGAAAATGAATTTTATGGAGTGGCCTGCCCAATTCCCGGACCTTAATCCCATAGTAAACTTGTGGGATGACATAAAAAATGCAGTTTCTGATACAAAACCATGGATTTGTGGAATGCTGTCAAAGCATCTTGGGCTGGAATACCTGTTGACAGGTGCCAGAAGTTGGTTGACTCTAGGCAACACTGATGTGAAGCAGTTCTAATAAACTGTGGTCATACAACTAAATATTAGTTTATTGATTCACAGGAAAGCTAAATCCTATGGGGAATTTATTTTTTATGTAGTACATATTGAGCTTGTAAAGACAAATGCAGACACTGCTATTTTTTTGAACAGCCCATTGTTCATTTTTTTAAATGTTCTACAAAGTACTTGAAGAAATTATACATTTCTCTTCATGTTTTGATTTAGAAAACCATGGGCAATGCTTCCAATGCATCGAAATAAATCTATTATGAAGATTGTGTGCTTAACTAACGTTTTTAAGGACACTGCTATTGATTGATTGATTGATTTTTTATTTCGAGCTACACAACACACAACACAGGCACAAAAGCCAGAAAAAATATAATAAAACAAAAAAATAATTAACATTCTAGCTCGAAAAGGAGTGGGAAGAAGACAAGCTTATTGACTCCCACCCCTGTTCATAAACTTAAATAATAATGTGGTTGCAACAGTAACAATGTTTAGTTTTTAGTATCTTACAAAACAAAAGTTGGTTACATATTTACAGATTAAGTCAACATTCATAGTATGTTACACTTTCTAACAAGTTTATAATTTTGTTTCCTATACCCATTTTATTACCATGTTGGTATTACTGTTATTCACCATCACCATTACAGCCCATAACATTACTCTGTATCAAAGTGTTTGAATGATACATAACATTCTCCACATTTATTCATGAAAGGCACAATGATCGCAGACTGATTGATGCTCATGATAACAAGAGTAGTCTTAATGATGTGTGTTAAAAAGGACTCAGCGCTATTATTTTGACCACAACTGTATACTGTCACTTTGCCACTAGATGTCGCTGTGGAGAGGTTGTTTTAAGCTGTGACACGAAGCTCAACAGATAAAGGACCAAAACTGTGTCGAGTAAATCTGGTGGTTCGATGTCGAGCTGCAGGAGTGATTCGGTCTCAGTGTAACAGAGCTCAAATGTTTGTGTGTGTTAAGATAATCCTTTATTAAGTCAATATTGTTTATTGTAACATCATAATGTAGAACATGCAGCGCAGCTAGAAGGTCCCGGGTTCGATCCTCGTACGCGGCCTTTCTGTGGAGTTTGCATGATCTCCCCGTGTCTCTGTAGGGTTCACTAAAACATGTACATTAGGCAAGAACGATGTGTGAATGGTGGTGGTCAGAGGGACCGTTGTCGACAAACCAAGGTAGCGTTGTTTATGTCCCAGGAGCGACCACACACTGTCCCCCTTTAACAAGCGGCAAAAAGCTCCACTCTCCCAGAGCAGTTGTTGTTCCCTGCCACCAGTCTCACTGAGCACGGTAAGGATTTGGAAAGAAAACGATAGAAGCAGTCAGATTTACCATGTCAAAGTGTTTTACAAGAACGCTAAGTGACTGTCCTTGGCGTTAAACTGAATGTAAGGGTCCACTACAATGATGTAAGCTGTGAAATTTACCATTTCCTGTTTCTTGATTTTTATCAAGTATCATCTACGTCTCTGAACCAGTGTCCTGAAGTGATGCCTGTGAAAGATGGTAACCTCCCCTTTGCAGTTTCCTCCATGTTTAGATTGTGACCGATGGGAAAGACCCTGTCACACCAACATGGACCTGCCTGAAGAAGTTTCTGCCTTTGGTTAATTGTATCGGTTTGTCACACCCTACGGTTTCTCTCTCAGGCCATAATAAACACTTACTAATGGACTGACAGTATAAATATCTTCAGTAGGTTGGTGTTGTCAGTCCTGACCCCCTGCTACTCAGGGCCTGTGTCTTAAATAAGACGACTAGCAAAGAAGAAGCCTCTGTAGATGGAAGTGAAACATCCTCAACTCAATCAACTCAGTCCAGAAGACGATTTACAGCATAACTACGACTCCTACTACTACCACTATTACTACCAATACTACTACTACTACCACTACTACTACCACTACTACTAGTAGTCCTACTACTACTACTAGTCCTACTACTACTACTACCAAGGCAAGGCAAGGCAAGTTTATTTGTAGAGCACAATTTATACACAAGGCAATTCAAAGTGCTTCACAGTTGCAGAAAATTACAAGAAAACAGATAAAATCAATCAATAAAACATCAACATAAGAAGAAGAAGAAGAAGAAGAAACTTTATTTATATAGCACCTTTCACAGATAAAATCACAAAGTGCTTCACAGGGGCACAAAAAATAACAAAGGTTACAGAGAAAATGTATTAAAACAAATTAATTAAAACAATCACAGCCTTTTCAACTAAAAGCTCGTCCAAACAGCCATGTCTTCAGCTGTTTTTTAAAGGAATCAACAGTGTCGGTCACACGTAGCCACAGAGGAAGGTCATTCCACAGTTTAGGAGCAACAGCTTCAAAGGACAGGTCTGGTTTTAAAGTGGGTCCTTGAGACAGTGAGGAGGTTCTGGCCAGAAGACCTAAGGGTGCGACCGGAGGAGTAAGGGCACAGCAGGTCAGACACGTATTTGGGAGCCTGACCATGCAGCGCTCTAAAAGTCAAAACTAAAATTTTGAATTCAATTGGAAATTTGATGGGAAGCCAGTGCAGAGAGGATAAAATGGGAGTAATGTGTGACCGTCTGCTAGAGCCTGTTAAAGCAGCAGCATTTTGAACCATTTGAAGACGATTCAAAGCAGATTTGTTAAAACAAGTAAAAAGGGAGTTACAATAATCTAAACGAGACGAGACAAAAGCATGAATCACCAATTCTAGATCAGAGTTGGATAAAATTGGCCTCAACTTGGCAATGTTTCTCAAATGGAAAAAACAGTTTTTGGCCAAGTGTCTCGAGTGGCTGTCAAGAGACAGAGACTGGTTAAACCAAACACCAAGATTTCTGATGCTCGACTGAACCGAGGAGCCCAGAGAACCAAGCTGGTTTACAATTGAAGGGATTTTTTGCTCCGGAGCAATTATCAAAGTCTCAGTCTTTTTAGAATTCAACTGAAGGCAGTTATCACAAAGCCACGACTTTACACTTGAAAGACAATCCATTAACTCAGACAGTCTGTGCATCTCTGACTCCTTAAACGAAAAATACAGTTGAATATCATCAGCATAGAGATGGTAACAAACATTTTTAAAGCGGCTAATGGTTTTTCCAAGGGGGCTGATGTACAACAAAAACAAAATAGGCCCCAAGACAGATCCCTGAGGAACCCCGTGTAACAAAGGAGTAGCTTCAGACATAATGTTATTTATACACACAGAGAATGTTCTGTTGGTTAAGTAGGACGATAACCATTTAAGGACAGTTCCAGAAATGCCAAAGTCAGTATTAAGTCTCTGTAGCAGTAATTTATGATCTACAGTATCAAAAGCTGCAGACAGATCAAGCAGGATCAATACAGAAAACTGACCAGAGTCAGCAGCCATTCGAATGTCACTGGACACTTTTAGTAAGGCAGTCTCAGTAGAGTGCATCTTACGGAAGCCCGATTGAAATGTATCAAACATTTCATCTTTTTGGAGAAAAACAGACAGCTGTTCTACTACCACCTTTTCCACAACTTTGGAGAGAAAGGGTAATTTTGATATGGGCCTGTAATTGCCAGGCTCAGCTGGGTCCAAGTTGGGCTTTTTTTAGGATAGGACTTATCACTGCCTGTTTAAAAAAAGTTTGGAACAGACCCAGACATAAGAGAACCATTAGTCAATTCAACAACATGTGGGGCAACAATGTCAATGACCTCATAAAATAAAGTTGTGGGTATAATATCAAACGGACAAGAAGAAGGTTTAATCTTTTTCAGTAACATCATAACATCCTCTAATGTCACAGTAGAAAACACAGACCAAGAGCAATCAGTAGAAATAACATTAGTGGTGTTTACGTCAGGCGGTTTCACATTTGCCCTGATCTCATCCACTTTGTTCACAAAGCAATTCAAAAATCTGTTACAGTCATCAATTGAGAAGACAGGCACCGGGGGAGACGAAGGCGAAACGAGTTTATGAATTGTATCAAAAACAACCTTAGGATTTCTCTTATTTCTGTTCACAAGATTTGCAAAATAAGTAGATCGTGCCTGTTTTATCATTTCATTAAGAGATACAATCAAGTCCTTCAAATGTAACCTGTGCACCTCCAATTTTGTAGATTTCCATAAGCGCTCTACCTTACGACAAGATCTCCTGAATGAAGCAATTTCATCATTTAGCCATGGCTGGGAATCTTTTGAGGAAACAACTTTAAGCTTCACAGGTGCTACTATGTTCAGCACTGACTCACAGTGGTCATTGAAGGAATTTACGTAAGAATCCACGTCATTATTTCTGACTCCCTCAAAACACGGATTAAACAATCGTGAGAAATTTTCCACAACAGACTGGTTTAAAATACGCTTTTTGTGAACCACGTTTTGAGCGCAAATGCCCACATTGAGGGAGAGATTAAAATACACACAGCAATGGTCAGACACAAGCATTTAGAAGAGCAAAGCGCATCGATTGTGCACGCTCACCTGGAGATGCGCGCATACCGGCGTGGCACCTCGGCACAGCCCGCGTGGTATTCTCCACAGAGACAGCTCGAAGGACACGCTCACGAGGGGGTAAAAACCGGGCCTTTCGCGTCGGAAAGGACCGATCCGAGGGCAACAGGAGCGGTAGCCAGTGATGCGCAGGCTGGATTCCAGACCGAACCATGGACAGGAATCTGTCGTAAACAGCGTTGGTCGCAGACGGATCCGGACCCAGCGGCCCAAGACGAAAGCCTCCTCGGTTTCCTCCGCCTGGATTGTACGCCAGCCCACGGTCCTCTCTTCCTTCTCCTGGCACGACGCTTCGCTACCAGGAGGTACTCAGGTGACGGCACAGCACATTCGAAAGGTGGAGGGAAAACTCCTCGTGCCTTGCCCCGGTCACACATAGTTTCTTCATGTGCGCGTCAATGCCAAAAAGCGCTTCACGATCATAGCGGATGACAGTCGTGACACAGTTTTTAGTTGACAGGCTGGATATAACAAAATATAATGTAATCCAAACAAGTAACCAGCTAAGCGGAGAGGTAGCAGACGCAAAGCCAAACACAGGCGCCATCTCAACCAGGAAGGAGCAGCTTGACATAGATTACAAATGCGACTTCTGTCAAGCTGGTTAATAAAGTTAATCAATGACAGTAAAAGGCAAGAGTGCAGATAAAATACTTTCAGTTTTCATATGCACGGGTAAAAAGAGCTGTTTTCAGCCTGGATTTGAACATTGTCAGAGTTGAGGCCTGTCTCACATCCTCATGAAGACTGTTCCAGATTTTAGCTGCATGAAGCTGAAACGCAGCCTCACCGTGTTTATTATTGACTCTGGGAACCACCAGGAGACCCCTCCCTGAAGTTCTCAGGGCCCGAGATGGTTCATACGGCTCTAACATGTCAGAGATGTACTTTGGTGCTAAACCATGAAAAGACTTGTAACAAGAAGAGCTGTTTTAAATTCTATTCTCTGAGTGACAGGAAGCCAGTGCAGAGACCGGAGCACTGGACTAATGTGGTGGTATTTCCTTGTTCTGGATGTTCTGCAGCTCTAACAGCTCGTTTAGAAAGGCCAGGGAGCAGGCCATCCACAAACTGATCTGTTCGATGCAATGACAGAGAGTATCTACAGACCCATGTTCACCTGTATCAGTGACAGAGAGTATCTACAGGCTCATGTTCACCTGTATCAGAGACAGAGAGTATCTACAGACCCATGTTCACCTGTATCAGTGACAGAGAGTATCTACAGACCCATGTTCACCTGTATCAGTGACAGAGTATCTACAAACTCACCTGTATCAGTGACAGAGAGTATCTACAAACTCACCTGTATCAGTGACAGAGAGTATCTACAGACTCATGTTCACCTGTATCAGTGACAGAGAGTATCTACAGGCTCATGTTCACCTGTATCAGTGACAGAGAGTATCTACAGACTCACCTGTATCAGTGACAGAGAGTATCTACAAACTCACCTGTATCAGAGACAGAGAGTATCTACAGGCCCATGTTCACCTGTATCAGTGACAGAGAGTATCTACAGACTCACCTGTATCAGTGACAGAGAGTATCTACAGACTCATGTTCACCTGTATCAGTGACAGAGAGTATCTACAGGCTCATGTTCACCTGTATCAGTGACAGAGAGTATCTACAGGCTCATGTTCACCTGTATCAGTGACAGAGAGTATCTACAGGCTCATGTTCACTTGTATCAGTGACAGAGAGTATCTACAGACTCATGTTCACCTGTATCAGAGACAGAGAGTATCTACAGGCCCATGTTCACCTGTATCAGTGACAGAGAGTATCTACAGGCTCATGTTCACCTGTATCAGTGACAGAGAGTATCTACAGACTCATGTTCACCTGTATCAGAGACAGAGAGTATCTACAGGCCCATGTTCACCTGTAATCCAGCTAGACAGCAGAGAGTATCTACAGGCTCATGTTCACCTGTATCAGAGACAGAGAGTATCTACAGACCCATGTTCACCTGTATCAGTGACAGAGAGTATCTACAGGCTCATGTTCACCTGTATCAGTGACAGAGAGTATCTACAGACTC
Organism: Neogobius melanostomus; assembly: GCA_007210695.1. Classification (NCBI taxonomy): domain Eukaryota; kingdom Metazoa; phylum Chordata; class Actinopteri; order Gobiiformes; family Gobiidae; genus Neogobius; species Neogobius melanostomus. Next base: position 13,662 of record VHKM01001300.1, on the reverse strand, counting down.
ATGTTCACCTGTATCAGTGACAGAGAGTATCTACAGGCTCATGTTCACCTGTATCAGTGACAGAGAGTATCTACAGACTCATGTTCACCTGTATCAGTGACAGAGAGTATCTACACGCCCATGTTCACCTGTATCAGTGACAGAGAGTATCTACAGGCCATGTTCACCTGTATCAGTGACAGAGAGTATCTACAGGCCCATGTTCACCTGTATCAGTGACAGAGAGTATCTACACGCCCATGTTCACCTGTATCAGTGACAGAGAGTATCTACAGACTCATGTTCACCTGTATCAGTGACAGAGAGTATCTACAGACTCATGTTTACAGACTCATGTTCACCTGTATCAGTGACAGAGAGTATCTACAGGCTCATGTTCACCTGTATCAGTGACAGAGAGTATCTACAGATCACCTGTATCAGTGACAGAGAGTATCTACAGACTCATGTTCACCTGTATCAGTGACAGAGAGTATCTACAGACTCATGTTCACCTGTATCAGTGACAGAGTATCTACAAACTCACCTGTATCAGTGACAGAGAGTATCTACAGGCCCATGTTCACCGGTATCAGTGACAGAGTATCTACAAACTCACCTGTATCAGTGACAGAGAGTATCTACAGGCCCATGTTCACCTGTATCAGTGACAGAGAGTATCTACAGACCCATGTTCACCTGTATCAGTGACAGAGTATCTACAAACTCACCTGTATCAGTGACAGAGAGTATCTACAGGCCCATGTTCACCGGTATCAGTGACAGAGAGTATCTACAGACTCATGTTCACCTGTATCAGAGACAGAGAGTATCTACAGGCCCATGTTCACCTGTATCAGTGACAGAGAGTATCTACAGGCTCATGTTCACCTGTATCAGTGACAGAGAGTATCTACAGACTCATGTTCACCTGTATCAGTGACAGAGAGTATCTACAGACTCATGTTCACCTGTATCAGAGACAGAGAGTATCTACAGGCCCATGTTCACCTGTATCAGTGACAGAGAGTATCTACAGGCTCATGTTCACCTGTATCAGAGACAGAGAGTATCTACAGACCCATGTTCACCTGTATCAGTGACAGAGAGTATCTACAGGCTCATGTTCACCTGTATCAGTGACAGAGAGTATCTACAGGCTCATGTTCACCTGTATCAGTGACAGAGAGTATCTACAGACTCATGTTCACCTGTATCAGTGACAGAGAGTATCTACAGGCTCATGTTCACCTGTATCAGTGACAGAGAGTATCTACAGACTCATGTTCACCTGTATCAGTGACAGAGAGTATCTACACGCCCATGTTACACAGGCCCATGTTCACCTGTATCAGTGACAGAGAGTATCTACAGCCCATGTTCACCTGTATCAGTGACAGAGAGTATCTACACGCCCATGTTCACCTGTATCAGTGACAGAGAGTATCTACAGACTCATGTTCACCTGTATCAGTGACAGAGAGTATCTACAGACTCATGTTCACCTGTATCAGTGACAGAGAGTATCTACAGCTCATGTTCACCTGTATCAGTGACAGAGAGTATCTACAGACTCATGTTCACCTGTATCAGTGACAGAGTATCTACAAACTCACCTGTATCAGTGACAGAGAGTATCTACAGGCCCATGTTCACCGTATCAGTGACAGAGTATCTACAACTCACCTGTATCAGTGACAGAGTATCTACAGCCATGTTCACCTGTATCAGTGACAGAGAGTATCTACAGACCCATGTTCACCTGTATCAGTGACAGAGTATCTACAAACTCACCTGTATCAGTGACAGAGAGTATCTACAGGCCCATGTTCACGGTATCAGTGACAGAGTATCTACAAACTCACCTGTATCAGTGACAGAGAGTATCTACAGGCCCATGTTCACCGTATCAGTGACAGAGTATCTACAACTCACCTGTATCAGTGACAGAGAGTATCTACAACTCACCTGTATCAGTGACAGAGAGTATCTACAGACCCATGTTCACCTGTATCAGTGACAGAGAGTATCTACAGGCCCATGTTCACCTGTATCAGGACAGAGAGTATCTACAGACCCATGTTCACCTGTATCAGAGACAGAGAGTATCTACAGGCCCATGTTCACCTGTATCAGTGACAGAGAGTATCTACAGACTCACCTGTATCAGTGACAGAGAGTATCTACAGACCCATGTTCACCTGTATCAGTGACAGAGAGTATCTACAGCCCATGTTCACCTGTATCAGTGACAGAGAGTATCTACAGCCATGTTCACCTGTATCAGTGACAGAGAGTATCTACAGGCTCATGTTCACCTGTATCAGTGACAGAGAGTATCTACAGGCCCATGTTCACCTGTATCAGTGACAGAGAGTATCTACAAACTCACCTGTATCAGAGACAGAGAGTATCTACAGACCATGTTCACCTGTATCAGTGACAGAGAGTATCTACAGACCCATGTTCACACTGTATCAGTGACAGAGAGTATCTACAGACCCATGTTCACCTGTATCAGTGACAGAGAGTATCTACAGACCCATGTTCACCTGTATCAGTGACAGAGAGTATCTACAGACCCATGTTCACCTGTATCAGTGACAGAGAGTATCTACAGACCCATGTTCACCTGTATCAGTGACAGAGAGTATCTACAGACCCATGTTCACCTGTATCAGTGACAGAGAGTATCTACAGACCCATGTTCACCTGTATCAGTGACAGAGAGTATCTACAGACCCATGTTCACCTGTATCAGTGACAGAGAGTATCTACAGACCCATGTTCACCTGTATCAGTGACAGAGAGTATCTACAGACCCATGTTCACCTGTATCAGTGACAGAGAGTATCTACAGACTCATGTTCACCTGTATCAGTGACAGAGAGTATCTACAGACCCATGTTCACCTGTATCAGTGACAGAGAGTATCTACAGACTCATGTTCACCTGTATCAGTGACAGAGAGTATCTACAGACTCACCTGTATCAGTGACAGAGAGTATCTACAGGCTCACCTGTATCAGTGACAGAGTATCTACAGGCTCATGTTCACCTGTATCAGTGACAGAGAGTATCTACAGACCCATGTTCACCTGTATCAGTGACAGAGAGTATCTACAGACCCATGTTCACCTGTATCAGTGACAGAGAGTATCTACAGGCTCATGTTCCCTGTATCAGTGACAGAGATCTACAGACCCATGTTCACCTGTATCAGACAGAGGATCTACAGCTCATGTTCACCTGTATCAGTGACAGAGAGTATCTACAGACCCATGTTCACCTGTATCAGTGACAGAGAGTATCTACAGGCTCATGTTCACCTGTATCAGAGACAGAGAGTATCTACAGACTCATGTTCACCTGTATCAGTGACAGAGAGTATCTACAGACCCATGTTCACCTGTATCAGTGACAGAGAGTATCTACAGACCCATGTTCACCTGTATCAGTGACAGAGAGTATCTACAGACTCATGTTCACCTGTATCAGTGACAGAGAGTATCTACAGACCCATGTTCACCTGTATCAGTGACAGAGAGTATCTACAGACTCATGTTCACCTGTATCAGTGACAGAGAGTATCTACAGACTCACCTGTATCAGTGACAGAGAGTATCTACAGACTCACCTGTATCAGTGACAGAGTATCAACAGGCTCATGTTCACCTGTATCAGTGACAGAGTATCTACAGGCTCATGTTCACCTGTATCAGTGACAGAGTATCAACACTCACCTGTATCAGTGACAGAGAGTATCTACAAACTCACCTGTATCAGTGACAGAGAGTATCTACAGGCTCATGTTCACCTGTATCAGAGACAGAGAGTATCTACAAACTCACCTGTATCAGTGACAGAGAGTATCTACAGACTCACCGTATCAGAGACAGAGAGTATCTACAAACTCACCTGTATCAGTGACAGAGAGTATCTACAACTCACCTGTATCAGTGACAGAGAGTATCTACAAACTCACCTGTATCAGTGACAGAGAGTATCTACAGGCTCATGTTCACCTGTATCAGTGACAGAGAGTATCTACAAACTCACCTGTATCAGTGACAGAGAGTATCTACAGACTCACCTGTATCAGAGACAGAGAGTATCTACAGGCTCATGTTCACCTGTATCAGTGACAGAGAGTATCTACAGGCTCATGTTCACCTGTATCAGTGACAGAGAGTATCTACAAACTCACCTGTATCAGAGACAGAGAGTATCTACAGGCTCATGTTCACCTGTATCAGTGACAGAGAGTATCTACAGGCCCATGTTCACCTGTATCAGTGACAGAGAGTATCTACAGGCTCATGTTCACCTGTATCAGTGACAGAGAGTATCTACAGGCCCATGTTCACTGTATCAGTGAAGAGAGTATCTACAAACTCACTGTATCAGTGACAGAGAGTATCTACAGACTCACCTGTATCAGAGACAGAGAGTATCTACAGGCTCATGTCACCTGTATCAGTGACAGAGAGTATCTACAGGCTCATGTTCACCTGTATCAGTGACAGAGAGTATCTACAACTCACCTGTATCAGAGACAGAGAGTATCTACAGGCTCATGTTCACCTGTATCAGTGACAGAGAGTATCTACAGGCTCATGTTCACCTGTATCAGTGACAGAGAGTATCTACAAACTCACTGTATCAGTGACAGAGAGTATCTACAAACTCACCTGTATCAGAGACAGAGAGTATCTACAGGCTCATGTTCACCTGTATCAGTGACAGAGAGTATCTACAGGCTCATGTTTCACCTGTATCAGTGACAGAGAGTATCTACAGGCCCATGTTCACCTGTATCAGTGACAGAGAGTATCTACAGGCTCATGTTCACCTGTATCAGTTGACAGAGAGTATCTACAGACCCATGTTCACCTGTATCAGTGACAGAGAGTATCTACAGACTCACCTGTATCAGTGACAGAGAGTATCTACAGACTCATGTTCACCTGTATCAGTGACAGAGAGTATCTACAGACCCATGTTCACCTGTATCAGTGACAGAGAGTATCTACAGACCCATGTTCACCTGTATCAGTGACAGAGAGTATCTACAGACCATGTTCACCTGTATCAGTGACAGAGAGTATCTACAGACCCATGTTCACCTGTATCAGTGACAGAGAGTATCTACAGACTCACCTGTATCAGTGACAGAGAGTATCTACAGACCATGTTCACCTGTATCAGTGACAGAGAGTATCTACAGACTTCACCTGTATCAGTGACAGAGAGTATCTACACGCCCATGTTCACCTGTATCAGTGACAGAGAGTATCTACACGCCCATGTTCACCTGTATCAGTGACAGAGAGTATCTACAGGCCCATGTTCACCTGTATCAGAGACAAGAGAGTATCTACAGGCCCATGTTCACCTGTATCAGTGACAGAGAGTATCTACAGACTCATGTTCACCTGTATCAGTGACAGAGAGTATCTACAGACCCATGTTCACCTGTATCAGTGACAGAGAGTATCTACAGACCCATGTTCACCTGTATCAGTGACAGAGAGTATCTACAGGCCCCATGTTCACCTGTATCAGTGACAAGAGTATTACAGACCATGTTCCCTGTATTCATGACAGAGAGTATCTACAGGCTCATTTCACCTGTATCAGGAAGAGAGTATCTACACGCCCATGTTCCCTGTCAGAGACAGGAGTGAGTATCTACAGCCATGTTCACCTGTGTCAGTGACAGAGAGTATCTACAGACCCATGTTCACCTGTATCAGAGGACAGAGAGTATCTACAGCGCCCATTGTTCCACCTGTATCAGTGACAGAGAGTATCTACAGACCCAGTCACCTTATCAGCTGACAGAGGTATCTCAGACTCATGTTCCTTTGTATCAGTGACAGAGATTTATCTACAGGACTCATTTCACCTGTATCAGTGACAGAGTTTATCTACAGGACTCATGTTCCCTGTATCATGGACAGAAGTATTCTACGACTCCATGTCACCTGTATCAGTGACAAGAGTATTCTACGGGCCCATGGTTCACCTGTATCAGTGACAGAGAGTATCTACAGACTCATGTTCACCTGTATCAGTGACGAGAGTATCTACAGGCCCATGTTTTCACCTGTATCAGTGACAGAGAGATAATCTACAGACCCATGTCAGCCTGTATCAGTGAAAGAGGAGTATCTACAGGCCCATGTTCACCTGTATCAGTGAACAGAGTATCTACAGACCCATGTTCACTGTATCAAGTTTGACAGAAGAGTATCTCAGGCCCATGTTCACCTGTATCAGTGACAGAGAGTATCTTACACGGCCCATGTTCACTGTATCATTGAAGAGAGTATCTACAGGCCATGTTCACCTGTATCAGTGACAAGAGTATCTACAGGACTCACCTGTATCAGTGACAGAGAGTAATCTACAGACTCACCGTATCAGTGACAGAGAGTCATCTACAGACATGTTCACCTGTATCAGTGACAGAGAGTATCTACAGGCCCCATGTTCACCTGTCATCAGTGACAGAGTAGTATTCTACAGACTCACCTGTGATCAGTGGACAGGAGGTTCTACAGGATCATGTTCACCTGTATCAGTGACAGAGAGTATCTCGGACCCATGTTCACCTGTATGCAGTGACAGAGAGTATCTACAGACTCACCTGTATCAGTGACAAGAGTATCTACAGGCTCATGTCACCTGTATCAGTGACAGAGGAGGTATTCTGACGGACCCATGTTCAACCCTGTATCAGTACAGAGAGTAATCTTACAGACCCTTGTTCACCTGTATCAGATGACAGAGAGTATCTGACGGACCCATGTCACCTGTATCAGTGGACAGAGAGTATCTTACAGACCCATTGTTCACCTGTATCAGTGACAGAGGAGTATTCTACAGACCATGTTCACCAGTATCATGAACAGAGAGTATCTACAGACTCACCTGTATCAGTGACAGAGAGTATCTACAGACTCATGGTCACCTGTATCAGTGACAGAGAGGTATCTAACAGACCCATGTTCACCTGTATCAGTGACAGAGAGTATCTACAGACCCATGTTCACCTGTTATCCAGTGACAGAGAGTATCTACAGTACTCACCTGTATCAGTGACAGAGAGTTCTACAGAACCCATGTTCACCTGTAATCAGTGACAGAGAGTATCTACACGCCCATGTTCACCTTGTATCAGTGACATGAAGAGTATCTACAGACTCATGGTTTCACCTGTATCAGTGACAGAGAGTATCTACAGCTCATGTTCACCTGATCAGTGACAGAGAGATCTACAAACTCACCTTATCAGAAGACATAGAGTATCTACAAACTCACCTGTATCGAGACAGAGAGTATGCTACAAACTCACCTGTATCAGTGAACAGAGAGTATTACAGACCCATGTTCACCTTATCAGTGACAGAGAGTATCTACGGACCCATGTTCACTGTATCAGGTGACAGAGAGTATTCTACAGACCCATGTTCACCTGTATTCAGTTGACAGAGAGTATCTACAACCCTTTCACCTGTATCAGTGACAGAGAGTATCTACAGGCTCAGTTTCCCCTGTATCAGTGACAGAGAGTATCTACAGACCCATGTTCACTGTATCAGGTGACAGAGAGTATCTACAGACCCATGGTTCACCTGTATTCAGTGACAGAGAGTATCTGACAGACCCATGTTTTCAACCTGTATCAGTGACAGAGAGTATCTACAACTCATGTTCACCCTGTATCAGTGACAGAGATATCTACAGACCCATGTTCACCTGTATCAGTGACAGAGAGTATCTACAGACCCATGTTCCACTGTATCAGTGACAGAGGAGTATTACAGACCCATGTCACCTGTATCAGAGACAGAGAGTATCTACAGACTTCATGTTTTCACCTGGTATCAGTGACAGAGAGTATCTACAGACCCATGTTCACCTGTATCAGGCTGACAGGAGTATCTACAGGCTCATGTTCACCTGTTATCAGTGACAGAGAGTATCTACAGGCTCATGTTCACCTGTATCAGACAGAGAGTATCTACAGTCCCATGTTCACCTGCTATCCAGTGACAGAGAGTATCTACAGACCATGTCACCTTGTATCAGTGACAGAGGTATCTACAGACCCATGTTCACCTGTATCAGTGGACAGAGAGTATCTACAGACCCATGTCACCTGTTCAGTGACAGAGAGTATCTACCAGACTCAGTGTTTCACCTAGTATCAGTGACAGAGAGTATTTACAGACTCACCTGTATTCAGTGACAGAGGAGTATCTACAGACTCACCTGCTATCAGTGACAGAGAGTATCTACAGGCTCATGTTCACCTGATATCAGTGACAGGAGAATATCTACAACTCACCTGGTATCAGTGAACAGGAGAGTATCTTACAGGACTCCACCGTACAGTGACAGAGTAGTATCTACAGCTCATGTTCACCTTGTTATCAGTGACAGAGAGTATCTACAGACTCACCTGTATCAGCTGGACAGAGAGTATCTACAGGCTCATGTTCACCTGTATCAGAGACAGAGAGTGATTCTACAGAACTATGTTCACCTGGTATCAGTGACAGAGAGTATCTACAGACCCATGTTCACCTATCAGTGACAGAGAGTATCAACAGACATGTTCACGCTGTATCAGTGACAGAGTAGTATCTACAGACCCATTGTTCACCTGTATCAGTGACCAGAGGCTATTATACAGACTCATGTTCCACCTGTATCAGTGACAGAGGAGTTATCTACAGACTCACCTGTATCAGTGGAAGAGAGTATCACAGACTCACCTGTAAATCAGTGACAGGAGTATCAACAAAACTCCACCTGTACAGTGACAGAGTATCTACGAGGCTCATGTTCACCTGTCATCGTGACAGGAGTATCAAACAAACTCACCTGTATCAGTGACAGAGAGTATCTACAGGCTGCATCACCTGTATCAAGTGACAGAGAGTATCTACAAACTCACCTGTATCATGTGGACAGAGAGTATCACCAGGCTCATGTTCACCTGTATCAGAGACAGAGAGTATCTACAATCTCACCTGTATCAGTGACAGAGAGTATCTACAAACTCACCTGTATCAGAGACAGGAGAGTATCTACAGGCTCATGTTCACTGTTATCATGACAGGAGAGTATCTACAGGCTCATGTTCACCTGTATCAGTGACAGAGAGTATCTACTAAACTCACCTGTATCAGAGACAGAGAGTATCTACAGGCTCATGCCTTCACCTGTATCAGTGACAGAAGTATCTACAGGCCCATGTTCACCTGTATCAGTGACAGGAGAGTATCTACAGGCTCATGTTCACCTGGATCAGTTGACAGAGAGTATCTACAGGATTATGTTCACCTTTGTATCAGTGACCAGAGAGTATTCTTACAGGCTCATGTTCACCTGTAAATTCAGTTGACAGAGAGTATCTACAAACTCACTGTATCAGTGGACAGAGAGTATCTACAAACTCACCTGTATCAGAGACAGAGAGTATTCTACAGCTCATGTTCACCTGTATCGTGACAGAGAGTATCTACAGGTTCATGTCACCTGTATCAGTGACAGAGATGTACTACAGCCATGTTCACCTGTATCAGTGACAGGAGTATCTACAGGGCTCATGTTCACGTATCAGTGACAGAGAGTTATCTACAGGCTCATGTTCACCTGTTCAGTGACAGAGAGTATCTACAGACCATGTCACCTTGTATCAGCTGACATGGAGTATCTACAGACTCACCTGTATCACTGACAAGAGAGTATCTACAGACCCATGTTCACCTGTATCAGACAGGAGGAGTATCTACAGACTCACCTGTATCAGTGACAGAGAGTATCTACATCCCATGTTCACTCTGTATCAGTGACAGAGAGTATCTACAGGCCCATGTTCACCTGTTTATCAGAGGACGAGAGTATCTACAGGCCATGGTTCACCTGTATCAGTCTGACAGAGAGTATCTACAGAACTCATGTTCACCTGTATCGTGACAAAGAGAGTATCTACAGGAACCGATGTTCACCTGTATTCAGTGACAGAGAGTATCTACAGAAACCCATGTTCACCTGTTATCAGTGACAGAGAGTATCTTACCAGGATCACCTGTATTCAAGTGACAGAGAGTATCTACATGGCTCATGTTCACCTGTATCAGTGACAGAGAGTATCTACCACGCCCATGTTCACCGTGTCAGTGACAGAGAGTATCTAACAGACCCATGGTTCACCTGTATCAGAGACAGAGAGTGATCTACAGGCCCATGTTCACCTGTATCAGTGAAGAGAGTATCTACAGGACCCATGTTCACCTGTATCAGTGACCAGAGAGTATCTGACACGCCCATGTTCACCTGTAATCAGTGACAGAGAGTATCTACACGCCCATGTTCACCTGTATCAGTGACAGAGAGTATCATACAGACTCATGTTCCACCATGTATCAGTTGACAGAGAGTATCTTACAGACCATGTTCACCTGTATCAGTTGACAGAGAGTAGCTACAGACTCATGTTCACCTGTATCAGTGACAGAGAGTATCTACGGGGCCCATGTTCACCATGTATCAGTGACAGAGAGTATCTACAGGACTCATGTTCACCTGTATCGTGGGACAAGAGGATTATCATACAGGCCCATGTTCACCTGTATCAGTGACAGGAGTATCTACAGACCCATGTTCACCTGTATCAGTTGACAGAGAGTATCTACAGGCCCATGTTCACTTGGATCAGTGGACAGAGAGTATCTACAGCCCATGTTCACCTGTATCAGTGACGAGTATCTACAGACCATGTTCACTTATCAAGTGACAGAGGGAGTATCTACAGGCCCATGTTCACCTGTATCAGTGACAGAGAGTATCTACACGCCCATGTTCACCTGTATCAGTGACAGGGTATCACAGGCCCATGTTTCACCTGTATCCAGTGACAGAGAAGTATCTACAGACTCACCTGTATCAGTGACAGAAGAGTATATCTACAGACTCACCTGTATCGTGACAGAGAGTATCTACAGACCCATGTTTCACTGATCAGTGACAGAGCAGTATCTACAGGCCCATGTTCACCTGTATCAGTGACAGAGTATTCTACAGACTCATGTTCACTGTATCAGTGACAGACGAGTTATCTGACAGACTCACCTTTATCAGTGACAGAGAGTATCACAGGCTTTCAATGTTTCACCTGTATCAGTGACAGAGAGTATCTACGACCCATGTTCACCTGTATCAGTGACAGAGAGTATCTTACAGACTCCACCTCCATGTATCGTGGCACAGAGAGTATCTACAGGCTCATGTTCACCTGTATCAGTGACAGAGAGTATCTACGACCATGTTCCACCTGTATCAGTGACAGAGAGTATATACAGACCCTGTTCACCTGTAATCAGTGACAGAGGTATCTACGGACCCATGTTCACCTGTATCAGTGACAGAGAGTATCTTACAGACCATGTTCACCTGTATCAGGACAGAGAGTATCTACAGACCATGTTCACCTGTATCAGTGACAGAGAGTATCTACAGACTCACCTGTAATAGTGACAGAGAGTTATCTACAGACTCTGTTCACCTGTTATCAGTGACAGAGAGTATCTACAGACCTCATGTTCACCGTGTATCAGTGACAGAAGAGTATCTACAGAACCCTATGTCACCTGTATCAGTGACAGAGAGTATCTACAGACTCACCTGTATCAGGACAGGAGAGTATCTACAGACCCATTGGTTCACCTGTTATCAGTGACAGAGAGTATCTACCCCCATGTTCAACCTCTGTATCAGTGACAGGAAAGTATCTACAGACTCATGTTCACCTGTATCAGTGACAGGAGTATTCTAATGCTCATGTTCACCTGTATCAGTGACAGAGAGTATCTACAAACTCACCTGGCTATCAGAGACAGAGGAGTATCTACAAACTCACCTGTTATCAGAGACAGAGATATTCTACAGGACCCATGTTCACCTTATTCAGTGACAGAGAGTATCTACAGGACCCATGTTCACCTGTATCAGTGACAGAGAGTATCTACAGGCTCAATGTTCCCCTGTATCAGTGACAGAGAGTATCTACAGACCCATGTTCACCTGTATATGACGAGAGTATGCTACAGACCCATGAATTCACCTGTATCAGGTGACCAGAGAGTATCTACAGACTCATGTTCACCTGTATTCATGGACAGAGAGTATCTACAGGACCCATGTTCACCTGTATCAGTGACAGAGAGTATCTACAGACCCATTGTTCACCTGTACAGTGACAGAGGTATCTACAGACTCATTGTTCACCTGTATCATGACAGAGAGTATCTACAGGCCATTCACCTGTTATCAGTGACAGGAGAGTAGTCTACAGACCCATGTTCACCTGTATCAGTGACAGAGAGTATCTACAGAACCCATGTTCACCTGTATCGTGCCAGAGGAGAGTATCTACAGGACATGTTCACCTGTATCAGAGACAGAGAGTATCTACAGACTCATTGTTCACCTGGTATCAGTGACAGGAGTTAGTCTACACCCATGTTCACCTTTGTATGCAGTGACAGAGAGTATCTACAGGCTCATGTATCACCTGTATCAGGAGACAGATGAGTATCTACAGACTCATGCTTCACCTGTATCAGTGACAAGAGAGTATCTACAGACCCATGTTCACCTGTTCAGTGACAGAGAGTATCTACAGACCCATGTTCACCTGTATCAGTGACAGGAGAGACATCTACAGACCATGTTCACCTGTATCAGTGACAGAGAGTATCTATACAGACCCAACTGTTCACCTGTATCAGTGGACAGAGATTATCTACAGACTCATGGTTCCTGTATCAGTGACAGAGAGTATCTACAGACTCACTGTATCAGTGACAGAGAGTATCTACAGGCTCATGTTCACCTGTTATCAGTGACAGAGTATCTTACAAACTCACCTGTATCAGTGACAGAGAGTATCTTACAGACTCACCTGTATCAGTGACAAGAGAGGTATCTACAGGCTCATGCTTCACCTGTATCAGTGACAGAAGAGTATCTACAGACTCACCCTGTATCAGTGACAGAGAGTTAATCTACAGGACCCATGTTCACCTGTATCAGGACAGAGATATTACAGACCCATGTTCACCTGTATCAGATGACAGAGGAGTATCTACAGGCCCATGTTCACCTGATCGTGACACAGAGTATCTACAGGCCCATTTCACCTGTATCAGTGACAGAGAGATCTTACAGACCCATGTTCACCTGTATCGAGTGACAGAGTATTCAACAAACTCACCCTGTATCAGCTGAGCAGAGAGTATCTACAGGCCATGTTCACCTGTATCAGTGACCAGAGTATCTACAAACTCACCTGCTTCATTGACAGAGAGTATCTACAGGCTCATGTTCACCTGTTATCAGTGACAGGAGTATCTACAAGGGACCCATGTTTTCACCTGTATCAAGTGACAGAGAGGTATTCTACAAACTCACCTGTATCGTGACAGAGAGTATCTAACAAACTCACCTTGTATCAGAGACAGAGAAGTATTCTACAGAACTCACCTGTAATCAAGAGACAGAGGAGTATCTTACAGGCTCATGTTCACCTGTATCAGTGACAGAAGAGTATCTACAGGCTCCATTTGTTTTTCACCCTGTTATTTCAGATCCTTCTCCTTCCCTTTT